>JAZAYU010000441.1:262411-352941 GCA_038501625.1 Corbicula japonica | reverse complement strand
ATAAAAGGAACAGTATGTTACAGTTAAAAGCAGAGGTTAAAGCATTTAGAAAGTAACTGTCGCCAGTCTCTCAGCGAAGATGTTTAGACTGGGACTTGATTTGATGTCGGGGGGAAAGGTTATTCCAGTATCTGATGGTTCTAGGGAAGTAGGAATTAGACAGGTTGGGACTAACCTTAAATGTAATGGCGCCTTTAAATATAACGACCGTCGGTAAATACACGGGTGTTTTGATGTAAATTTTCATGAGATGCACGCTTTTCATGTTGGTACACTAATTTCTGCAAAATGGTAAGTTGGACAATTTGTTTACTACCTCTGACCTTTTCATATTACATTAAAAGTTGCTACTTTCACCGAGTGATAACTTGCAATTTCGCTTTCTTAAAAATACCTTTTTGTTCTTTTTCGAGAAAATGCACTTCTACAAATGTCTATTACATAAAATATTGTCTTTTTTCACATTTTTCTTGATGTTTACATCAACTGGATGCCATACTGAGTACCCAGATGTTGTAGAGGGCTTGTATAAATTATTTTTTACTCAGTTTCCTCAGCATCCTCGTCATCTATGGAGCGCCAAATAAGCATATTTGATAATAAGTTAGAGGAATTGAAAGAAAGAACCTATTACAACACTTGACTTTGTTAAATTTAAGTGGGATTTCAAATTGTAAACTTTACATGTTAACTTCTTATATATGAGATTGGAAAACGGAAGATTCGGTCCCCTTATACAGCCTTGTTGGACATTATCACCTAGAACGCGAGGACTGCATGGCCAGAATTTAAAACCAATACGATCAAGAGTAAAGATGATAGTCTATATTTTATCACAATTACAACAAATGCAAGACAAAATTTGGACGATTTGTCTGGATTAAACTCGCTAATTAACCAAATTAGACTTGATTTTCACACCGTTTTTTACTGCACTTAGAGCAGTGGTTTGTAAATAGGCTTTGGTCAATTTGAAAAGAAAAAAAAACACAATGCATTTATTTATTGAAAGTTCTAAAAAAGAAGTCTGTGGCTTTTATTTTATTTATTAAAAAATTTTAAAAGTCCGCACGTTTTTTGACAGAAATATAAAATCGAGCAGAAAACCCAGAAGTTGAAGTCAGAACTTTAACCATTTTGATTATTTTTGTGACATCGATTATTAGCTTTATGGTTGAATGGTGAGTTTTTTTTAAAATTTCAAATCAGAATAAACTGAGTAATACTGTAAATTTTGTAGATGCCTAATATCGGCCGTAATTAAACCCTACCTACCGGACTCTTGACTCGCCAATTTAATAGTAATGTGTGTGTGTGTACATTGTAAATAATGACCTTTATTAAATTAAATTGTAATTTCTTAATGAGCAAGTAGACTGAGGCTATTTTTGAGAGGAGATACATATTTCCTTTTGATTTTACAATAAACAGGTATGCATAGAGTTTACATGTATCGTTAAAGGCATAGCAGGATAATTAAAGAGTTGCGGAACTACAGTAGTTAAGATCAACGAGTATCACTTTTGGTATGCTTAAATGGGCTGGGGAGAACCTTGCTACTTGAAATAAAAAAGTTAAGTGTTGTATAATTTTATTCTGCGATTCATATAAGTTATTATCAAATTTGCGTAACTGACGATCCATAGATGACGAGGATGCTGAGGAAAATGAATAAAAAAAGTAATTATACAAGCCCTCTACAACATCCGGGTACTCAGTATGGCATCCAGTTGATGTAAACATCAAGAAAAATGTGAAAAAAGACAATATTTTATGTAATAGACATTTGTAGAAGTGCATTTTCTCGAAAAAGAACAAAAAGGTATTTTTAAGAAAGCGAAATTGCAAGTTATCACTCGGTGAAAGTAGCAACTTTTAATGTAATATGAAAAGGTCAGAGGTAGTAAACAAATTGTCCAACTTACCATTTTGCAGAAATTAGTGTACCAACATGAAAAGCGTGCATCTCATGAAAATTTACATCAAAACACCCGTGTATTTACCGACGGTCGTTATATTTAAAGGCGCCATTACATTTAAGGTTAGTCCCAACCTGTTAGAGTGGTACTAGGTTCGAGACTGAGGAATAAGATAGTTGAGGTTTCTAGTAGGGATGAGGTAAATCTGGTCAACAGCAACGGCTTGGCTCCTGATCTTGTAGAAAAAGATGAGGGGATTGTATAGACGCCTTTGTTCGAGCGTGTTCCACTTCAAGATGCTTAGCATTTGTGTTACACTGCTCTGGAAGTCATAATTATTTAAGACGTATCTGGCCGCAGCTCTTTGTACTCGTTCGATTTTATAGGTCAAGTTTTTCTGCCAGGGATGCCAAACGCTTGAACAATACTCCAACTGTGGGCGAACATATGTGTTGTATGCCACCTCTTTAACTTTAGCATTGTTTGTTTTAATCTTTCGTTTAATAAAACGGAGGGATGATGACGCTTTTGCGGAGATGTTTTCAATATGCTTGGACCAGTTTAGGTCTTTTGATATGGTAACACCTAGGTATTTTGCGGCAGATGTAGTTTTCAGCTCAACATTACGGAGCTTGTACGGGTAGATAATGGGGTTCTTTTTTCTGGTGATCCTCAGTATTTCACATTTATCTGCATTAAACTCCATTGCCCAGTCCCTCTCCCAATCCTCTAGCCGATATAGATCTTGCTGTAGTGTTTGTGTGTCTGTTGCAGATTTAATAGTTAGGTATACTATTGTGTCATCTGCAAACAGCCTGGCTTTACACTTAATGGATTGTGGCAAGTCATTGATATAAGCCAGAAAAAGACAAGGACCAAGGACTGACCCCTGGGGAACTCCAGACAAAACTGGTAGTTCATTAGAGTAATGTCCTTAATTTGTGAAACTTTTAGTGTTTCCGAAGGAATGATTTTTATGCCCCCACAAAGTGAGAGTCATATATAGTTTGTGTCGTCCGTACGTACGATGAACAAATGAACAAATCATTTAGTAACTGAAAAATGTTTACTTTATGGAATTAAATATATAAAAACCTTTTGAAGTTATGCTTTTTGATAAACAGTGGTTATCCAGTTCTGTATGAAGTTGTTTTTTTCTGTTAAAAAGTAGATATTTAGAAACTTGATATATTTTGCTGTTCAATTTGTTTGAGAGATGTTGGGAGATAATGTAAACAAATCCTAACAGAAAAAGAAGTGACATCATCATGTATGCATGTAATTTGTTCTTACCAAGGCACTCGCGGTAATCAGTATATTGTGAATACTTTTTCCTGTGGCTGTTTTTACCAGAGTTATGGCCCTTTGCTAATATCAGTAATAAAATCTTGTGGCATCAAATGCTCATTAACTATCAGAAAGATTTCGTTCAAACTTGTACAGATGATCAAGCAGGATGTGTAGTTGATCATAAAGAAAAGTTTTTTTTCCTGTAACCATTTTTACCAGAGTTAAGGCCCTTTGTTAAGTTCAGCAATGAAATCTTTTGGCATCAACGCATGTGTAGATGATCATTAAGACATTTTTTCCTGTAGCCATTTTGCTACCAAGGCCACATACTGAATACACAATTGAAATTTGCTTAGATACCAATTGATGAGGATAGTAGTCAGAATGTAAGATGTTAGATAACTTGGTATTTGATAGTGAATTCTGAGTGGATAGACTGTTTATGGTTGCAGTCTTATTAAAATAAAACAAGAACAGTGTTTGTCTAGTGTAAAACGTGAATTATTGATATCGATTATAGAATGACCTGCTCATAAATATTTAAAAAACAACAACAACAAAAACAGTGTGCTCTGTCTCCAATGCATCTGTGACAAACACTGTTTCCAGGGGTTTTTCTGCCTTTTTTGGGAAAAGGAGTCTGGACATTTTGGGAATTTTTTATCGACAAAAATGCCCATTTTGGGAATTTTCACATCGATAAAATAGTCCATTTTGGGAAATTTCAATATGCATTTATTTAGCTTAAATCAGTCAATTTTTACATTACCAATGTACTTTTACCTGCTTTATGGTCTTTATTCAAACAAACATTGAAAAACTGGTAACTTGTTAGCCAACTGTTATCAGAAATAATTTTCTCATTTAAATTATTCATTATATGAAATGAACATCTTTAAAAAATAGTGAAACTGTAGCAAATTTAATGGTTATTTTAGAGTATTAACTAAATAGACCAGATAAACTTAAGTTTTTATTGTAGAACTTATTGTTGTGCAAAGCCATCATAGTCGCGAAAATACATTACAAAAAGAATTAAGTGTCTAAAGAGTCATATTATGATGCACCTTCTGCAGTTAAGGGTACCTTCTGTAAAGTTTTGCAAAACAGTTATAAATTTATTGATTTATTCAATAGCTTTAATGTTGAAAGAAGTTCCAGAAAATATTAATGCTTACAGTTAAATCAGGGTCACTAAACGCTTGCAGGTTATAGACCACTAAATATTGGTGATCAGGCCTCTAAATAAATTTGCGCACCAGTAACAGGAAGTCAAGCCTGATTAGTAGAAAATGAAAATAAATATTTTAAAAAGAAAATTATTATGAGAAAATGTAATGATTTGAATACAAATAATATAAATTGATAATGAAAAAAAGTGAAATTCAACTTTGAAAATAGCTGTCATTTTTGACAGAATGTAAACAAAAGTTCCGCAGAGACTGGGGTGATACACTTCTGGCTAAAATGCCGAAAAAGTTTATCGTCATTCTATGGTGGAATTGGTATTTTACGGTGTCTCTTGGTTGGTTCTCTTGAGAACTGTATGATTTTAAGGGCTTGACCCAATAGTAAATTCAGAAATTGATGAAAGGTTATAATGGAAGTCTATGGAAAATGAATTAGTGGTATATAACCTGCTAATTTCTAGATAAAGGGAAGTGACTCTTCTATTACCTGTGTATTTTGATATATTTTATAAGATTTTTGCCGAAATTTCATAAATAAAATATGTTTTCAATTAGGAAAAATGACAACTGGATATGATTGGGAACAGGGCCGTTTGCTTTGGGAACACCTCCGTTTTCCGGAGGCACAGACAGTGCTGAAAAACCCCTGGTTTCTAATCTGCTTAAGTTTTATCCATATCATTTTAACCTTTATACAGAATGATATGTATTCATGTGTTTGTAGGTTGTATTGAAGATCATCAAGCACTGTCAGGAGGAAGGGTCTGCAGGACAGGATCTTGTGCAGGGTGTGCTCCTTGGTCTTGTTGTAGATAACAGGCTCGAGATCACCAACTGTTTCCCGTTCCCCAGACACAATGAAGATGAAGATTTTGATGAGGGTTTGTTGATTAATATGTTTGTAACTTTCATTGTTAAATAACTGAGACATTTTTAGCTCGACTATTCGAAGAATAGGGGAGCTATCCTACTCGCCCCAGTGTCGGCGTCCGCTAAACAAAAAATGCACTTTGGTCCATTACTTGAAAACTACTTATGATA
Organism: Corbicula japonica; assembly: GCA_038501625.1. Classification (NCBI taxonomy): domain Eukaryota; kingdom Metazoa; phylum Mollusca; class Bivalvia; order Venerida; family Cyrenidae; genus Corbicula; species Corbicula japonica. The sequence goes on along the minus strand of JAZAYU010000441.1, from coordinate 347,501 downwards.
TCAACTCGAAACTTGGAATATATATTCACCATCAAATTCTACATCATTACCAACAAGACCCATAACTCTGCTTCCAATATTTTTCAAGTTATGCCCCTTTTTCACTTAAATTTTGCGTTAAGGAAAATATGCACTTTGGTCCATAACTTATAAACTACTTGAGATATCAACTTGAAACTTGGAATATATATTCACCATCAAATTCTACATCATTACCAACAAGACCCATAACTCTGCTGTCAATATATTTCAAGTTATGCCCCTTTTTAGCTCGACTATTCGAAGAATATGTCGAGCTATTGTACTCACTTGGGCGTCGGCGTCGGCGTCCCGCTTTGGTTAAAGTTTACGTGCAACCTACCTATATCTTAAAAACTACTATAGCTACATCTTTTAAACTTGGCACACTTCTTCGTCATCATGTCTGGAGTGTGTATGCCAAGAACCATAACTCTAACTTTCATTTTGATCAAATTATGGCCCTTTTTTGACTTATAATTTCAGGTTAAAGTTTGCGTGCAAGCTACTGTACAAACTCATAACTTCAATACTACTAATAGTACAGCTTTAAAACTTGGCACACTTGTTCATCATCATGTCCCGAGTGTGTATACCAAGAACCATAACTCTGACTTTACTTTTGTTCAAATTATGGCCCTTTTTTCGACTTAGAATTACAGGTTAAAGTTTGCGTGCAAGCTACTATACAAACTAATAACTTCAATACTACTTACACTACAGCTTTGAAACTTTCAACACTTGATCATCATCATATCCCAAGTGTGTATGCTAAGAACCATAACTCTAACTTCTATTTTGTTCAAATTATGCCCCTTTTTGACTTAGAATTTCAGGTTAAAGTTTGCATGCAAGCTACTGTACAAACCCATAACTTCCATACTACTTATACTACAGCTTTAAAACTTTCAACACTTGTTCATCATCATATTTGAAGTTTGTATGCCAAGAACCATAACTCTAACTTTAATTTTGTTCAAATTATTGCCCTTTTTCGACTTAGAATTTTTGGTTTTTGCCCCTTTTCACTTGAAATTAGAATTAAGACTTATAAATAATTGTTAAAGGTTCAATGTTAGTGTTTTTCATATGTAATGCTTTAGAAAATGTTTAAAACAGATGTACTTTACATACTTTGGTTGAAAGTGTTGAGAAATTGTGGGGTGGGTGGGGGCATATACTATACTATACTATACTATACTACACTACACTACACTACACTACACTACACTACACTACACTACACCAGACCAGACCAGACCAGACCGAGACCCAAACCGAGACCGAGACCCAAACCGAGACCGAGACCCAAACCGAGACCGAGACCCAAACCGAGACCGAGACCCAAACCGAGACCGAGACCCAAACCGAGACCGAGACCCAAACCGAGACCGAGACACAAACCGAGATCGAGACCCAAACCGAGACCGAGACACAAACCGAGACCGAGACACAAACCGAGACCGAGACCCAAACCGAGACCGAGACCCAAACCGAGATTGAGACCGAGACCCAAACCGAGTCCGAGACCCAAACCGAGACCGATACCTCAACCGAAACCCTGACCGAGACTCAGACCGAGACCAAGACCCAGACCGAGACTCAGACCGAGACCAAGACCGAGACCCAGACCTAGTCGAGACCGAGACTATTACTATTACTATTCTATTACTATACTATTACTATACTATACTATTACTATACTATACTATTACTATACTATACTATTACTATACTATTACTATACTATACTATTACTATTCTATTACTATTACTATAACTATACTATTACTATTACTATACTATTACTATGCTATTACTATTACTATACTATTACAACACCAGCAACACCAATACCACCACCAACAACATTAACATCACCACCAACATCAACACCACCACCAACAACAACAACACCAACACCCCCACCACCAGCAACAACACTACCACCGCCAGTAACAACACCAACAATGACAACACCAGCAACCAGCATACCATACTGTACTTCACCACGCCACACCACTTTAGGTGGGCAGGGATAGTAGGTTGATGGGTGTCGGATCAGGGGTTTATGGGCTGGGTTGTGTTAACCCTAAAAAAATCTACAATAATAAATTAAGTGTAATTTATTTATTTCCTAACTTGGATTAAGAAACTTTTGTTCATGTGTGTTTGTTGGAGGTGTCATAAACTCCTGAATCACTCCCCAGTTTAAATGAAGCCCAGTTACAATGTGCTTAATAATTCTGACTTTTCGAATAGTCGAGCTTGCAGTCGTTTCCGACTGGCTCTTGTTTCTTATATTTTGTGTCAAGCAAAATATGCATTTTGCCTCTAACTTTAAAACTAATTGAGATATTGCCTTGAAACTTGAAATATATTTTCACCATCAAAATCTACATCATAACCAACAAGACCCATAACCCTTCTTCCAATATTTTTCAAATTATGCCCCTTTTAGGCTTACATTTTGTGTTAAGCAAAATATACAGTCGGCCCTTAACTTTGTTATGAATGGAGGGATTTCAAAATAACTTGGCACAAATGTTCACCATGACAAGGCGGTGTGTCGCGTACAATACCCATGCCTGTAGGTCCAAAGTCAAGGTCACTGTTACTAAAAATAGAATTTTCTTGCAAAATCGTGTCCGCTCTGTAACTTTGTTATTTCTTATTGGGTTTTTAAATAACTTGGTATAATTGTTCACCATATCAAGACGGTGTGTCACGTACATGCCCAAGTCTGTATGTCAATGGTCAAGGTCACTGTTGCTAAAAATAGAATTTTCTTGTCTAGGCTGTTACTTTGTTATGAATGGAGGGATTTCAAAATATCTTGGCACAAATGTTCACCATGACAAGGCGGTGTGTCCGCACAATACCCATGCCTGTAGATCCAAGGTCAAGGTCACTGTTACTAAAAATAGAATTTTCTTGTCCAGGCTGTAACTTTGTTATGAATGGAAGGATTTCAAAATAATTTGACACAAATGTTCACCATGACAGGGCGGTGTGTCACGTACCATGCCCATGCCTGTAGGTCAAAGGTCAAGGTCACTGTTACTAAAAATAGAATTATCTTGTCCTGGCTGTTACTTTGTTATAAATGGAGGGATTTTAAAATAACTTTGCACAAATGTTCATGAAAAGGCAGTGTGTCCGCTCAATACCCAAGCCTGAAGGTCCAAGGTCAAGGTCACTGTTACCAAAAATAGAATTTTCTTGTCCAGGCTGTAACTTCATTATAGATGGAGGGATTTCAAAAAAAATTGACACAAATGTTCACCATGAAAGGGCAGTGTATCGCGTATTATTCCCATCATTGCACTTGAGTGTCTGAAAATGGTGCATAGCGGGGCATCCGTGTCCTATGGACACATTTCTAGTTTCACTTATATTTTCACTTAAGTGCACTTCATCGATAACTTTGCAAATACTTAAGGTATCAACTTCAAACTACCATTATATTTTCATTTCAGTTCTTTTTCTGTAACATTACTGAAGTGATTGATATTTGACTAAAAGTAAATGTCTCTAATAAAAAATTACTAACAAGTTTTCTAACAAATTCAGAAATATTTCATAGTTATTCCCCTATTCAGTTTAATATTTATGGTACATTTAGGAACTATTTCTGTTATTTGAAAAGAATTTCTCCCGTACCATTCACTTGTAAATATTTTTCCTGATTGCACATGAATGTATGGCCATAGTTGTTATTGTTTTAATCTTCAAATTGCATTTGTTTCAAATGATTCGAATAGTCGAGCATGCTGTCTCCTCTGACAGCTCTTGTTATGCCCCCTCAAAGCGGGAGACGTATAGAGTTGCACTTGTCCATATGTACTGCCTCCAGAACTTGTGGCATCAACTCTTCAACTATCTAGCAGATTTCTTCCTTTCATCTTGCACAGGTGATCAAGCAAAATATGTGGATGGTCATGAAGAAATGATTTTTTCCAGCCACCATTTGTACTAAAATAATGGCCCATTGTTTATTTCACAAATAAAAATTCCTCATTAACTATCTTGCAGATTTCTTTCAAACTTGCACAGATGATCAAGCAAGAATCTGTAGATGTTCATGAGGAAAAGTCCTTTTCCTGCAACAATTTTTATAGAAATTATGGCCCATTGTTAATACAAGTAATACAATATTTTGGCATCAATGCCTCATTTATTATGTGGATGAATTCTTTCAAACTTGCTCAGATGGTTGGACAATCATGATATGTATAGAGTTGTTAAGGAATTTTCTTGAAAAAATTTTCACCAGAGTTATTTCCCTTTGTTAAATTTAGTAATAAAATTTCATGGCACTTACTCATCATTTTCTGGTACCAGCTGGTACATTTCTCAGCTCAGTGCAGTTTATTTCTTATTACAATACAGTACTGGATTGTAAATTTCTCATTGCAGTACAGTACCAGATTGTATATTTCTCATTACAGTACAGTACCAGATTGTATATTTCTCATTACAGTACAGTACCAGATTGTATATTTCTCATTACAGTACAGTACCAGATTGTATATATCTCATTACAATACCAGATTGTATATATCTCATTACAGTACAGTACCAGATTGTATATATCTCATTACAGTACAGTACCAGATTGTATATATCTCATTACAGTACAGTACCAGATGGAGATGATGAGGAATCTACGTAAAGTCAACATTGACCACCTCCATGTTGGCTGGTACCAGAGTACATACTTCGGGGGCTTTATCAACCGAGCCCTTCTCGACTCACAGTTCAATTACCAGCACTCCATTGAAGAATCTGTTGTCCTCATTTATGGTAAGTCTTGTTTTTTTTTACATTTAACATTTTAGTTAAAATCAATTCACAGTATAATAGCTTACACAAATTTAAAAAAAAATTATCTGATAAATAAAAAAGTTCTCATGATTCAGTTAGAAACTGCTATTGTAAATACACTTTATGAAAGAATTTCAGTAAGTTAACAATTATTGAAAAAAGACACTTATTTTTATAATCTCAGTTGTATAGAAAAAGATGATAATGATATTCAGAATGAGATGGACAGAATTTTTATTATATACGCCTTTCCAATAAACAGTTTCGCAGTCCTGTACGAGTTACTTCCCGTGACCAGATATCAACCCAAAACGAGGCTTCACAGGAAAGCTGAACTATCGGACTATGGCTTAAGCACATAAGGCCTAACATAATCCATTAAATTTCAGGTGTGTAATCGTCGCCGCCGGTCGAAAATAAGTTACTGGTCTGTTATTCTAGTCAGACATTTTTATTTTCACTATTTGTTAGATATTTGCATTTTTAATATTGTAAGAACATGTACCATTCTTGTTGAAAGTGGGCAGTATGAAATGCGATTCGGATAAACGTTTGTATTAATGTTACGAATTTCTATACAGCATTTTCATCTTTATGTATTTTATACTTAAAATTATATTTAACTGGTATGAAATTCGCAAATTGCTAAGACAGATAATGTACTATACTCCGGAAATCGTGACATGTCAACATTCGGTTACAGTATCTGTACGTTATACTTGTATTCATCTATTACTTGAATTCATCGTACCGTTAATGTTCAACGAAAAATAATTTTGAATTTTTGAAAACGTCACGTATACTTCACAAGCAAAAATACGGTACGATTGATTTTGTCTTGAAATTAAGAAGGATCAATAAGGTTATCTGATTGTTCGTATCATTCATAGAATAAAATTCAAGGATTCTGATGCTGGCTTCTAATAAAGATGGAGATGCCGGCTTCAAATAATGATGAGAACATTAATATTAACATTAAGACTGCTAAGGTTTGATATTCTGTCATTTTGGCGTAAACGCTCAATCGCTTGATTGAATATTTATAAAATGTTCTGCTAAGATGAGTTTCTAATTGATGTCTTATGGTTCTACTTGTCGTATTAAGGATTAATAATTCATATAACTGCTATATCAAATACTTTTGCTACCCGATTCAGTAATTAAGGATTTTGATATACTTATTAATTGGGAGGTGGAGGTACATAAAAAAGTAAACCGATCTCTATTGGTCAGTGATATCTTCTTCTTAGTAATTGACAGGGGACCCCTTGTGCGCGACAATTTGGCATTTTTATGACATGCCACTTTCAAAATCAATCGCAGCCGGCATGTCAGTAGTTGATAAGACACGCTAAGCCGGAAACGACACTCAATTTATCCGTGGATAGAACACAGGCTGTTAGTTTAAGTCGTTTAAAGTAAACCTTGGCGTGAGGAATAATGACTTTACACATTTAGTCAAATTAGATTTGTTGTTTTATAAACTATTCTTGATAAAAAAATTTCATTACGCTGATGTATTATTACTAATTCAACGATAAACGAGAAAATATATTTTAAACAAGAAATTTCATGATGAAAAACAAAAGTTGTAGGTACATGTTCCCTATTACATTAATACAGCGAGCAATAATTTTTCCTGTATAGTAGTCACGTGACTGAATAGGGGAGGTAACCGAAAAATTCACCGAATTATTGGAAAGGCGTATACATAAACAAGTTCCAAGCCAGTTTGTAATTTTATACACGCATATTACTTTGCCATTTTAGCTCTGGGAGAGAAAATGGTAAGAAGAATAAATAGTTTTGGTATTGTCTTTTGCTCAATGTTTATTTCATTTTTAGACCCTTTGAAGACAACACAAGGTTACCTGTCCTTGAAGGCGTACAGACTGACACCAGAGATGATGAAGTTTTACGGGTCAAGAGAACAAGATTTCTCTCCAGAGGGAATCAAGGCAGCGGGTATCACATTTGAGAACATGTTCACAGAGATCCCAGTGACAATCAAAAACTCTCACCTTGTAAACAGTCTTCTGTGTGAGGTGGAAGATAAACTCTCAGATCAGCAATCTTTTGATTACCTTGACTTGGGTACCAGGTAAGATTGGTTAGTTGTAGCCTTATTTCATTTGAAACTAAACATTATAATGCAGTCAAACCTGTATTAAGCAGTGCTCACGCTGGCTGTTTTAAAATAATAGCCACAAAATTTTTGAAAATTAAATTAATAGCCAAAGTTTTACGCGTTGTTTCCCCATACGTGGGGAATAGCATTATAATTATTTGTTTTTCATTTTTGTGTCGCCTGCGGTAGCAGGTAGACACATAGGGATCCTATTGTCCGTCGGCGTCGTCGGCGTCGTCGTCCGGTAGTCCCCAAGCTTTAACATGAAACTTAATGTGGCCTATAACTTTGAAAGTACTTGTCCTATTCACTTCATACTTGGAATATATCATCAGCATGAACACAGCGATCCGTGACAACAAGAACGATAACTCCTCTTTCACTATTTTATGAGTTATGCCCCTTTCAAATGCAACTTTAACATGAAACTTAATGTGACCTATTACTTTGAAAGTACTTGTCCTATTCACTTCATACTTGGAATATATCATCAGCATGAACACAGCGATCCGTGACAACAATCACGATAACTCCTTTTCACTATTTTGTGAGTTTTGCCCCTTTCAAATGCAACTTTAACATGAAACTTAATGTGACCTATTACTTTAAAAGTACTTGTCCTACTCGCTTCATACTTGGAATATATCATCAGCATGAACACAGCGATCCGTGACAACAATCACGATAACTCCTTTTCACTATTTTATGAGTTATGCCCCTTTCAAATGAAACTTTGACATGAAACTTAATGTGACCTATAACTTTGAAAGTACTTGTCCTATTCACTTCAGACTTGGAATATATCATCAGCATGAACACAGCGATTCGTGACAACAAGAACGATAGCTCCTCTATCACTATTTTATGAGTTATGCCCCTTTCAAATGCAACTTTAACATGAAACTTAATGTTGCCTATTACTTTGAAAGTACTTGTCCTATTCACTTCATACTTGGAATGTATGATCAGCATGAACAAAGCAATCAGTGACAACAAGAACAATAACTCCTCTCACTATTTTATGAGTTATGCCCCTTTCAAATGTAATTTTAACATGAAACTTAATGTCGCCTATAACTTTGAAAGAACTTGTCCTATTCACTTCATACTTAAAATATATCATCAGCATAAACAACCCCATCTGTGCCAACAAGAATGATAACTCCAGTTCCAATATGTTTTGAGTTATGCCCCGTTCCAATATGTTTTGAGTTATGCCCCTTTCAAGTACCACTTTAACATGAAACTTAATGTTGCCTATAACTGTGAAAGAACCTATCCTTTTCACTTAAACCATCTGTGACGACAAGAATGATAACTCCAGTTTCAATATTTTTTGAGTTATGCCCCTTTCCAATGCAACTTTAACCTGAAACTTAATGTAGCCTATAACTTTGAAAGTACTTGTCCTATTCACTTCATACTTGGAATATATCATCAGCATGAAAAATGCCATCTGTGATGACAAGAATGATAACTCCAGTTTCAATATTTTTTTAGTTATGCCCCTTTCCAATGCAACTTTTACCTGAAACTTAATGTTGCCTATAACTTTGAAAGTACTTGTCCTATTCACTTCATACTTGGAATATACCATCAGCATGAACAATGCCATCTATGACAACAAGAATGATAACTCCAGTTTCAATATTTTTTTAGTTATGTCCCTTTCCAATGCAACTTTAACCTGAAACTTAATGTTGCCTATAACTTTGAAAGTACTTGTCCTATTCACTTCATACTTAGAATATATCATCAGCATGATAAATGCCATCTGTGACGACAAGAGTTGTGCACTACTTATTTTTGTGCAACACAGCTTTATCCGTAATCACAGTTCGGTGATTGCAGAAAGTCTGCATTTACAAACCAATTTTTGAATATGATAACTCAGGTTTCAGTTATTCCCCTTTAAATGCATTTTAAATGACACATGTGTTCAGTGATGTAGTATTGAAATCAACTTAAATAATTTTTTTTTATTATATATGATTAAACATAGGCCCACGTTTCAACTATTTCCATGCAGGCGACACATGTGTTCCGCGGAACACAACATTCTAGTTTTAATTAACATGATTTATCTAACATAACATCTATGTTATGAAGATAAACTGTTAATTATTACTTTATTAATTTAACATAGTCAATGAAAATAATTGGCTTTATGTAAAATTACTGATGATTTTTAATAATAAGGCATTCGTCACTTCACTATTGCAGACAAAATCAATTGGATTCACTGCTATGTAAACATAACAAAAAGGTCTAACCTTCAAAGCAGTCTTAACCAAACAAAATTGTAAAATATTTCATTAAAGTTTTGGGCAAAATAATTAAATTCACATCAATTTTCTGCTTAGAATGAGTTTATATGCTAATGGGTAGTGGCAAAGACGATTCGGGATTAGATTAATGGTATGTCAAAAATAGACGTCGCGAAAATGGATGACAAACGCAATTTCTAATAAACCAGTAGAAAATTGCAATGTGAAATAACATTTCCAAAGCAAAAAATAACCAAAGAAGCTGATGAAACACTTTTTTTGAGAAAATAGGAAGTATTTTCTGCGTTAACATGGTTAAAAAATCGGCAATTCGTACCGCGAATTTTCGTCCTAGTCATCACTTGATGTACAGTATCCGGCTAGGTTTTTGCTTTGAGAATGGATTTAGAATTTGGCCAGTATTTAATATTAGATTAGAAAAAAAGAACAAATCATTTAGTCTTATTCTTAAAATATTTGTCTGCTTTGTTAAACATATGATAGGGGAATCCATAATAGCTATAAATAGCATCAACCTTAGAATTCCCTTGTCATGACGCAATGGAAATGCCCAGTTTACCGATTACAATCATCAATCATTGACCCGTAGGCAAGGACGCAATAAGCTAACAATATCTTGCTTTTTTGACAATTATTTAATCGCCAAATTTTACCGCCAATTCTTTGAAATAATCGACAAAAACGTAAAATTATCGCAAATGGCGACAATGTCGACTGACAGCGTGAGCACTGTTAAGCAGCCACCCAAGGGATAGACATAGAGAAGCTGCTTAACACAGGAGGCTGTTTAAGACAACTTAAAAGCTAAAACAATATGTCAGTTTAGGACATATTCAAACTGTTTGTTTAAGACATGTGGTTGCTGAATGCAGGTGGATGCTAAGGCAGGTTCAACTGTTAATTAATTAATTTTTAGCTCACCTGAGCACTTGTGCTCATGGTGAGCTTTTAGGATCGCCCTGTGTGCGTCGTGCGTCGTCAATTTTTGCTTTAAACAACATCTCCTCTTAAACCCCTGGGCCAAAGTTGATGAAACTTGCCACGGATGTTCCTTGCATGAAGCTCTTCCAAAGTTGTTCAAAGAAATCAATTCCATGCAGAACTCTGGTTGCCATGGCAACCGAAAGGAAAAACTTTAAAAATCTTCTTGTCTGAAACCACAAGGCCTAGAGCTTAGATATTTGGCATTTAGCACCCTCTAGTTGAACTCTACAAAGATTTTTCAAATTATTTCCCTGGGGTCAAAATTGGCCCCACCCCAGGGGTCACTTCATTTTACATAGACTTATATAGGAAAAACTTTTAAAATCTTCTTGTCTGAAACCACAAGGCCTAGAGCTTAGATATTTGGCATTTAGCATCCTCTAGTGGAATTCTACAAAGATTGTTCAAATTATTTCCCTGGGGTCAAAATTGGCCCCACCCCAGGGGTCACTTCATTTTACATAGACTTATATTGGAAAAACTTTAAAAATCTTCTTGTCTGAAACCACAAGGCCTAGAGCTTAGATATTCGGCATTTAGCACCCTCTAGTGGAACTCTACAAATATTGTTATAATTATTTCTCTGGGGTCAAAATTGGCCCCGCCCCAGGGGTCACTTCATTTTATATAGACTTATATAGGAAAAACTTTAAAAATCTTCTTGTCTGAAACCACAAGGCCTAGAGCTTAGATATTTGGCATTTAGCATCCTCTAGTGAAACTCTACAAAGATTGTTCAAATTATTTCCCTGGGGTCAAAATTGGCCCTGCCCCAGGAGTCACTTCATTTTACATAGACTTATATAGGAAAAACTTTAAAAATCTTCTTGTCTGAAACCACAAGGACTAGAGCTTAGATATTTGGCATTTAGCACCCTCTAGTGGAACTCTACAAATATTGTTCAAATTATTTCCCTGGGGTCAAAATTTGCCCCGCCCCAGGGGTCACTTCATTTTATATAGACTTATATAGGAAATCTTTAAAAAGCTTCTTCTCACAAACCACAATGCGTACAGCTTAGATATTTTGTAAGTAGCATTGTCTAATGGATGTCTACTAAATTTGTTCAAATTATGTCCCCTGGGCCAAAATCTGCCACGCCCTAGGGTTCTCTTGGTTTACATATAGGTGTATAGGAAAAACATGAAAAATCTTTTTTCTCCAAAACTAATAGGACTAGATCTTAGATATTTGGTGCCGAGTATTGTGTAGAGACCCTTTATCAACTTTGTTTAAAAGTTGGCCCTGGGGTCAAAATTGTCCCCGCCCCGGGGGCCCTTAATATGTGAAAAAGGCAAACTTTAAAAATCTTTCTACTTGAAACCTCAATGCCTAAAGCTTAGATATTTGGTATGTAGCATTGTCTAGTGGATGTCTACCAAGTCTGTTCAAATTATGTCCCCTGGGCCGAAATTGGCGACACCCCAGGGTTCTCATAGTTTACATTGATTTATATAGGAAAACATGAAAAATAATTATTCTCCGAAACTAATAGGACTAGACCTTAGATATTTGGTGTTGAGTATTGTGGAGAGACCCTTTACCAACATTGTTTAAATGTTGGCCCTGGGTCAATATTGGCCCTGCCACGGGGGCCCTTAATATGTACTAAAGGCAATTTTAAAACATCTTCTTACTGGAAACCTCAATGCCTTAATCTTAGATATTTGGTATGTAGCATTGTCTAGTGGATATCTACCAAGTTTGTTCAAATTATGTCCCCTGGGCCAAAATTGGCCACGCCCCAGGGTTCTCTTAGTTTACATTGATTTATATAGGAAAACAATCATTTTTCACTGAAACTAATGCGACTAGACCTTAGATATTTCGTGTTGATATTTCGTGTTGAGTATTGTGAAGAGACCCTTTACCAGCATTATTTAAATGTAGGCCCTTGGGTAAAGCTGAGAGTACTTTTGTACTCAGGTGAGCGCTATAGGGCCATGATGGCCCTCTTGTTTGTTAAAACTGACATGTTATATGCTTATTGGGTTAATTATGCTCTCAGAAGAAATTCACATTCGCATTATGTCCTGATCATCTGTGCCTTCTGATCAAGATCTACACTGCCCACACAATAAAAGTGAATTGTTGGAGTAAAGGTTAAATTATTTTAAGAAGTTAGATGGTGGTGTTTCCAAATCTCGGGGAAAACTAACTTGTATATATTACAAAAAATAAAAGGTTTTTTTAGAGTGTTTACAATAAAGCTGTCTTGTTTGTTACAGTTCTATGTTGGAGAAGAACCTCCGCCTCTTGATGGAGAGTGTTGACGAGGTGGCGATGGATGCCAACAAGTTTGTCAACTATCAGAGACAGTACCAGAAACAGAACCTAGCCAAACAACAATACCTACAGAAGAGGGTCAGTAGAGAAATGCAAAGATGCATATTTGTCAATATTCCCCAGGCATCAGTAGCAGCAGAAAAGTCTCAGCAGTCATTTGTCTGTTAATGCAATATTTAAACAAACATAACTCAAACCCTTGCAGTTCATTTTGCTGTAAGTGTAGTATTTCAAAACCTTTTTTTATCCCCCACCAAAGGTGCTGTCTGATCTGTATCTACACTGTTTGCTTTCTGGTCAGTGGGCAGAAATAACCAGGTCAGAAATGAATCTAATAGTGAACAGTGAGATCCTGATCAGAAAGCACAGGACCTGGTGTGCCAGCTGATCTGGATCTACACTCTTTGCCTATGGGATAATAGCCATATATCATGGAGTAAAAGTTAAATTATAAATTTATTATAGTTGATTAATTTTACATTCTGAATCAACTGCAAAAGATTTATCGATAATGCAATAAGTTTATTGCACAAATTTTTAAGTTTTTGTATATTTAAAACTTTGGTCTGAAAAATAGATACATTGTTTTTTTTTAGAAGTTTAGTGTGAATAAAAGTAATCAACTTGGTGCATAGGTTTTGTATACTATTTGCTGTAGAAACCAGGAAATTCAAGAATCATATTTTCAAATTATTTTGCTTATGATAATGCCAAAATCATTAGGTCAAGATTACATTGATTGATGCCAGTTTTTGTTATGGAAATTTTATTTTGGCAAAGTACCCGAGGGCAACAGAAGTGTCCTAACACAACAACTATCTAGTCTTTATCTACAGTTAAAAAAAACTGCAAGTTTCACTACCTTATCCCTTTACTCAATTGATACACCTTAATTGCGTGGATGAACAGTGTAGATCCATATCAGCCGACACATATATGCAGATAAGATGGCACAGTTGTGCCTGCTGATCTGGATCAACACTGGTTGTGGTTGCACATGCGTTAAATATGTATATGGAGTAAAGGTTAAAGAAAGTGAGTGTAAATATGTGATTATAGACACTATTTGTACTATTTGTACTTTATTTTTCAGCAACAAGAGAACCAACAGCGGGTTCAGCGTGGTGAGAAGCCTTTGCCAGACGAGGACATTAACAAGATCTTCAAACCTCTGCCGACTCCACAGCGCCTGGACAGTCTCCTTATCACTGGACAGATCGACAACTACTGTCAGCAAATTGGGGAATTTAGCTCACAAAGCTTTGGAAAACTGTTTCTTGCTGAAAGTTTACAGGAAAATCCACCAAATCCGACAGTCACTTGATAAATAGTGGACAACTAGTATCTTATTTATAGAAACATCATTATGAATATGACACTATTTTACCGGAATTCAAAACTGAAAGTGCTCAGATTTGGCTGTTATAGCAAGAAAACAAAAAATAAAAAATTCAGAAAGTTTGTGCGTTGTTGTGAACAAAATCGTTCCTTTAGGAAATAATTGAATTTCTAAAGTGAAAATGTACTTTTAAGGAGCTTCTCTTTTGTCACCTTTTTGAAGAAATGCAATACGTAAAGATCGCTCTGTCCGTCCATCGGTCTGCCTGTCCATCAGGAAAACATAATGTTGCCATTTCTTAATATTTCTTCATCAAACTTAAATTATATTGCTTATGATAACACATTGTGGTGATGCTGAATTCATTAGGTCAAGGTCACATTTTTGATGGAGTTATGCATCTTTTTATGCCTCCGAAGGGAGGCATATAGTAATCGCACCGTCCTTCCGTCCGAAATGAATTTTTCCTCGCTTCTTCTCCGAAACCGCTTGAGGTATTTCATTGAAACTTCACAGGAGTGTTTGTCACCAAGCCTAGTTGTGCATATCGTCAGGAGTTTCTGCTCGGATTATCTTGGGGGAGTTATGGGCTTTTTTAGCAAAATCTTGTCCTCGCTTCTTCTCCGAAACCGCTTGAGGGATTTCATTGAAACTTCACAGGAGTGTTTGTAACCAAGCCTATTTGTGCATATTGTTAGGAATTTCTGGTCGGATTATTTTTGGCCAAGCTATGGGCTTTTTCACTTTACCATAAACCCTAACCCTAAGGTCTTTCACCCTAACCCTAAGGTCTTCAACTAACCCTAAACCCTATCCCTAACTTCTGTATTAAAATCTTGTCCATGCTTTATCTTCAACACTGCTTGAGGGATTTCTTTGAAACTTCACAGGAGTGTTTGTCACCAAGCCTTGATTAACTAACCCTAAACCTAAATATTGTCCTCGCTTCTTCTCCAAAACAGCTGGAGGGATTTCATTGAAACTTCACAGGAGTGTTTGTCTCCAAGCCTAGTTGTGCATGTCGTCAGGAATTTCTGCTTGAATTATTTTTTGCCAAGTTATGGGCCCTTTGTCATTTTTTAGTAACACCAAACCCTAACTGATATTTAAAAACATTGTCCAAGCTTTATCTTCAAAACGGTTGGGGGGATTTCATTGAAACTTAATAGGAGTGTTTGTCACCAAGGCTTGTTGTGCATATCATCAGGAGTTTCATTTCGGATTATTTTTGACAGAGTTATGGGCCCTTAGTCTTTACTATATAAAATCTATATTAAAATCTTGTCCTCGCTTCTTCTCCAAAACCGCTGGAGGAATTTCATTAAAACTTCACAGGAATGTTTATCATCAAGCCTTAATGTGCACATCATTCGGAGTTTCAGATTAAATTATTTTTGCCAGAGTTATGGGCCCTTAGTCATTTTCTACTATAACTTTATATAAAAATCTTGTCCACACATAATCTCCAGAGCCTCATGGCAGATTTCATTTAAATTTTACAGGAATTCATGTCACTAAGCCTAGTTGTGCATAACATCAGGAGTTTCCGCTTGAATTATTTTTAACCACAGTCATGATGATGCCAAATTCTTAAAGGCCTTCCTTAGTTCATAAAAAAAACAACATTCAAATTATAATGGCAAAATACTGTTGGATGAAACTTTGCACAGATAAATGTTATTAATGTATCTTTATTTTGCATATGTTAAGACACATTAAAACAGTAAAGAAAACTAACTAGATCTAAAAATTTCCCTAAAATTCTATTTACGTAAATTCACAAAACTAAACAAAAAAACTTCATTTTGAATGCCCACATGAGTAATATGATACTGATAATAGTACATGCTGTGTCATTCTTACTTTAATAAATATATGTAAAAAATATGAGATATTTGTGAAAGTGTGTTTGACCTGGAATTTCCTGGTCTCACAAACGGGTGACAAACGTTGATTTCTTTCTTCATAATTGAAATATTTTAAAAGGACACATTTAGGGTATAGCATCCCCCTCCCACTCTTTTTATTTTAAAAGTTGTTTTTTTGTTTGTAAACTTAGCTTAAATAAAGAAATAGAATGTGGGTATACCAGTATTTGCACATTTTTTTAAATTCAGGCATAAGCTATGAATAAAAACAAGGTAATTAATATAGCTGAAAAATGTCCATGGCCAAGAGTGTCTTCGTTATATTTGTTAATATAAATTCTAGTTCAAAATGAATCCCCAGTCTTGGACAAGTATTTGGGAACATTGGTCACACTTTGTTGACTCGCACTTTGATATTTTTAGCTTGACTATTTGGAGAATAGGGGAGCTATCTGTTAAACAAAATATACACTTTGGTCTACAAATGAAACTACTTGAGATATCAACTCGAAACTTGGAATATGTGTTCACTATCAAAATCTACTTAATTCCCAATAAGATCCATAACTCTGCTAACAATATTTTTTATGTTATGCCCCCTTTTCACTTTAATTTTGTTATGCAAAATATGCACTTGGCCCATAACTTTGAAATTACTGGAGATGCCAACTTTAAACTTAAAATTTATATATTTCTCAAAATTTATGACATTACCAACAAGATCCATATCTCTGCTACAAATATTTTACAATTTATGCCACCTTTTCACTAATGCAATTGTCCCATAGCTTTCAACCGACTTGAGATACCACATTGAAACCTGGAATATATATCCATCAACATAATGAAAATCATTATCAACAAGACCCATATTTCTTCTACCATTTTTTTTCCAAGTCATGCCGCTTTTACACTTATGCAATTGTCCAATAAGTTTTAACTACTTGAGATATTACTTTGAAACTTGAAATATATGTTCATTATCAGTATCTACATCAGTATCAACAAGAACCATTAACTCTGGAAATATTTCTGAAAGTTATTCCCCTTTTGCACATTGTTTTTGCATTAACTGAAATATGCAATGGGTACATAACTTTGAAACTACATGAGATATTGACTTCAAACTTAGAATATATAGGCACTCTCATAATCTTTACCATAACCACCTATAACTAAATTGTAACTCAGCTACAATTAGTTTAAAGTTACGGTATGCCATTTTCACTTGCATTTTGTGTTCAATTGTAACCCGGCTATGGTTGAGTTAGTACCGCGCTTGTACTATCTCGCCACAGAGCTAGCTTTTATGGCGACGTGGTAGAGCGTCGGACTGGCATGCGAGGGGTCCCGGGTTCAATCCTTGGTTCAGGCATGGATTTTTCAGAACAATATATAGATTCTTACCAGGATCTGTGGTATAGTTATGTCTCCCACCACGTAGTGGTGTGGGAGACATTTTGATTTGCTCCTGTCTGTCCGTCTGTCTGTCCGTCTGTCCGTCTGTCTGTCACACTTGTCCGCTCTCTAAGTCAAACAGTTTTCATCGGATCATCACCAAACTTCATCAAAATGTTAATATCTCGATCAAGTTCGATAACCAGCCATATTGCCCAAGGAATATCAGAATTATGGCCCTTGAATTATCAAAAATAAGTTGTTTGAGGCTTGTCCACTCTGTAACTTGAACAGTTATCATCTGATCTTCACCATACTTTATGAAAATGTTTGTGGCCATAATATCTCGGCCAAGTTCGATAACCAGCTGTATTGCCCCAGTCATGTCTGATTTATGGCCCTTGAATTATCCAAAATTGGCTGTTTAAGCCTTGTCTGCTATGTAACTGAAATATTCATCAACTGATTTTCAATAAACATTATGATAATGTGTGTGGCCTTAATATCTTGGCCAAGTTCGAAAACCAGCCACTTTGCACCAGGCATATCAGATTTATGGCCCTTTGATTTATCCGAAATAAGCCTTTTAAACATGTCACTAACCTGGTTCATCTCTCAAAGTCAGATAGTTTTCATTGTATCTTCACCAAAGTTTATCAAAATGTTGATGGCTATAATATCTTAACCAGGCTATAAAGTCATCGATATTGCTTGAGGCACTTCAGGATTATGGCCCTTGAATTGTTTAAAAAAAAAATCTTCACTTGCTGTCGCTTATAGCCATGAATAAATTACCAATTCACCAAAGATGTTGCAATTTATTCATGGGTAAATATCTCGGACAATTTGGAACTCCGCTGAAGTTTTGTTCAGAAATGTCCAGGAACGCTCAGCTGTTGCTTCAAAATTCAGAAACAGCAGCAAACATTGTTGTTGGTGATTTCAATGTAAACATTGTTTGTGACAAAAATAATCTCCTCCATAAAGAAATGGCTGCTTTGAATTATAAACAACTTATAACACAGCCTACTACAGCTGGCAGGACCATTATTGACCATATCTATGTGAACAATGTAGAATGTGTATCCAGTGGAGTAATACCAACATACTATAGCTATCATGACATTACATACATTGCATTATGAGAAAGTACTGTGCTAAGCAGCTATAAAGGTATTTCTTACACTGTTTAAGTTTTCATTTTACAATATCTGTTCCATACTCATGATTTGGTTCTTCTCTCATTTTCTGCTATTTTTATTATATGATGTTCACCAAATGCTATAATTATCTGTGTAATAAAAAAACAGCCGCTTTGACGTAGTGGTGTGGGAGACATTTTGATTTGCTCCTGTCTGTCCGTCTGTCTGTCCGTCTGTCCGTCTGTCTGTCACACTTGTCCGCTCTCTAAGTCAAACAGTTTTCATCGGATCATCACCAAACTTCATCAAAATGTTAGTGGCCATAATATCTCGATCAAGTTCGATAACCAGCCATATTGCCCAAGGAATCTCAGAATTATGGCCCTTGAATTATCAAAAATAAGTTGTTTGAGGCTTGTCCACTCTGTAACTTGAACAGTTATCATCTGATCTTCACCATACTTTATGAAAATGTTTGTGGCCATAATATCTCGGCCAAGTTCGATAACCAGCCGTATTGCCCCAGTCATGTCGGATTTATGGCCCTTGAATTATCCAAAATTGGCTGTTTAAGCCTTGTCTGCTATGTAACTGAAATATTCATCAACTGATTTTTAGCTCGACTATTGGAAGAATATGTCGAGCTATTGTACTCACTTGGGCGTCGGCGTCGCCGTCGCCGTCCCGCTTTGGTTAAAGTTTACGTGCAACCTACCTATATCTTAAAAACTACTATAGCTACAGCTTTTAAACTTGGCACACTTGTTCATCATCATGTCCTGAGTGTGTTTGCCAAGAACCATAACTCTAACTTTCATTTTGATCAAATTATGGCCCTTTTTTGACTTAAAATTTCAGGTTAAAGTTTGCGTGCAAGCTACTGTACAAACTCATAACTTCAATACTACCTGTACTACAGCTTTAAAACTTGGCACACTTGTTCATCATCATGTCCCGTGTGTGTATGCCAAGAACCATAACTCTAACTTTCATTTTGATCAAATTATGGCCCTTTTTCGACTTAGAATTTCAGGTTAAAGTTTGCGTGCAAGCTACTGTACAAACCCATAACTTCAATACTACTTATACTACAGCTTAGAAACTTTCAACACTTGTTAATCATCATATCCCAAGTGTGTATGCCAAGAACCATAACTCTAACTTTCATTTTTATCAAATTATGCCCCTTTTTCGACTTAGAATTTCAGGTTAAAGTTTGTGTGCAAGCTACTGTACAAACCCATAACTTCCATACTACTCATACTACAGCTTTGAAACTTTCAACACTTCTTCATCATCATAATTCAAGTTTGTCTGCCAAGAACCATAACTCTAATTTTCTTCTTGTACAAATTATGGCCCTTTTTCGACTGAGAATTTCAGGTTAAAGTTTGCATGCAAGGTAGTTACTTAAATACTTCTTGTACTATAGCTTTGAAACTTAAGACACTTGTTTACCATCATGACCCTGACTATGTGTGCCAAGAACCATAACTCTTTCTTTCATTTTTAATCAAATAATGGCCCTTTTTCGACTTAGAATTTCAGGTTAAAGTTTGCGTGCAAGGTAGTTACTTAAATAGTTCTTGTACTATAGCTTTGAAACTTAAGACACTTGTTTACCATCATGACCCTGACTATGTATGCCAAGAACCATAACTCTTTCTTTCATTTTTAATCAAATTATGCCCCTTTTTTGACTTAGAATTTCAGGTTAAAGTTTGCGTGCAAGCTAGTTACTTTCATACTTCTTGTACTATAGCTTTGAAACTTATTCATCATCATGACCCTGACTATGTATGCCAAGAACCATAACTCTTTGAATTTTTTCAAATTACTGCCCTTTTTAGACTTAAAAATTAAGGTTTAAAACTTTGTATACCTTTATTTTATCTTACATCAGGTTTATTTTCAAAGACCCATAACTCATCCTTGCTTTTTTATATTTGATTTTTGCCCTTTTCACTTGAAATTAGAATTAAGACTTATAAATAATTCTTAAAGGTTCAATGTTAGTGTTTTTCATATGTAATGCTATAGAAAATGTTTAAAACAGATGTACTTAACATACTTTGGTTGAAAGTGTTGAGTAATTGTGGGGTGGGTGGGGGCATAGACTATACTATACGATACGATACCATACCATACCATACCATACCATACCATACCATACCATACCATACCATACCATACCATACCATACCATACCATACTATTACTATATTATTACTATACTATACTATACTATTACTATACTATTACTATACTTTTACTATACTTTTACTATACTATACTATACTATACTATACTATACTATACTATACTATACTATACTATACTATACTATACTATACTACACTACACTACACTACACTACACTACACTACACTACACTACACTACACTACACTACACTATTACTATTACTATACTATACTTTACTATACTATTACTATTACTATACTATTACTATACTATACTATACTATACTATACTATACTATACTATACTATTACTATACTATTACTATACTATTACTATACTATAATATACTACTACTATACTATACTATTACTATACTATACTATACTATACTATCATACTATACTATACTTTACTATTACTATACTATTACTATACTATACTACTACTATACTATACTACTATACTATACTATACTATACTATACTATACTATACTATACTATACTATACTATACTATACTATACTATACTATACTAAACTATACTATACTATACTATACTATACTATACTATACTATACTATACTATTACTATTACTATACTATACTATACTATACTATACTATACTATACTATACTATACTATACTATTACTATTACTATTACTATTACTATACTTTTACTATACTATTACAACACCAGCAACACCAACACCACCACCAACAACATCAACAACAACACCAACAACCACCACCACCACCACCACCAGCAACAACACTACCACCACCAACAACAACACCAACAATGACAACACCAGCAACCAGCATACCATACTGTACTACACCAAGCCACACCACTATAGGTGGGCAAAGATAGTGGGTTGATGGGTGTGGGATCAGGGGTGTATGGGCTGGGTTGTGTAAACCCCAAAAAATCTACAAGAATAAATTAAGTGTAATTTATTGATTTCCTAACTTGGATTAAGAAACTTTTGTTCATGTGTGTTTGTTGGAGGCGTCATAAACTCCTGAATCACTCCCCAGTTTAAATGAAGCCCAGTTACAATGTGCTTAATAATTCTAACTTTTCGAATAGTCGAGCTTGCAGTCGTTTCCGACTGGCTCTTGTCAATAAACATTATGATAATGTGTGTGGCCTTAATATCTTGGCCAAGTTCGAAAACCAGCCACTTTGCACCAGGCATATCAGATTTATGGCCCTTTGATTTATCCGAAATTAGCCTTTTAAACATGTCACTAACCTGGTTCATCTCTCAAAGTCAGATAGTTTTCATTGTATCTTCACCAAAGTTTATCAAAATGTTGATGGCTATAATATCTTAACCAGGCTATAAAGTCATCGATATTGCTTGAGGCACTTCAGGATTATGGCCCTTGAATTGTTTAAAAAAAAAATCTTCACTTGCTGTCGCTTATAGCCATGAATAAATTACCAATTCACCAAAGATGTTGCAATTTATTCATGGGTAAATATCTCGGACAATTTGGAACTCCGCTGAAGTTTTGTTCAGAAATGTCCAGGAACGCTCAGCTGTTGCTTCAAAATTCAGAAACAGCAGCAAACATTGTTGTTGGTGATTTCAATGTAAACATTGTTTGTGACAAAAATAATCTCCTCCATAAAGAAATGGCTGCTTTGAATTATAAACAACTTATAACACAGCCTACTACAGCTGGCAGGACCATTATTGACCATATCTATGTGAACAATGTAGAATGTGTATCCAGTGGAGTAATACCAACATACTATAGCTATCATGACATTACATACATTGCATTATGAGAAAGTACTGTGCTAAGCAGCTATAAAGGTATTTCTTACACTGTTTAAGTTTTCATTTTACAATATCTGTTCCATACTCATGATTTGGTTCTTCTCTCATTTTCTGCTATTTTTATTATATGATGTTCACCAAATGCTATAATTATCTGTGTAATAAAAAAACAGCCGCTTTGACGTAGTGGTGTGGGAGACATTTTGATTTGCTCCTGTCTGTCCGTCTGTCTGTCCGTCTGTCCGTCTGTCTGTCACACTTGTCCGCTCTCTAAGTCAAACAGTTTTCATCGGATCATCACCAAACTTCATCAAAATGTTAGTGGCCATAATATCTCGATCAAGTTCGATAACCAGCCATATTGCCCAAGGAATCTCAGAATTATGGCCCTTGAATTATCAAAAATAAGTTGTTTGAGGCTTGTCCACTCTGTAACTTGAACAGTTATCATCTGATCTTCACCATACTTTATGAAAATGTTTGTGGCCATAATATCTCGGCCAAGTTCGATAACCAGCCGTATTGCCCCAGTCATGTCGGATTTATGGCCCTTGAATTATCCAAAATTGGCTGTTTAAGCCTTGTCTGCTATGTAACTGAAATATTCATCAACTGATTTTCAATAAACATTATGATAATGTGTGTGGCCTTAATATCTTGGCCAAGTTCGAAAACCAGCCACTTTGCACCAGGCATATCAGATTTATGGCCCTTTGATTTATCCGAAATTAGCCTTTTAAACATGTCACTAACCTGGTTCATCTCTCAAAGTCAGATAGTTTTCATTGTATCTTCACCAAAGTTTATCAAAATGTTGATGGCTATAATATCTTAACCAGGCTATAAAGTCATCGATATTGCTTGAGGCACTTCAGGATTATGGCCCTTGAATTGTTTAAAAAAAAAATCTTCACTTGCTGTCGCTTATAGCCATGAATAAATTACCAATTCACCAAAGATGTTGCAATTTATTCATGGGTAAATATCTCGGACAATTTGGAACTCCGCTGAAGTTTTGTTCAGAAATGTCCAGGAACTCTCAGCTGTTGCTTCAAAATTCAGAAACAGCAGCAAACATTGTTGTTGGTGATTTCAATGTAAACATTGTTTGTGACAAAAATAATCTCCTCCATAAAGAAATGGCTGCTTTGAATTATAAACAACTTATAACACAGCCTACTACAGCTGGCAGGACCATTATTGACCATATCTATGTGAACAATGTAGAATGTGTATCCAGTGGAGTAATACCAACATACTATAGCTATCATGACATTACATACATTGCATTATGAGAAAGTACTGTGCTAAGCAGCTATAAAGGTATTTCTTACACTGTTTAAGTTTTCATTTTACAATATCTGTTCCATACTCATGATTTGGTTCTTCTCTCATTTTCTGCTATTTTTATTATATGATGTTCACCAAATGCTATAATTATCTGTGTAATAAAAAAACAGCCGCTTTGACCCCGGCACATAACACTTATGGCCCATTTATTTATTTACAATTGGCCTTGATAGCCTTGTACACTCACTCTCATGGTCTTTTTTCAGTGCATCTTCACTGGTATATCAAAATGTTAATGACAACAAGTTTGACAACCAGCCACATTGACCCTGGCACTTCAGGATTATGGCCCATCAGAAATTGAAACTTATGTTTTTCCTGATCCTCCAAAAATTTGTGACATTGTTTATGACTAATATTGCACAGAACTTCCGTATGCCCTTTTAATAAATTGCCATCTTTATATTCACTTCACCAGTTTTATCCTGTGCATCATCAAAGATGATGCCTTTGTGGGAGACATGTGCTTTTCCCAAAAGCAGTTCTAGTTTTAATCAAACCTTAAGTAATGAATATACCAACATATAAATGACTTAACAAGTTTCTTACTCTTCCGAAAATATTTCATAGTTATTCCATTCATTGCAATGTTTATGGTACATTAAAAAAATTCTGATATTTGAAATCAATTTTATGCCCAACTATTCACTTGTTAATATTTTCCTTATTGCACAGAATATTCGACCATAATTGTTGTTCTTTTTACTTTTATATTGCGTTTTTTTTTTCGAATGAATAGTCGATTGCGCTGTCTTCTCGGACAGCTCTTATATTATTCATAATGTTGTATATGTGACGCGCCACGAGATTTTTTGGCCTGACGGGGGTATTTCCGCGAAATTGAGTTATGATGACCATCTTACAGCATAGATATTGTATATTAAAATCTGGTCTTGTGGCAAAATTACAAAAAAAAGTTATGGCCATTTTTGTAACATATGGGTAAAACATTGAATTCTACTTTTATTTAATGACATTCGGTCACAGTCATTGGACAAATTAATATGTATTAAAGAAGTAAAACAAATAGACTCACACACGGTTCTAATTAGTCACTTTTTGTCTGAATATTTATTAAATCTGCCATTTTTTTTATCAGTTGTCAATAGTTGCTATGGACAAACTTTCTTATGTTATTTAAATTTCAGATTGACTTTGACAAAGCATAACATGAGTTATTCTACATTTTATCAACACTTATATTCATAATAAGGTCAAGCAATCGGAAAAAAACCATAATAATGTGCTTTTTTAACAAGAAATCTATAAGATATTATCACCTGTAATTACCTCCCTTTCCATTGATAAAATTTTGAACCTTCAGTGCAAGTGTTGTGGTTTTGCCATCATTTTAGTAACAAAAAGGCATTGAAAAGAAAATCGAACAACACTTCTTTTTCAATCCTCCCTTGGCATGGGAAAGCCTTGAAAATAGCTGATATTGCAAATTGACCAATTAGAACTTGGTGTGTGTAGTAACCCTTACAGTGTTTATTTTTCTGTGCACAGCTTTCAACATTTCAAAATGAATTTGTCAAAGAAGACCAAAGGGCCATAAACGGGTTTTGGTTCTACATTAGATCTATATAACATGCAGATCAACTGTTCCTTCGTTTTGTGAACCTTTGCCAAGAGTATTTTTTGAATTTTGCACAAGTTTGCCTGTATTAAGGCCCTTTCATTTTTATGCAATCTGAATCACCGTATATGAAGGGAGGAAGAGGCACCAGGTGTTGCATCTGTTCATTTTGGTGTTTGCTTTTGCGTTCTGGTAATGTCGGGTTTTACCTTGCTATAACTTTATTACGGTTGAAGGTATTACCGAATGAATTAGCATCTTTGAACACAGCAAGATAAAAACCCAGTCTTATAGGTCTAAAGATAAGGTCACTTTTACTAAAATTAAAATTTCCATAAACCGAAAAACGAATCATCTGTCATGAGAACTTTATAAAGAAAACATATTGAAGAAAATATGCATTACTTGGTTAAATTTTGCTGATATTTGGGAGTTGTTCTTTCAGCAAATTAAGCGAATCCCACTAAATATGCAAAATTCTACTATTAATATGAAAACATGAATAATATGGGAAATGTACCACTTCAAAATTTTGTTCAACAACCATATAAGATTATATGTTATGTAACCCGGCTATGGTTGAGTTAGTACCGCACTTGTACCTTCTCGCCATAGAGCTAGCTTTTATGGCGACGTGGTAGAGCGTCGGACTGGCATACGAGGGGTCCCGGGTTCAATCCTTGGTACAGGCGTGTTGAGCGTCGGACTGGCATACGAGGGGTCCCGGGTTCAATCCTTGGTACAGGCGTGGATTTTTCAGAACCCTTGTTACAGTTATATTAGTAGACCCTAAAATATCGGCGAGGTTTTGTTGTCTATGGACAGTTCGATAAACTCCAAATTATGTACACACATCAAGTCGGCCAGCGTTAGAGATTTGAAAAAATTATGTTAACAACATTGTTATTATTGTTAAAAATTAAACAACATTAAAAATATCTATTTTCTTTTGACGGATTCGAACCATTTACTTTTAGCCTTTTCAAACGGGAGCAAAACAGGGTTAAGTAACTAATGCACATTCGCTACTTTTTAGGGTTTCAAACTCCCGATTCGGTTACCTACTAAGTTATATAGATTTGTCAACATTGCAAAAAGCATTTCGTCCATACTTATAGAACGGCAAAATTTGCTTCCGGGGGCTGGTTGTTTTATTTTCGCAAATATTTAAGCTTGGTTTCATACTTTTATATTGACTTTTCGAAATGCATGTACGTCTTAAGTGCGGTCGGGAAAATGCAGGCTTAAAAATCACCTGCCAGATAAGCCCTGTAAAACGACAAAAATCGCAGCGGTTAATTTACTGCTACCCATTAAAAATATGAAGACGGCTGTGACCATCTTCTGGTGACTTTACAGGTTTTCAAACCGTAAAATAGCACATGTCCCCACCTTTCTTCCATAGGTACTGCATTCCGCATTGAGCGGATCCATTCAGCTATTATAATTAATAATTTTATCTCTTAAATACAAATTATTTTGGGTGATTTGGGCACAAAGAAAACATTGGAATATGGGCACGCGTCGAAAGCCATTGAAATCGACAGATGGTCCGTTACAACACACTCGTGTAAATAGATCAGGTCCGCACGCTTACAATAAAGCTACAAATAACGGTTTCAGAAAGGTGAAACAAATTTGGAGATTGAATAGCGAGTGTTTATGAAACACCTGCTATTATTATTTATCCATAGTTAAATTTTCTCATAACAGTAAATTTAGTGTATCGTAAGTAAATATTGTTAAACGATGATAATACTATAAAGCAACTGGATTGACGGGTGGTCATTATTTAACAACGTTCTCAACCGAGTGCGATCTTTCGGTAACAAGTCATAATTTGCCAACCACCACTGTCCTGCTGTCAACACCACGTGATGTAATGATTATCCGATGATTGTCGCTCTATAGATGTAGATGGAAGTAGACAATGTGCACTTAATTGCAATCAAACAACAGCTGTTTCGTTCAACACTCACGTCCAGCTGGATCGGCAGTCGTTCCAAAATGACATTTATCTCTACTTGAAAAATAAATAAGCAGAAACACGTGTTTTAAATTATCTTGATGTAGGGAAAACGGATTTTGATAATCGCGTCAGTTCAAAGTGCGCATGGCGTGTTCGGTGATGACACTGAGTAACGGATTCGGCCTTTGTTATGAACTTGCGATGTCTGCTACGAAAATAATGAAGTATTGATGCAGTAGGTTATTTGTAAATTTTAGTTTCCCATATATTGAAGCCGTTGAATGCGAAATCCTGTATTTTAAATATTCGCACAACCAGCCCTACAGCGTTTTAATTTAGATGACACAATCGATAATGTGTTCAATAGGGGCCAAAAGCAAGAAGAAAGTCAGTTTCTGGCAGAAAATAGTAAATGAAATATTATAGTTGAAATATCAACGTGTTTAACGAGCGAGAGAAAAAGCTTGAAACTGAATTACACGTCTGCGTGACATTAATTAGATTATCAATATATAGCCTGGCTAAATGCTTGTACGACACTTTTATGTTACCGATAATGACGATTTATTGTTATCGATATTGGAAATCAAGAAACAAATATTCGTATGTTGCAACTGTTTTCATTTGAACCAAAACTTAAATTGAGATATTTGTTTATGGTTCACTGGTTATGTAGTATCACCCACCCGAAAATGCAGAATGCATGTCTGGAAGCGCATTGGTAATTGTTTTCAAAACTTTTAAAATTATTACGATGATGGTTTTTTAGCTCGACTATTCGAAGAATAGGGCAGCTATCCTACTCGCCCCGGTGTCGGCGTCGGCGTCGGCGTCCGTTAAACAAAAAATGCACTTTGGTCCATTACTTGAAAACTACTTATGATATCAACTCGAAACTTGGAATATATATTCACCATCAAATTCTACATCATTACCAACAAGACCCATAACTCTGCTTCCAATATTTTTCAAGTTATGCCCCTTTTTCACTTAAATTTTGCGTTAAGGAAAATATGCACTTTGGTCCATAACTTATAAACTACTTGAGATATCAACTTGAAACTTGGAATATATATTCACCATCAAATTCTACATCATTACCAACAAGACCCATAACTCTGCTGTCAATATATTTCAAGTTATGCCCCTTTTTTCTTATATTTTGTGTCAAGCAAAATATGCATTTTGCCTCTAACTTTAAAACTAATTGAGATATTGCCTTGAAACTTGAAATATATTTTCACCATCAAAATCTACATCATAACCAACAAGACCCATAACCCTTCTTCCAATATTTTTCAAATTATGCCCCTTTTTCGCTTACATTTTGTGTTAAGCAAAATATACAGTCGGCCCTTAACTTCGTTATGAATGGAGGGATTTCAAAATAACTTGGCACAAATGTTCACCATGACAAGGCGGTGTGTCGCGTACAATACCCATGCCTGTAGGTCCAAAGTCAAGGTCACTGTTACTAAAAATAGAATTTTCTTGCAAAATCGTGTCCGCTCTGTAACTTTGTTATTTCTTATTGGGTTTTTAAATAACTTGGTATAATTGTTCACCATATCAAGACGGTGTATCACGTACATGCCCAAGCCTGTATGTCAATGGTCAAGGTCACTGTTGCTAAAAATAGAATTTTCTTGTCTAGGCTGTTACTTTGTTATGAATGGAGGGATTTCAAAATATCTTGGCACAAATGTTCACCATGACAAGGCGGTGTGTCCGCACAATACCCATGCCTGTAGATCCAAGGTCAAGGTCACTGTTACTAAAAATAGAATTTTCTTGTCCAGGCTGTAACTTTGTTATGAATGGAAGGATTTCAAAATAATTTGACACAAATGTTCACCATGACAGGGCGGTGTGTCACGTACCATGCCCATGCCTGTAGGTCAAAGGTCAAGGTCACTGTTACTAAAAATAGAATTATCTTGTCCTGGCTGTTACTTTGTTATAAATGGAGGGATTTTAAAATAACTTTGCACAAATGTTCATGAAAAGGCAGTGTGTCCGCACAATACCCAAGCCTGAAGGTCCAAGGTCAAGGTCACTGTTACCAAAAATAGAATTTTCTTGTCCAGGCTGTAACTTCATTATAAATGGAGGGATTTCAAAAAAACTTGACACAAATGTTCACCATGAAAGGGCAGTGTATCGCGTATTATTCCCATCATTGCACTTGAGTGTCTGAAAATGATGCATAGCGGGGCATCCGTGTCCTATGGACACATTTCTAGTTTCACTTATATTTTCACTTAAGTGCACTTCATCGATAACTTTGCAAATACTTAAGGTATCAACTTCAAACTACCATTATATTTTCATTTCAGTTCTTTTTCTGTAACATTACTGAAGTGATTGATATTTGACTAAAAGTAAATGTCTCTAATAAAAAATTACTAACAAGTTTTCTAACAAATTCAGAAATATTTCATAGTTATTCCCCTATTCAGTTTAATATTTATGGTACATTTAGGAATTATTTCTGTTATTTGAAAAGAATTTCTCCCGTACCATTCACTTGTAAATATTTTTCCTGATTGCACATGAATGTATGGCCATAGTTGTTATTGTTTTAATCTTCAAATTGCATTTGTTTCAAATGATTCGAATAGTCGAGCATGCTGTCTCCTCTGACAGCTCTTGTTTCAACAGTAATATCAATTGAACAGCGTTGAGAATAACTCCACGTCTTGCAATTATCTCCTCGTCAGAGTTTAAAGTGATAAGATTCGACAATAAATTCTGCATCCCTGATAATTGAAATGACGATGTCCTTTTTATGGAAACAACCATGATTAGCTTAAATTTATTACTAGTCCCTGTTTTTCGAAATTCGAAACGATGTTCAAAGAAGTTCCTGTGTTAATTTGAGATAATTTGTACCTTATTTTGACAACAGAGTGCATCATAAATGCATTGAAGTTAATCATATTTTCTTTCGGGCACCTGTCGGAAATTGGACATCCCGCTGTCGCTAATATGATATAATCGTCCGTTTCGGTACACATTTATAAATTTAGTTTTCTAACGGTTCTTAATTTGACCGCACTTTGATTCCCCCGACATGTGCTAAAAGGGGCAGTATCGGTTTCTTTAATGTCGAGGTTATTGACGTAATCGTCAAAGATCAGACTGCTAAAAGTTGCTAACAATGTTTAAATGAATGCACACGGCACGCGATATTCTAATTATGTACTATATATGTTCTGTTGTCAACAGATGCTTCTCCTGTGTTGGTCCATTTTAGTGTATTCGGTCCGACAGATGTCGCTAAAATACAGAAACATATCCCCAAGAAAACATGTTTTTAACTATTCATGTATATAAAAAACACTTTGATCTTGCGTGTTTGGTTTGGTTCATTCCTATAATAGCTTCCGGTAGGGGGAATAACATTGAATGGTGCTCTTAGATTCAGATTTTATAAATTGATTAACAAACACGCACATTTGTTTATTCATTTTCGTATGAATGAGAAAACAATCTAGAAAGCGTAGTTAGTCTACTTTCCTGAGAAAATATAACAGATAATAGAACACTTTCTAAATTGTTGAAATGCCTGCAGTAAAGTTTCATTAATGCTGAAATCTCTCGACATTTTTTCTACGTAAGCGAGATGACGAGGCTCTTTCGAGGAAAATTAACTAGTAAACTTGTTCTACTTAAACAATATTAAACATAAACAATGTTTACAACCAAGCTCGCACCCCTACTCCCAAACCCTCTTCCAAACACAAACTGAAATTGCGTCAAAACACTGTGATTTATTATAAGTACCATGTATATTCACTGGAAAAATGCACTTTTTAAAACTATATTATTTTTAATATAGTTCATACATATTTTTAATTATGCCAAGTTAGAACGATAATGGAAATGTTATTGCAGAAAGTTCAGATGAAATATATGGTTATTATATTGCTTTTATAATGATGATTTGCGATAGAATCTGTTCATATTTTCAGAAGGTTGCAGAATGTAATATCGTTCTTACAAAAATTTTGGCAACGGCAATTCAATGTTTTTTTTACTAAAATGATTTTACAATTGCTCCTATTTTTCCTTCTACAAAATTTAGTTTAACTTGTTTTCTGTGGCTACTATTGTTTTTGACGGATGATCATAATGTAGGTCATTGTGATTTTTTAGTAAAACTATATTGGCAAAATTTTCTTTCTTTATATTGGATCATTTGTTTTGAAAACCCCAACTGTCGTTCGTGGACTCTGCACAAATAACCTGACTTACATTTCTAGGTTACATTTCATTTTAACTTTTTTTGAAAGTTAGTAAGAATTTTCGGCAGATGAAAAATGTTATTGAATCAAAAGCAATGATTTAGATTTTTATAGAGAAAAAGCTTCATGCATATTGATTTCGAAATTGCTAAGACCATAATATTATTATAATACAGTTATTTATTTTTGTTGTTGATTTTTCGTCTTTCTGTTTTATGTTACCTACAGAATTATAACTTATCTTTTGGAACAGTTATAAGTACCACTTAACTTTATAATTTGAAAAGCCTGTATTGGAACAAAAGCTTAAAACAGACTTTCAGTAATTACGGGTGACAAAAAGCTAGAAATCAAATAAATCTGTTTGCAAAGCTTTCACGTTAAGATGTTCTATGTAAACAAACTGCCTGAGATATCCCGTTAGCACACTATCTCGCTATGTGATGACACGGACATCCGGCTACCACAGCTCCACCGTGTCATCCGTTCCTCCTCGGCTATTTACTATGATGACACGTTGTCGATCCGGTACCAGAGAGTTTTGCAAACAATGGTCCTGTAAGTTGGTTGGTTAGTGTAGGTAGTTAAGCTAGTTACAGCCACTTCTAGTGTCACCCGGAATACACAAGGTGACAGTTTAGACCGGGTATCTGGGAAATACAACAGGACAAACTTCGAGAAACCAGGAAATTTTTCTTGACACAAAACACCTGGTTTTACACACCAAGAATTCCGATCTGCTGCAACTTACCATCGCAGCCCTTTCAAATCCACAACCATCAATCTAACTCAACTTAGCATAGCCCCCCCCCCCCCCCCCCCCACCCACACCCTGCGCTCCAACTTCGCATCCCTCCTAATTCCTCAAGCAGTCCTATAAAAAATCAATTACTCAAATAAACATGTCCAATTTAACATATATTTAATATAATGGACAGACACATAAAAATCTTCATTGATTTTACTGGAAGGACCGTGATTTGTATAATCGTTCAGCGCGCTTGGAGACAGTCCGGTAACAAATCCCAAATTTAGCATAACAACAATCATCCCAGGAAACTTAAGATCATATTTAAATATTTGGAAAATTTTTTTATTGGTATTTTGACTTTTTTCAAATGAAAAATTACTTTATCAGGCTTCAAGCCTCTTTTGCAGCTTTCAATCAGCTTTAAACTAGAGTACCCTTAAATCGTTGGCACCTAGCTTTTACTTAACAAATTATATCTAAATAAAAGACCATTATAAATGCGTCCCTTTGGAGGCAGAAAGATATAATTTCTTATCCAAGTATAAAACAGGAATCTAGAATATTTGATAAATATTCCAGATTTGTGTTGAAAAAAAAGAAGAGTGTGTTCTTCTGTTCAATTAATTTTGTGTTATCTTAATTTTAGTAGCTTCATGGAGCTTCATTGAAAGAAAAAAACTATTAATTTGAATTTATTTAATTAAAATGCTTCACTTGAAGATGTTACTTCAACCCAGTCATAACGATGAAGATAAATTAATGTGTGAATCATTTATAAAAGTGATGGCCAACGTAAATCATTTGTCTTCTTGTTTTGTATAAATAAAAGAAATGGATGGTAATCAGACACCTGAAAACAATCAGCACCAGGGCCTAAGATTATATAAATGAGAATGGAGACCAGTCTAAAATCTCATCGATCTGATCAGATCCTTGTGTCATTTAGAATCAGATGCAGATATTTCAGACTGGTCTCCAATCTTAGTTGTATAATCATCAGCCCAGGTCTGACTTGAATAGATGTTATCTATTTTAATCCGCTGAACCAATTTATTCGACTATTTTGATTTCTCACTTATCATTTGAACGTATGAAAGGAGTATCGAAAAAGTTAGAAACTGGGTGGTGACATATCTCAAGGTATCTGGGACTTTGGGCACCTTTAACACTTAAACCCGCTAAGTAAAAACATTGACGTTTATTGTAGACCTGATCAGTCTGTGCATCCACGCAGTCTGATCAGGGTTTACTAGTGATGTGCTGATAAAAATCATGTCACAAAAGTCTATCGTGACGTGATGACCTACGAAAAATGTTAATACAATGCCAAAAAAAGAGAGTTGTTGTTGTTGTTTTTTATTCCTGAGAATGAGAGAACAAATGTTTTAAGCGACATCTATTTCCAGTTGGCATGTAACAATACTAAAGTCTTACACTATTGTACCCAGGGTCTATTAATTGGTAATTGACAATAGACCCTGTTATACCATATTAGGAATCTAAAATGTTGATTTTCCTGGTTCCTGATAATATTAAAATGTGATTCACGCGCGACGATCACAATTTAGGTTGACTTTTATAGGCTCCGATTCCAAATACTACGGTCTACACTGTTCGCTATTTAGTAGTACATTTCTGTTAAACACTTATGTGACAAGGAATGACCATTTAATTAAATTGTTTGTGGGGAGAGAGGCGGCTGATATTAAAACACTGTTACGGACCGAGCAAGCAGAAGCAATTTATATTTTGTACTTATTTCTCATAACATAATCATTTATTATTAAATGCAATTTCAAATTAAGGAATTATTCGTTGCCACATTTAAGGGCCTCTGTCTTTTGTTCAACTTTTAAAATGTTGGAAAACAATTTTTATGTGTACCAATCAATATTTCAAATAATTATAATCTTTGTGTTATCTAAACTCCTAGGGGATTGATGAGGTTTTCAGAATTTTGCCAATATTGGAACAGCTGGCAACTATTTAGGCCCGCCTTCTTTTACACAAATATGAAAGTAATTTGCGGTGATTGACAGATAAGCGTGCAGGGCACGCGACATTCTCGCTACGGATTGAATATCCGTTTTTGATTGGTTCCCGTTGATAACGGTAGCTTCGCTATCGCTTTGTTTGTCGCAATCTGTCACACTGGTACCCACTCAATCCATTGTTAACGAAACCGTTATAAATCCGTTACAGCTGTTTCATACACCACATTACGGTAAATTCCGTCCAGACGTTACATCGCTTCTAGTCGCTTTAAAGTTAAACTTAAATTTAAGTGCAGAGGCTTCAAAAATCTCAGACTTCGCAAACATTCTATCATTAACATATATGGATTTTTCTCAGTAATTATTTATGAGGACTTCAGTGATTCATTGTGTGTGAGGCTGCTACTGCGCATGAACAATATTGACTTTAATCAGAACTCCACAGACGTCAAACTGAGAATTGCTAGAACAATCAATAGACCGACATTTTGAATTTGGAGTTCGAAGAGAAGGGATCGGACGTGCCGCCATGGTTCAGCATCAGTCGGACCTGGTGGCACTTATGCTGCAAGGATGCGAGGATTTCTGGGCTTGGAATAAGAAAGACAAATCTCATGAAGTGAAGCTGCTGGGTTCACGTCAACAGACAGCACATTTTCACCCAAAATGGTCAAATGGAACTGCGGGTGTACGCGGTACACGGTGCTTGAACTATGGTACGCATTACTGGGAGATAAAAGTATCGCAGAGACTGTTCGGAACCAGTATGATGTTCGGAGTGGGAACCAAAAAGGCTCGTCTGCATGTTGACGCTTTTGTGAACTTAGTTGGCGAAGATGAACATAGCTGGGGTATTTCGCATAAAGGAATCGCAATGCACAACGGCATAGGACGGAATTTTACGAAACCTTTTGCGGAGAATCAAGCCACGACCATTGGTATGTTATTTGACTGGTCAAAAGGAACTCTTTCCTATTTCAAAGATGGTGAACCACTTGGTGTGGCTTTTACGGGTTTAAATCGTGTTAATCAAGAACTGTATCCTATTGTCTGCTCTACCGCTGCCAAAACGGAAATGACGCTTGGCCGACGCCGTCGGATGTATCACAACTTACAAGATCGTTGCAGAGCTGCTATTGTCTCCAAGTTACGGGAGGAGAAAGAGATCGATACCCTTCCAATCCCTACCGTTATGAGATTATTTTTAAAGGACACTCTAAGATGACT
This sequence comes from Corbicula japonica, assembly GCA_038501625.1. Lineage (NCBI taxonomy): Eukaryota > Metazoa > Mollusca > Bivalvia > Venerida > Cyrenidae > Corbicula > Corbicula japonica. The sequence continues at coordinate 312,108 of JAZAYU010000441.1, read as the reverse complement.
CCACTGCGCCTAAAGGCTGTTCTACTTCCAGATACCCGTTGTCAAATGAAACTGCGGCAGTGCGCGGTACACGGTGCCTTGTACATTTATGAATCCGGTCATGTAAGGTAGAAGACCACCAGTAGTCAGCTTATTCCACCGGTTCCACGGTCAGGGACATGATCCAGGTTGACAATTTAGTGCTATGGATTCTCAGTTACGCTCGTGGAGGAGCGTACGAACTCGTGCAATTTCTTCATATTGTGCAATACTCGTGCAATATTTGACTCTAGTTCAGTTAGAAAGAAGGTAATCAACATATCTGTTATATACCAGATATTCTTTATATCATTTATTTATAAGATAATCATTTTTTGTCTTATTTCGTAAATTATAAATTTAAATGATGTTGTATATAATATTATTATGATGCTTTTCGAAGATCTAATATAATGTGTCTTTATGATCTTTCAAACTAAACATTAAATTTGTATCAAATAATTATTTATCAAATATGTGAATCTTTATGGTCAGTTAGCTGATTTAAACATGTGATTAATTTGCATTCTCCAGTTGTCGCCAAAATTAACGGTAATTTCAAAATTCAAAATGTTCAGATCAGCTGTTTCTTCTTTTGTCTCGTTCTGTCAAAGTTTCTAAAAACCGTTGCCTAGTAATTGATCAAATACGGAATATCAGCTGGTCTCTTTTATACGAATTTGCGGCTTCCGATCAATGAAGCGTCGTCTGCAGTATTGTGCGATATTGATTTTACGCATCAGCCACCTGGTGTCTGTATTTTTCATCTACTAAATTCGAAAGTTCAAATTAGCACAATATTCGCATTTCTTTGTCTTTAGAATTTTCTGAAACAGTTTGCTGTCGAACAAAAAAAGTTTACGACAATAAAGCGACAATTAATATGTTTCCGATAGTTCATGAACAAATCAATCAAATATTAATGGTACTTTTTTTTTGAAAATTACTAATTTATTGAGAAATTGTTTTTATGTGTACACTTTTTTGCGTATTTGTTACATTTATGTGAATTTTTGTTACATTTATACTATTGTAACGGACAATATAATATAAAACATGTTTATATTCCGTCCGATGGATGAGATTTCTAGTCAAAAGATTTTGTTTGCATATCTATGATAAAACATACATGTGTAAATGCTGTACATATTATGTAGTTTTTATTAGTTATGGTTAATTAGTAGATACCGATTGTTTTATAAATGCTTGAATACGTAATGAAACTTCAAAATTATAAAATATTTTTTTATTATAATAATGTTTCAATGGACATTTTTGTCGTTTTGGGTTTTTAGGGTAACTGAAAGTAATAAGAAATATATTGAATTCAGAAAAAAAAATTCTTACAAAAACACAATTTCTGTGGTGACCCATCTTTGGATATCCTATTTGTAACTTATACTTAAGAAAAGATACGTAATAGCTCAAAATAATGTTGTAAAATGTGTACATAACAATGATGTTTAGGTTAGGCTGTGTCGAACTTCAATACGGGCCGGTCCGTGCAATATTAGATTCACTACACGTGATTCTTGTACATATTAGTAGCACTAGAATGTAGTTTAGATATTCTTTTATTCCATCATCATCATCATCATCATCATCATCATCATCATCATCATCATCATCATCACCACCACCACCACCACCACCACCATCATCACTCATTCACCACTCACTCATTCATTCGTTATTTATTTATTTATTTATTTATTTATTTATTTATTTATTTATTTATTTATTTCAAATTCTTTTATTCACTCACTGGAGAACAGTTCAGTTTCTCCAAAAGTTGGAGTTGAATCTCAACATGTAAATAAAATGTACAGAATGTTATTTCTTTTTATGTTGTCCAGGGCCGGAGATAAAAAAAAACTGAGATTGGAGACCAATCTCAAATCTGAAGCATCTTATTGGCTGAAGTTGAGATCAGTGGCGATTTCAGCCAAATCAGATGCTTGAGTTTAAGACCGGTCTCCTGATTTAGTATTGTGTTTTTGGGCCGAGCTGCCTATCTGGTAGAGGAGGACTGTTGTCTCACTGTATAGTGTTTGTAAATTCAGATATTATAAGTAATAGTTTTAGTATAATTTGTCCAGCAAATGTAAATTATTTACATTAGCTTTCAGTTCACGGACACGGAATTCCACTAGTACAGTAGTCTTATATTGTTTCATATTTTCTTGCAAGTAATAAATTATTATAGTAATATATAGTTTGAAATTGATATTTTGTTGATCACGGACAGAGAATTCCAAAGTTAGGATGTAGAAATATTGTGAATATTCTTTATATTTCTCTGTAATAGAGATACCTTAAACAGTACGACATAGTCACGCTAAACTTGCATACCATCGATATTTTGTTTCGTCACACAAAGTGCTTAATTTATGTAGTTTCGTTATATTGATTATTTGTGAACAAAATAAAGGGTTTTTATTTAATTCAGCAGCAATGCTTCAAGGGAGTAAATGGTCAGTTGTTAGAATTAGTGCGTATGTCTTTGTGTATTTTCATTTAATTAGTATGCATGTTATTATATATGAAATGCTGACTTATTTGTGTATGATGTAGCGAGCCAAAGAACAAATAAATTAAATGTTTTAAAATATATTTGCGTCTCTTTGTTATACTTTTGATTAGATATACACGTTTACGGAAGATGCTTAATAACTCTGACGAAGTACCAAATCTTCGCAGGACAACCATGATAGGTAGAAAAATACTAGAATAGCAAACATATCCTATACATTTGTATCGTTGTTATATATATAGAGTGTCTGTGTGAATTATGCTTAAATCTGTTAAATTAACTGCACCGTTGACTATTTTCCATTTGCTCGTAATTTGCATAATGACGAGCTATTCTACTCTCCCCTGATTTATTCGTCAGCACCACACTTAGATTCAAGTTGAATAAGCAACTTTTTACCATGTAGCAATAAGACAAGATGCTCAGAGAATTTAAAATAACACACAACTGTTGTGTGCCAAAATCGTACAGTCGTCAAAGTTAAAGTTTAAAAATTGACAAAAATGCGAGCAAGTTTGTCTGACTTTGCATATCCAGCACACTCCAGTCTGATACCGAATGTGTGACTTGGATGCAAACTTCATCGTGTAAAAGGGCCTTTATTTCCAGTTTAAGTTTAAAATTAAGAACATTTCTAACAAACAATGGTTCAAACTTAATTTCATCAAGCTAGGACTGCGATCCGCTGCTATTATTTTTTATTGTCAGGATTTTTAAAGTCTTCCCTGTTCCCACCCTTTCTCTGTTGCATATGGCTATTATCTAATGGGTGAACAGTGTAAATCCAGATAAGCCGGCACAACATTTTAACACTGAAACATGCTGTAATTTCCAACTTCAGTAGTCTTATTTCAAGAATTTTCTTACGCCGTAGTAATATTAACTGTAAACAACAACTTTATACCTAGTGTATAACAATACCTCACATTTTACATAAACATAGTACGCCAGTACATAGGTTCCTTGCATTGCATACAACGACTTTATAACTGTATACAGTAAAACCCCTCATTAAAACCACCTCGAAATTAAGACCACCTCGCCAGTAAGACCACTATTCCGATGTCCCATTTTACAGTTTTGCACAATTTCGAACCCCTATATAAAGACCACCTCCCTATACAGACCACTTTTCCCAGTCCCAATGATGGTCTTAATAGCGTGGTTTCACTGTATAGATACAACAACATATTGTACCAGTAAATACATATTTGCCTTGTATACCACAAGTTTATAACTTTATACAGTATAAACACAACAAACACAGTACACCAGTACACAGGATCCATGCATTTCATACAACGGCTTTACAACAGCTTACATACTAGTAGTACATGTATATAAACACGACAAACATAGTACAGCAGTAGAAAGAAGCACGTTGGAAGGTGCTGTTCTTGCAATATCTATCCCTGCTAGTTTTTTTCTACACTTTGTCTCGGAATCCACAACTCTAATGATACTCACATGAATGACACGAGTTCTTTACTTGCAGAAAAGTCACTGGTTTATTGAAAACACGACAAGTGTTCACTGTTTCCACAAAAATAACATGTGTTCAGACAGTTGCTTTTACAAGATAACCTTCTACATTACAGTTAAACTGTTGTGTTCACAAGATAACCGTTCTACATAACAGTTAATTGTTGTGTTCACAAAATAACCGTTCTACATGACAGTTAACTGTTGTGTTCACAAGATAACCGTTCTACATGACAGTTAAACTGTTGTGTTCACAAGATAACCGTTCTACATAATAGTTAAACTGTTGTGTTCACAAGATAACCGTTCTAAATGACAGTTAATTGTTGTGTTTACAAGATAACCGTTCTAAATGACAGTTTCATTTTGTTTTATTTTCTGTAAGATCTAAAGTGGCGTAGAGATCGTTCCTTCTGATTTTGTCTAGCGGCATCTTACGGCGGGTTTCCTCAATCATCCCTAGATCTGTAATAAATAACCCACCACAGATTTCGGAACACGAAAACATGTGTTCTGAGAAAATAGAAACGGTGATTTCATACATATAAAGCGTGGTAGCTATAATTAAATTTTTGTGAACAAATGCAGCAATACTTGTAGCATTCTGATGATTTATTTTCAGAAGCTAAACGCATGTGAAACTAATACTCTTTAAGAATGTTCAGAAGTACGTGAGTAAAATATGTAAGTAACATCCCCTCTTACAATTGAATGAGATGTTTGTTATGTTACTTAACTCACATAGAATCTGGAGAATATGCTGCAGCATGCAGTCATGTAGTACTATATAATTTATGATTTTCTGAAAATAAAAATTATTTAAAAGCTGTTCCTAAATTCAGGTTTTGGGGTTTCTTATGCGCATCTTTGTACTGTCTGGTTTGATTTGTTAACCACTTACCGATATCAGCATAAACGATGTCTTGGTTTGAACCTGTCTTTGCGATAATGTCTCCCCTGAAAGAAAACAGAAATTTAGCACACGGATAATCGTTCATCTTTCATCCTTTAATAACTTAAAAAAAAAATCTGTTCCAACTCAATTTTTTACAGCGCGATGTATTACAATGCTTAATATAAACAGCCAAACATTTTTTGGTAAAGACCAGCTGTAATCAAAGACAACCTGTTGATAAAGACGACCTTATATTTGTCCCACTGACTGACAGATTTTCCGGTAAACAAAGACATCCTGGGCTTACCTCTAGGTGGTCTTTGAAGACAGTTTGAGTGTATTTTCCTTTAATAAATACCACCGGCAGCCAGTACGCTGTCGAACCCGTAAATTAGGATGAAATGTGTAAGCAAAAAAAAAAAACAACTTGTTTCAAGAAACCCAATTTAAAGACTGTTCACTAAATAAAACACAAATTTAATCCCAACTAATAATAATCACTATTCACTACTAAATTTTCAAGAAATCCAAAATGAGTCGAGTGTGGGGTGATTGTGAAAAGTGTGTCTTTGTGTTGTTGTTGTTTTTTTTTCATTGTAACAGTGATCATTCATAAATATTTCCAACCTCTCCCAAACGCACACCAACCAAAAAATAATATACAGCTATGTAATGTCCGGTATTTAGACTTTCAGTCCATTCATTTAATAATGATAGGTACCATGGGTCTGCAACCCCGCTATGTCCGTACGTTACATATGGCGACTCCTTGTTGGAAGCGGGGCCCACACTGGCCACATAGACCTGGTTGTCCACTGCTCGAACCCGCTGTAAGATCTCCCAGTGAGAAGGTCCAGTTTTCTGACTAAATCCTCCCATGAAGGCCAGCAAGTGACACCCTGGACAAATATAACAAATGTAATTGTAGATCTATACGGATTTGTTTAAGCAAAAGTATACACCACACACTGCGACTTTGTTACATTTGAATTCTCAATATTCTCGACAACACATCGGAAAATCTACTTCAAGTCTCGAAAGTCATATCGTGTAACCCTTTACTCCATGAGATATGAACACATGGTCGACAAGTTTAGGTCCACACATGCCCGCATACCCCTTGTCATCGTTCACTTTTAGATTCGTTAGGTTTTTGACCAAGCAGTAAACAGTTCACAACAACATTAGACGGCATGAATGCGCCGGCTGATCAAGATCTACACTGGTCGCCCATATGATAAAAATGCTTATACATGGAATCATAAGGAGTGAAGGTTATAAAACTGAGCATGAAAACCAGTCGCCATTTCATCCAATCAGATACTTGAGATTTGAGACTGGTTTCCATGCTCAGTTTTATAACCTTAGGCACATGAGGATTTTGAACAAAACGACTAGAATCAAGAACAAGCAGTTTATGTTGTTTTACAATTATTATTTAATCCTCCAGTGTCTAGCATAATGCCCGGCGTGACGCCTACAGGTTTCTTCACCAGACAGCAGGAACCAATTAAGAGACACTTTTCTCCCTTTAATAATTGATTTTACATCTAGCTGATAAACAACAAAAATACTCTGTTCTCCTTCTATATAATTCGTTAAGGAGGCCTAACATCCACAGAAAGTGTATGCAAACATCGGTCCTAACGTATGTCCAAATAAAATAATACAATTAAAACAAACTATCCAACCTTTGCGTCCATAAAGCCGAGCGACTTCCGGGTACCTCAGATCTATACATACACCAAAACCTACTCGGCAATACTCTGAAATATTGAACATTCGTAAGCTCAGATGGGTCCGTATGTATTATGTTACTGCAAAGTTTAGCGAATTCCTTTAATATACATACTGATATTCAGCAAAAGACATACAATGTATGTGCAGTCATTGTCATTCGTTTCCACGGGATTGAGATTTTACCAAAATCGGCCGGTGCCGTGGAAGCTTAGAAATCAAATCACGTTTTAACGTTAGCTGATATGTCTAAATGTTTAGATACATGTACGCAAAATACCGAGCTGCATACACATTGTGCTCAAAGGGTATAAACTATTGAAAGTCCAAAAGTTCTTCGTTACTTTTGAAAGAAAACTGTTGATTTGATCTGCTCTTAATGGAAAAATGGAGCACGATTCACGTGGAAAAAGCCCCATTTTGTACAAAAGACGACCTTAAGCATGCTACCAGACCCATTCTCTTTGCCTTCATATACTGTCAGCTTAAGTTATGTCCCTGATGTCGCACTCATTACAGTTCCTAAACTTTGAACATTCTTCCTTTTCAAATACAAGCACACATTTGATTGAAATAGAGATTACAGTTTATGTGTAGCTGAAGAACACTGTACCAGGTGTTTTCTTACCAGTGTCAACAGTAGTCAGTACACTCCCAGGAACATTCACTTCAGACTCTGAAATCTTCATCCTTGGTCCCAGGTCTACGTCAAACATATGTAGCTTTAATGGACAAACATGACAAGTGATATCAAATGCAATTTTCCCGAAGTCGAAATCTTGTCATCCGACCGTAACAGCCAATACCAACACTGCACCAACACAAACACATCCCCAATATCACCTTCATCACTTACTCCAACCCCACTATCATAGCAGCTATCGCTCCAAACAAGCCACCACTGACGGCCCCATCATAACCCTCTGTCCCTTTATAAATTACGCAATCACCAATTACACGAACAACACAAACTAAATACTACAAACGTCATCGAAACCCCACCATAATCGCCATCGAGGTACCATCCCTATTCACTACTTAACCCACCGCCAACATTAACCCTAACTTTATTACCCATGATCATCACCATCAATAGCACGTTGATCACCAACCCCAATGTCACAACCACCATAGGCATCAACACTACCACCGCCATGAGCACCACCTTAGTCATAAACAACCCCGTAACCACCCCAACAAAAATTGTTGACATTAATGTCAATAGCGACGAATTTGTTAAAACTGACATAGTATCAACCATCTTTCTTAAACTTTCATCATGATCATGACCAACAACAACAACTATAACAACACCATCATCTGCTTCCCTATCACATCACCCTCTTCGTCATCTTTATCATCATTATGATAAAACCATCTTCATCCCAATGATAAACATTTAGCTGGTATTTTACCTTTCTAAATTTCGCCATGAGATCACCCCGCGGATTATAAATATGACACGTGTTGTGCAACATCTCCGAGTTCTTTATCGCTTCTGGAAAAGTCCCTGTCATGAAACAAGTAACAGTGATGATATATATCTTAAAACAAGTTTCGAAGAAGCTTAAAATTAACCATGGCAACAAAATACGGAGGATGGTTCAATCTGAATACTTCCAAAACAAAAATAAACAAGAGTGCGACACTGACACAAAATACGCCCGTCAAAATGCTGATCATCAAAGTTGCGTAACGATCCGATGAAAATTATTCGACTTGGAGAGCAGATACTTGCGTAACGATCCGATGAAAATTATTCGACTTGGAGAGCAGATACCGCTAATTCAGTTTTTGGACAATTCAAGGGCCATAATTCAGGAGTGCCTGGTGGATTTGGCAGGTTATAGAACTTGGTCGAGATATTATGCCCACCAACATATTCACCCAGTTTGATAAAGACCGGATGAAAACTCTTTGACTTAGAGAGCGGAAACAGTAATTTTGGACAATTCAAGGGCCATAATTCAAGAGTGCGTGGGGGGATTTGGCTGGTTATAGAACTTGGTCCAGATATTATGCCCACCAACATATTCACCAAGTTTGATAAAGACCGGATGAAAACTCTTTGACTTAGAGAGCGTAAACCATTATTTTGGACAATTCAAGGGCCATAATTCAGGAGTGCATGGGGGATTTGGCTGGTTATAGAACTTGGTCCAGATATTATGCCCACCAACATATTCACCAAGTTTGATAAAGACAGGACAAAAACTCTTTGACTTAGAGAGCGGAAACAGTAGTTTTGGACAATTAAAGGGCCATAATTCAGGAGAGCCTGGGGGGATTTGGCTGGTTATAGAACTTGGTCGAGACATTATGCATACCAACATATCCACCAAGTTTGATAAAGACCTGATGAAAACTCTTTGACTTAGAGAGCGGAAACCCTCTGGACGCCGCCAGCCCGCCCGCCCGCCGCAGGTGTTCCCATGATACGTCCCAACAACTTAAAGATAGTTTAATGAACGGCTGCAAATAAAGTGAACGTTAACTGAACACAAACAAAATAAAGACAAATACTCAGTACTTATACAGGGAATCCCTCCTCGGACAGTTCCACGATATCCTTAATTAGGTATTATACAACTCGAACTGTACTCTTTGACTTAGAGAGCTTAGTTCGATCCGGGTATTAAGCAGATGATAAAATCGTCTGTATGCAGAGATTCGAGTTTTATTACCGCTGAGTATAAGCGTCTTTTTAGTCCAACTCATGCCTTTGTTCTTCTCACGATGAAGCAAATATTGAAGTCTTGAATAATTCGCACTTTTTTGGAATGTATGTGTCTTACCTCCAAATAAGTACACCCCGTTATCCCTGGCAGCTTTGGCTAACATTTTCGCTGACGGACCATCCTCGGGCTCTTTGTATTCAATGAAATATTTCGGATCCATCCAACACGTGAAATACTCCTATAACGAATAAACTGCCATGAAAATAATTCGTTTACGTAACACCTTGAAAAACCTTGAATTTAAACTTTTAAAGAGATTTATAGTGATTTTAATGAAACAACGAAACACAGTGGCCGAAAATCAAGTGAAGATCAGACTGCAGACTGCTAGGCTGAAATTGAGTCCAGATTCCAAACTGACAAATCAAGTGCTAGAGTTTCGAATCAGGTCTTCCATTTTGTTGGTTAACTTTTGGCAGAGGTCTGTACTCACAAGCTCTATACATGCAAGAAGGTATCAAGCCCATTCCACACAGTGCTCAATGGGCGTTATGCGGGGAAGTCGTTCGCATAGAGTTCGGGTTGAACTGTGTACGACAGGTCTAGTCATTCCTAGTCCTATAAATAAGACCTGACAGCTTTTTAATCATTTTTTTTATTTTCATGTTATGTCATGCTTTATAGTAACGGGCAAAATATAAATGGCAAGCGTGTAGTCTAAAGTATTTGGACATTTGCAGTCATTTCGGATGAGATAGAATATAGAACACAAGAGTGATCAGTCTTTCGCACGTTGTTTTGATAATCAAACATATCCTCTATAAACATCACCGAGAATCAATAATGCTGTTATCTTTCAACATAAATGATAATAAGTGATATACTCAGACGTCAACTAAAGCAAATACAGCAATTCGAATATGAAAATCAAAAACAAAAACATTCGAGACGTTGAGTGCGGGATCCATGGGGATCAATGACGTGTCTTGAGCATAATAACGCTCACTTTCAAGAACTTTATGCAAGTCAGGCAACTTTAGCTCACCATGAGATTAATGCATACAAGAGTTCAGCATAACATCCATGTCTGGGTCCTCGATGCGGTCTTACAAAGCTATAGACTTCTTAGCAAGCTCAAAATTAGTAAACACGGAAAGGGAAAAAACTATTACCGGAAGTACAACGACTTTAGCGCCATTCTTTGCTGCTTCTCTGATGAGTTTAGCGGCGTTGATCAGATTCTTCTCCCGGTTCCTCTCAACAAACATCTGCACGAGTGCGAGCCTAAAACCTACATAGATACAATTTAGTAGATGGGGCTCTTTTATTGTATAAATGTATTTTTATGTGCATTAAATGTGTATTTTATTAACATTTTATGTGGACATATTATAAGTTCACTGGAATTCTGCTTTTACAATGTAAAAGTATCTAAAGTCTAAACCTGCTAAAGGTGTGTTAATGGACAATGATCTACACGATTCGTGTGTTTCGAAATTATCATCATACATGTACGTTTTCGTATTTGCTTGAGCGCGATAAAAATTGTTATCTTATTTCGTTAACGATGCCTTAACTGGCACGTCGTCTTTTCGCAAGCTCAGTGTCGCTGTTGCAGTAAATGAATCATGGAGATCGGTCTGCAGATTTGCATATCATACTTTTTTCGCAACTCTAGGAAAAGCAGTATGACGGCGTGGTCTAATAATAGTTCCTCCTTGCTTTACTCGAGTGCGGGAGCATGAAACAAAGTACGCATGAAAATGCACAATCAATAAGTATGAAAATATAAATGTCCCTCCCCCCAAAGAAAAACAAATAAACCCATGACACCCCGCACACACGTATTACTAAGATAATGTCAGTTTAACACGAATAACATAAATAAGAAGATTTAGACGTTGTTGTTGTTTTTTCCATTCTATCGATTGCACATCATTATTGTCAGAAAGTTAAAAGTTGCATAGCTTTAATTCTTCAGGCATTTTTCTGAAATAACTTGATGAGGTTACTTCATTGGAGTTCCTCAACATTTATATGTCAGATATACTGATAAGCAATGCGTTTTTATCAAGTTAATTCCTGTAGTTTAAAAATGCCGTTAACAAGTATTTCTTGGCATGTTGGGACTGCTTTTTTAGGATTCCAGAGAGTTCTGAAAAAAAAAACAACACTACACAACAAAAATATAATAGGTCACCTAGGCTAATATTAAATTAATTTTATTACCAGAGGTCACCGAAACAGATTAACAGTAACAGCTTGCATTTAAATCAATGGGATATGAAACACGTTTCATTGCACATTCTTTGTTATTTATCTACATACATCACATATGGGGGACGGGGTGTTAAATGCTGACACAGTAGCAGCTGCATTAGATTTATATTAAAGCGAATCAATCAAATTGGTAGCTTACGTGATGCCATGGTTAAGATAGGGTGACTAAAAGACTGTTCAGGTGGTCACAGCTCGGCGTGCCCCGTATCCTGAAGAAAAAAACAACAACAACATGTTCATATATAAAATTCAGAAAACCGCAGGCAGATGGTGAGCACACTCCCAGATCTAGACTTGTAACCAGACGATAATACAAGTTATAACTGCAGCTTCTCTATATATTATTTTCAATAATCAGAAATTAATCTATCTGGGGCGGATCCATAAGGGGTTCAGTAAGGTTGCTCGAACCCCTTTTGGGGCAGCAATATTATCATCTTCATGGGGATTTCAGTCAGGACCATGGAATTTATCACGTTAATACCCTAAGAATCTTTCAAGCGATCCTGATCTTTAATATAATATATATATGGCATTCAAGAAAGACAGAAACAAAACAACGAGACACTATAGTCAATATAAATTCATACCTTTGCAGTGATTGTCCTTAAATCCGACCACTGTCAGAAGCAAGTAACAGTTGGTGCATTGAGTGAACTTAAGTTACAAACTAGTCCATATTACAGGTCACGGTCTATTATCAATTATTGACCTAGCGCAGTTTAGTACCGCATTTAGAACGCAAAACTGTATTTGATTTAATTTCATCAACAGCGAAGGTTCCCACAGATAGTGTGATCACGAGGAAATCTCTTCTCATGTGAGGTTTAAACTTTGGATATAACGGCAGAACCTTCGTGTATATGTTTAGTGGATATGTGAGTGGTATTCCATCAATTCAGTATTGTTTATAGGAACGCTGGGTTAATACAAAGCTCGCATTACAATATATGAAAAATGTACTTACCATTATTATAACGCTAATATAGATTGTTTCTTCTATTTTGCGAACAGCGCATCCGTTTTAAAATGTGTCCCGCTCTTCCTAAATGTCTCCGGATTCGTAACTAAATCCACCTGTCGCTGAATCGTTCAGTGTATTGGAATGGTATCCAAATAATCTTGCTGTGATTTTAGTATTGGATGTCATCTCGAGACAATGGCGAGATGTCTTCACTCACCAGCCAATCGATCACTGTTAACAGTTATCACAGGACACCATAGATGATGCTGTATTGCTAATCTCAGTTTTGCCATCGGCACCATAAAAACTGTGTGACAAATAATGGCGGGTAATTACGTTTTCCATTTAGATAAGAGTGTTTGCAATAAAGATCACGGCGAACTTGGCCCAAGATCATAAGACTTAATCTGAAGAACAGTCTCAAGTCTCAAGCATATGCATGATTTTCGTCATTTCAGCCAATCCGACGCTTGAAATTTAAATCTTGTCTCCAATCTTAGTTTTATGATCTTGGGCCCTTATCAAAATGAATATGGATCATGGAATTGTTATGATCAATCAATCAATCTACCAAGTAAGAGAGCACTATGCACAGCGTTCGCTAGTTGTGATTGTACAAGGATATTGAAATAAAGGTCATCGCGACTTCGACCTTTTGACCTTAGTCGGAGGGGCCATCTATTTTTCGTGACCAAGCAACATAATCAAGTTTGAGAACATTATGCCGCAGTGTTCTCTATTCCGTAATCAAACAAGGTTTTTGCATAAAAAGTTAACAAAGACCTTGCTTGACCTTTGTCCTCGAAATTGATTGGTGTCATGACCAACCATCCTACCATATTTGAAGAACATACCCTCAGCGTTCTCCATTTATTGATAAGACAATCTTTCCGCAATGTAGGCCATGTTGACCATGACCTGTTGACCTCAAAATCGATAGGGGTCATTTACTTTTCCTCACCAACAATCAAAACAAGTTTGAGCACCTATGCATTAGCATTCTCCGGTGATTGAACAAGGTTTAGTTATTCGACCGACATGCACAAAGCAATGTATATCATCTTTACAGGGACCATAAAAGGTCAAGATATTGGCCCCGAATTTCTTTTGACAAATGCCTCAAATTATGCTTTATCCTGACAGACCAGCCATTTTCTACAAAGATAGAAAACGGATGGACAAACACAGCCACAGTGACAAGTAACAAATGAAATGTTTAGAGCTGGAAATATTGAATATGAGAGGGCCCCAGATTGACCTACACTGTCGGTCATTGGTTAGAGCACACCGAAATATTTGAAGACCGGACACTCAGGGACCATGTGGGTTTTCAAGTAATTAAAACACTTCATGAAGATAACACAAGACAGATAACCTAGTCAAGGTTGGTGATGATCCAATGAAAATATAAGGTGACGCAACAAGATTTTAACTTGATTTGACCTAGTTTAAAACCTAGGACTGAGATATCAAGACAAAAAGCATGTCAAAGTTTGATGAAATTGAACAATAAATGGATGTCAATTCGACATAATTACCTAGTTATGACCTACTTTCAAATTTCACCTATTAATCATCACGACAAACATTCTTATTTTTCTAAACTGATCTGTATAATCCTGATCAAGGTTACTGACAACTGGATGAAAAACATGTGGTCTAAAGCTGCACAATTTAACACACTTTTGTGACCTAATTTTTGACCCGAGGATAACATTAGATAGCAAGACATACATTCTAGCAAATTTTAATAATTAATGGGATAAAAATGTAGCCTCTAATTTGGCAACAAGGTAAACTGTGAAGAAGGGAAAATGTAGCAAAATAGTTAACATTGAGCTCAGGGCCCAAAATCATAAAATTGAGACTGGAGACCAGTCTCTGATTTCGAGCAGCTGATTGGTTGAAAGGGAGTTCAGTCTCCAAATGAACCAATCTAATGACGGACTCTGAGACTGGTTTCCAATCTCATTTTTATGATCTTTAGCACAGATGATAATTATATACTTAAAGAAATTAGAAACACAACTTCTTTAAACACAAAATATATTTCGTGTTTAAAGTAGTTGCGTTTTTAATTTCTTTGACTGTATATACTATATAATATGTATTTGATGAAATTAGCAACGCAACTTCTTTAAACATGAAATGTATTTCTTGTTTAAATAAGTTGCATTTCTAATTTCTTTAAGTACATATTTTATGTATGATTAATAAAAATATTTCAAAAAATATATTTTATTTCAATTTACAATCATTGCACCTAAATTACATTTTGCAAAAGATACAAAGTTGAATGCAATTGGAAAGTCCAATCACCATAAAACAAAAAATACATTTCATGACTATCTAATCTATACATAATTGGAAATTAGATCTATCTTTCAATAATTCAGATAATGTTCTTAGTCAAATTTGATCAAGATTTCATCATGATTTCACTCAGGTTTCAGGGCAAGTCCCAATATCACAAACAATCTTCTGCTCAAACTCAACTTTCAACTCAATATAGTATTTTAAATTCAGAGTAAATGTTGGCTTTTTTCTTGGATTACTTTATAAAATTAAATAATATCTTCCAATGAGCATAGAAATATTTCAAATATGAGTTAGTTCTTCTGAGATATTCTAGAATAAATGTTTGAGCTCAATCTGTTTTTTTTGGGTAAATTTTAATCAGATATATGGATAAATAATCAAATGTCATTTAAAACAGGAAATACTATATGAACTTTTTCAATCAAGTAAGCTGTGTATCTACAGAATTTCAAAATGATTATTTTGAGTCAAGTTTCGCCTTTTACTCCATATATACAGCTTTTATCACATGGGTGACCAGTTTAGATCCAGATCTGCCACTGCATCTGTGTCAACTTATTGGGATCTACTATGGTTGCATCTTGGTCAGAAATAATCCAAACAGTCAAGATCCTATTCAGATGGCACAGATGTGCTGACCAATCTGGATCTAAACTGTTCGCCAAAGCAATAAAAGCAATATTTATGGAGTAAAGGGTTAAAATTCAATATCTATATTTTTCAATGAAAAATATAATGAAATTCATGATATTGAGGACTGATGAAATTAACCTACCAACTAATCCTACCTGCTATTCACCTTTGACCACACTCATCCTGTTTCTTCGACTTTGGTATGAAATGATGAGTATTATTCTTCCAGTGTTTTATCACAGTAATGACTACTTCCTGATATCAACCCTTTACTCTTATGCAGGTATTATCACATATGCAACCACTGTAGATCCAGATCAGCCAGCACATCCATGCCATTTGATCAGGATCTACACTGGTCACTTCTTGGTAAACAATAATCTAAAGAATCAAGACGCAAACAGTGCTGATCCTAATCAGATGACAAGGAAGTGCCGTCTGATCTAGTGGTAAAATTCAAAACTACGAATTTATAAGATGTTTTCAACAACAGGTTTTTGTGCATATCAGTGTGTCAGTCACAGCAGGTCATTTGCTAAACATGTTGGTTTCAGGAAAGCCAAGTCACCTTATGCCTCCCAAATTGCAAAACAAAGGGGAAAATCTAGTGTCAGCAATTGTATGACTAGCCCAAATAGGAACATGTGGTATTTGAGTCCTTTGCCTAATATTCTCCCTGTTAAGTCAACTTGTATCACAGTGAATATAAATGATTGGTTGATGGAAGTCATGTGATCACAAATGATCATGGAATGCTGTATGTCTTGATGTCCGCTTTTCCTCACTCCACTTTTCCTTGACCCATTTCTGTGACAGTTTATTGAACTTCTTCTGTCCCTGCTGTGACCAAACTTTCAGGTGACGGTAAAAGCCAGACTCCATCACAGGAGAGTATTTATAGTAGAGAGCTTTGGAGAGTGACAGAGGATCTCCTGAAAACATAAACATGACACAAATACTAGAATAAACAACCTTTCTTGGAACACATTGCAAGACAGTAAAACCCAGCTCTTAAGACCATGTTTCAATATTGCGGTGGTCTTTATTTTGGGTTGCAAAATAGTGTTAAGATGTAAAAAGTAATTTTTGCTTACACCTTACAATTCAAATGCAGCGTTCTCAACATACTGGCCACCATGGGGGAATTAAGTAAATGTATTTCTATTATCTAAAGTGTTGTAATACAATGTGCTTAGCTATCTCAAACTGTAATAACAAATGACTCAGAAAAACTACTGGCATTCCTGTCTTAACACAGGACATGTAAAGGTATGACTGGTGGCTTAATACAGAACTCACCTTTAGGATTAACAGGAAAAGGTGTTGTATCAAAGGTGAAAGGTTTCTCTACAGCCTCTAATAATGCAGCATCAAAACTGCCTTGGCTGAAGGGCACACCCTACAAAAATCAACACTATAACTAAATTGTATAAAAGCTAAATATTAACCCTTTCCTCCATATATCCATCCGTGCCATCTGATCATGATTTGCACTGGTCGCATTTTGGTTAGAAATAACTTATTGAATAAAAAAGCGAACAGTTTATATGTGCCGGCTGATCTGGATCTAAACTGTTCGCCCACACAGATAAAGGTGTATCTATGGAGGAAAGGGTTAACACATACATGTATGTAGTTTCTAAGATGATTATTTTCTATTACGAAGTTTGATCACAGGAACATGCTTAGGAAACATTCCGAATGTCTCCAAAGTCTCCCTCTAAGCTATTCCCAGACATTACTGAAAGTACAGCTTCTGAATATGAAGAATAACTCAAAGTCTAATAGAAATTAAAATTCATCAGCTTTGACCATATTCTGCCCATCCATTTCTATTGCATTGACAAACATTTTTCTTTTAAATATCAATAAATTAATATGACTAGAGTCATCCAGTCATTTGACAAAGTCTATAAGCAACTGTTGCAAAACTAGACTGTGTCCTCGGGACACTGATGCCCTCACTGCTACAACAACATTTGAAACAAAGTGCCATAACTCTTGTACAAATAGTTGGAGGAAAAAATCTTTTCTTTACGATCATCTACACATCCTGCTTGATCATCTGTGTAAGTTTGAAAGAAATCTGCCCAATAGTTAATGAGAAGTTGATGCCACAAGATTTGGGGGATGTACAGACAGAAGGAAGGATGTACTGATGGATGTATGGACAAGTGCAACAGTATATGCCTCTCACTTCATAGGGGCATAAAAAGAAAGATCTCTAGAACTTAAGATCAATTTACACACTGCATCATACACTCCAGGGTCCAAGATCATACTAGATGGATGTTCAGTTGAACATTTGTGTGGCCTTCTGGTGGTGTCGGAATAAAAATGCAAGTACAAAAAGGGGCATAACTCCATCAAATGTGACCTTGACTCCAACAGCTTGCCACCTGTGTTGTCATAAGCATTTAATCAAAAGTTTGATAAAGAAATATTAAAAAGTTATTGCCAACGTTAAGTTTTCGTGTCAAAGTTCGAGTACAAAAAGGGGCATACACCATCAAATGTGACCTTGATCCCAAGAATTTGGCATCATCACAACCATGTTGTCATAAGCAATATAATTGGAGTTTGATTAAGAAAAATTAAAAAATAGCGAAGTTACAGCCAAAATTAGGTTTTCGTGAAGGAAGGAACGACAGACGAACAGACAAAGCAATACCTATGTATCGCCTTTTCTTTGAAAGGGCAACACAAAAGCTGACATTGCAGACCAGTCTCAAGCATCTTATTGGCTGAAATGGATATTAGTCTCCATTTAAACCAATCTGATGCTTGAGATTTGAGACAGGTCT
Organism: Corbicula japonica; assembly: GCA_038501625.1. Lineage (NCBI taxonomy): Eukaryota > Metazoa > Mollusca > Bivalvia > Venerida > Cyrenidae > Corbicula > Corbicula japonica. The sequence goes on along the minus strand of JAZAYU010000441.1, from coordinate 293,765 downwards.
CTAAAATCTCAGTTTTCTTATCTTCAACCTAGCTGAGAATAAGCATGATGTTTCAGCTGATCTACAATGTTCGCGCATGTGATAAAACCTGTATACCAGTATAATTATAAAGAGCTAAATAATATGGAATTGGAATGGAACAACTCCAAGGCAAAGTAGTCACTTACAGTACCCAAGTTTATGACGGATAAATAATAATTCCACTTACCTTTTGCAAACATTGATAAAGGATAGTTATAAAATTTTCCCATCGTTTCTGATAGAAACTGTAACAGAAAAACATTTTTACATTTCATATGATCATCTATTTTATTGGTGGAGTTTGGTCTTTTATCTTAAATGAACCAGAATATAAAACAATAACTTTTCTCTATTCAATAAAACTAGAGATGTGACTGGTAAGGGATTTTGTTTATTGAAACTTGGAACTGATCAGTTAACTGATCACTTTCCTATATAAAACAGATAATAGAAACATATTACTGAGTTGTCATTACATTAAGTTTCAGTTAATTGTTATTTGATAGCAATGCTGACATGATTTCAATATTTTTTTTTATATGAAATGACATTAAGTGTCAGTAGTTTTTATCAAATGCATTAAAGTAAAGTACAATAGTCAAATTAAGTTTTGAAGAGGTCTGCTCTGGGAAAAATGTGTGGAATCTAGGGACACTAAGATACATAAGAACAAAAGTTGTGTTAATCCTTATTTTGAATTTAATAGACAGTCTTTTTCTTGGACATACTGTGATCACTCATCATCAATGTCCTAGAAAAGTTGGTGGCCATATTTGTAATTGCATATATAAATGTACAGGACATACAAACATCAACATCCAATAGCAACAATGTTAGATTGAAACAATGGCACAACAGAAGAAATTATATGATGGTTGCGGAAGACTGTTAACAAGGGTTAACATTTTTTAAAATATTCCTACTGGGCAACTAGAAATGGATTACATTTACATTTCACACTGTAGTAAAAACAATAAAAAGTGAACACATCTTACCTTGAAATAAGGCCTGACCATTGTTTGGCAGCATAATCTCGAATCTGAAACAAGAAATGAATTCAACTAGAATGTGTCCTCAGACACTGATGCCCCCTCTGCAACAACAACATATGTAATAAAGGGCCATAACTCTTGTTAAAAAAGGTCACAGACAAAAATCTTTTCTTAACAATCATCTATACATCCTGCTGGATCATCTGTGCAAGTTTGAAAGAAATCAGCCGGATAGTTAATGAGGAGTTGATGCCATAAGATTTTGGGGACATATGTATGGACAACTGCAGGTTATTTCTGACCAAAACGCAACCAGTGCAGGTCTTGATCAGATGGCACGGATGTGCCGGCTCATCTGGATCTACACTGGTCGCACATGCTTAAAAAGGTGTATATATGGAGGAAAGGGTTAAGGCAAAATGAATAATCTTTTCAGGGGAGAGGGTGGAGGAGTAACCCCCTGAAGACTTTAGTTGTTTTGAAAAAATTAAATAAATGAAAAATTTAAAAAAAATGTATGTTTTACCAGAAAAAATGTTTGCAGGGGTGAGAAACCTCACATCAATTCACACCCACTGTGAACACTGTGTTATTTTAGAAAAACCCACTGCAATGTGACACAACTAGGTTTCTTTGTTAAAATATTAATAGGGATTGGCATTTATGTAAACAAAGTATCTGGTTTATTACAACTAAGCTCCAAGTCCTTTTAAAACCATACTCTATTGGTTATTTTTATAGTTTTCTTTTATTTTTAAATATTGTGGAAAGGAGTTAAAACTGTTAAGCAATCTGTGCCCAAAGTTATATAACTGAGCATGGAAACAAGTCTCAAATCTCAAGCATCTGATTGGCTGAAATGGCAACTGGTCCCCATTTCAGCCAATCAGATGCTTGAGATTTAAGACTGGTTTCCCATCTCAGCTTTATAACCTATAACTCCTGATCTTGTTTTGCCAATCAGTTGGTTCTTTTTACTTAGGTCTTCACAATATAACCCAGTTCGTTACCTCACCAGTAGGTCCCCACAGTGTCAGCTGGTTTCTGGCATTATATTCCATCAAGTTCTGTTCTGTGAGGTTATGTCCATGTGTTCTAGCAGCAACGAGCCAAGGCCCCAACAGGAAGTGTATGTCGGTGCCCAGCAACATGTCCGTATCTTTCAATAACTCTAACAGGTCATCTCCTGCTTGTCTATATACAACATAGGAAATTCTGACATATGTATGTATGTATGGGGCGTATCTTAAGGTCTTTAAGTGAACCTTTACTCTAAGGGATATGGCTGTTACCCAGGAGCGAACAGTGTAGATCCAGATCGGCTGGCATATGTCTACCATCTGTTTAGGATCTACACAGTCTGCTTTTTGGTTTATTAGGTTATTTCTGAACAAAAGGCAAAGTGTAGATCCTGATCAGATGACAGATATGCTGGCTGATCTGGATCTACACTCTTCGCACATGTGAAAAAATATGATATGAGTTAGCTTTGAAGAAGGTCATGATGGGGAATATTTATTTTAAGTTTGATATCAAGGAAAGATATAGGCCAACTGCAAAAAAAACTTTAAAGAAAAATTATAGTGAAAAAGGGACAAAACTTCAAAATTATTGTCTGTAGGAAAGTTTTGGGACTTGTTGGTAAACATGTAGATTATGATGTTTTAGATTTATTCCAAGTTTGAAGTTGGTATCTTCTTATTATAAGTTTCAAAGTTATGGTTCAAGTGCATAAAACTTTCAGTATGATGCAGACACTGTAATGAGTAAGTAAGAAAATTTTTCTTGTTATTCAAATAGTTGTTCTAAAAGCTAACAATCAACAAACAGATTGTTACAGATGTATCATGTACTTACAACAATTTGTCCTTGTCTTTGTTATTGTACGCCATGACGACTTCTGTGTAAAACTTGATTGAGATCACCTGAAGACTGTTCCGTGCTATATCCACCAAATCATACCTGAAAATGATCAGTATTCATGGTCCTGTGAACTAGAGTCACCACTTGAATAGGTTAGTGTTTATTAACCCTTTCCTCAATAGATACACCTTTATTGCATGGGTGAACAGTTTAGATCCAGATCAGCCGGCATATCTGTGCCATCTGATCAGGATCTAAACAGTTCGCTTCTTGATTCATCGGGTTATTTCTGACCGAAATGCGACCAGTGCAGATCCTGATCAGACGGCACAGAAGTGCCGTCTGATCTGGATCTACACTGGTCGCACATGCTTACAATGCGTATATATGGAGGAAAGAGTTAATGAGCATTTACAAAATTAAATCAGTGTAGCTGCACAATAATTTAATCTGTAATGCTAATTAATAAACACTAATTGACTTAATGGTTGAAACTATATTTAGCTTACTGGGTAAATGATTTAATAATGTGTAATTACTGATTTATAAAAATTAATTTCCCAACAATGTGAAAAATACTGAGATTCCAATGGACACAAATATAGTTTAAATCACAAAGCTTTCTGTATAACTCTGGAAGGTGATAACTCTTTATTACAATTGAAGCTGAAGAAAACATCAACATACAGTCAGATCCATCTTAACCCTTTCCTCCATAGATACCCCTTTATTGCATGGGTGTACAGTTTAGATCCAGATCAGCTGGCACATCCAAGCCGTCTAATCGGGATCAAAACTGTTGGCATTTGATTCATTAGATTATTTGTGACCAAAATGCAACCAGTGCAGATCCTAATCAGATGGCACAAATGTGCCGGCTGATCTGGATCTGGTTGCACATGCGTATATATGGAGGAAAGGGTTAAGGAGAGGTACTGATCAGGATCTGCAATGTTCTTTTTTTTATTTATGAGGTTATTTCTGACCAAAAAGCAAACAACACAGATCCTGATCAGATGGGACAGATTCAGATTAGACATGGATGTGCTCCCGGATCTGGATTTACATCGTTGCACACGAGATAAAACTGGTATTTATGGAGTAAAGGGTTAACTATTCCAGATGTCTTGACAATAAAACATGTACAAAAGCTAGGCTGACATAAACATGGATGTACAATATAAAATATGGACTTTAAAATAATCAAGAACTTAATAAAATATCTTACTTGAAGAGATTACTGCTGCCAAGAGATGAAGCTGCCTGGTTCATGTAACTCCATGACTTGTACAACATTTCTGGGTTGTACCATACCTGTCAAGAACAACAAAATTTACCTTAATCTTATAAATCAAGCAAGCAGTATCAAAATGACATTAGAAGTTTGCATTTATGATGTTGTTGTGATCATGAAATAATAAGCCCTGTCCTACCGGTAAAGGTTGAATTCTGAGAACTGTTTAAAAAATTATCATTTTAAGGATAGAGGCATAACTTTTAACCAAAGCACTTGCTCCTGCCAACAATGAATTTTGACTTAAATATCAGTTTGAACAAATATAGTTTAATTTTGATAATAATAGATTTGTAATCAATATTATTATAAATGCTCCAAGGTTTATAAAAAGAACCCAAATGGTAACTAAAGGCCTTCTGTGACATTCAATGCAATACGTATTTCTATCTTTAAACTGTTTTAAAATGTAAAAAATATTTAATTTTCTGAAAAAGTGATTGAACCAGGTCACTTGTCTAATAATGATAAAACATGTACATGATTATGTGCCAAAAACAAAAGGTTGCTTAGATTGGCCATAAAAGGTGTCCAAATTATGTAGTATTACAATAATAATACAACATAATGTATATTTAAACAATTATAATATATTTTTTATATTATAATGCATAATAATAACAACCAATAAAATGGTGTTTAAATGCATGTGTATCCATTCATGTTTACTGTGTCACCAAAAATTACACTACAAACATAAAAACATTTAAGCTGTAATACTGCTTAACATGCATGGTTTCTGTAGGCCAACACTAAGTCTTGGATACCAGGGCTCAAGATTATAAATACTGAGATTTGAGACCAGTCTTAAATCTCAAGCATCTGATTGGCTGAAATGCCTACCAGTCACCATTTTAGCCAATCATCAGATGCTTGAGATTTGAGACTGGTTTTATGATCTTGAGCCCTGGTATCTAAGCAGTTGTCTTTATATGATAAATTATCTCTCATAAGAAAACAAGGCAGACCTAATTTGCAGTCTGATTTGAGTGTATGTTTGAGGAAATCCGACAAAACAACACTGACAAAGAATATAGGTCCGATAGGTCTCCGTTACAAAAAACTCTTTTTAAATTCTGAGTGTTGGCAATTAAAAAACTTCAAGGATTTGGCCTTTATCCCATGTGCAACCAGAGTAGATCCTTATCTGAATGCATGGATGTACAGCCTGATATGGATCTACAGTGTTCATTTTTAGATTTACAGTAAAACTTCGAAAACTCGAATACTCAGGGGGATTTTGAAAACGTTCGAGCTTTCCATGGTTCTCAAGCTTTCGAGGTTTTTCTTTATGATGTCCGATTTTTTTTCAGCAAAGTTGTATAAACACATGTTTGTGACCTTGTTGCTGACTACGTTATCGGAATATCACCTTAATTTTAAATGATTAAGTTGACACTGTGACAGTATTTTGTTAAATCGTTATATCTGTTTAAGAGGGTTTTGATGTATTTTTTTCATGAAAATGGCTTTTTAACATTTCCTGTTGAAATTGTCCGAGAACTATTATACTTTACAAATGGTGCGTCATTATTTTAATACGCATGTTAAAATTAGTAGGTCTCGTCAAAATGCAAAGATACAAATTGCCTCGTTTCATATTCTTTTATTTGAGATAAAATTAATCCTAATTAAATTCTCATAATTATTGTTTCAACGCAGCCGCCTACCGAGTGATCATCAAGTTATTTTCTTTCATCAGAATCAGTTTCTTAATCGGTTCAATTTAAACACAATAGACCCTGGCGATTGACAATTAACTGGCAATATAACCCGTCGCAAAGGTGCGAAAATTAAACGCTCATTTATTACTCGAGTTTTCCAATGTAAACAAAGACGAAATAGGTTTCAAGGGACCGACACCTGTCCTCGAGAATTCGAGTTTTCCATGGTATTTTTATATAAAATATATAAGAACATTGCTGGGACCAGCCAAACTACTTCGAGTTTTCCCTGAGTGCTCAAGTTTTCGATGTTCTAGTTTTCGAAGTTTTACTGTATAAGGATACTTCAGACTGTCCTTCTCAAGACTGTACTTGTAAAGGATGATAAGGACTGCAGGTTATAAAGCTGAGCTTGGAAACTCAAATCTAAAGCACCTGATTGGCTGAAATGGCTACCAGTCGCCATTTCAGCCAATCAGATGCTTGAGATATGAGACTTGTTTCCATGCTCAGTTTATAACCTTGGTCACAGGATCTACACACTAGATGTTTTTTGTGAAAAACGCATGTCTCCCCCCTGCGCCGCCCTCCCCCCCTGCGCCCAGACCCCTGTGACCTTGACCTTTGACCTACTGATCCCATAATCAATAGGGTTCTTCTACTCAATAAGGGCTATTACCCTATTTAGTTTGAATGCTCTGGGTCAAGCGGTACTCCAGTAATTGACCGGATACGGTTTTTACTCTTCGGGGCCCCTGTGACCTTGACCTTTGACCTACTGACCCCAAAATCAATAGGAGTCCTCTACTCAATAAGGACATCCATCGTATGAAGTTTGAATGGTCTGGGTAAAATAGAACTCCTATTATTGAGTGGAAACGGTTTTCACTCTTCAGGCCCCTGTGACCTTGACCTTTGACCTACTGACCCCTAAATCAATAGGGTTCTTCTAATCAAAAACGGCTATCACCCTATGAATTTTGAAGGCTGTGGGTCAAACGGTACTCCAGTTATTGAGCGGAAACGGTTTTCACTCTTCAGGCCCCTGTGACCTTGACCTTTGACCTACTGACCCCAAAATCAATAGGGTTCTTCTACTCTATAATGGCTATCAACCTATGAAGTTTGAAGTCCCTGGGTCAAAGGGTACTCAAGTTATGGAGCAGAAACGGTTTTCACTCTTCGGGCCCCTGTGACCTTGACCTTTGACCTACTGACATCAAAATCAATAGGGTTCTTCTACTCAATAAGGGCTGTCATCCTATGAAGTTTGAAGGCTCTGGGTCAAAGGGTACGCGTATTATTGAGCGGAAACGGTTTTCACTCTTCGGGCCCCTGTGACCTTGACCTTTGACCTACTGATCCCAAAAACAGTAGGGTTCTTCTACTCAATAAGGGCTATCACCCTATGAAGTTTGAAGGCTCTGGGTCAAAGGGTACTCAAATTATTGAGCGGAAACGGTTTTCACTCTTCGGGTCACTGTGACCTTGACCTTTGACCTACTGACCCCAAAATCAGTAGGGTTCTTCTACTCAATAAGGGCTATCACCCTATGAAGTTTGAAGGCTCTGGGTCAAAGGGTACTCAAATTATTGAGCGGAAACGGTTTTCACTCTTCGGGTCACTGTGACCTTGACCTTTGACCTACTGACCCCAAAATCAGTAGGGTTCTTCTACTCAATAAGGGCTATCACCCTATGAAGTTTGAAGGCTCTGGGTCAAAAGGTACTTGAGTTATTGAGCGGAAACGGTTTTCACTCTTCGGGTCACTGTGACCTTGACCTTTGACCTACTGACCCCAAAATCAATAGGGTTCTTCTACTCAATAGGGGCTATTACCCTATGAAGTTTGGAGGCTCAGGGTCAAAGGGTACTTGAGTTATTGAGCGGAAACGGTTTTCACTCTTCGGGTCACTGAGACCTTGACCTTTGACCTACTGACCCCAATATCAATAGGGTTCTTCTTCTCAATAAGGGCTATCACCCTATGAAGTTTGAAGGCTCTGGGTCAAAGGGTACTCGAGTTATTGAGCGGAAACGAAGTGTGACAGACAGAGTGACGGACAGACGGACAGGGCAAAAACAATATGTCTCCCCCAGAGGGGGGGAGACATAATTAGCCATATCCCATGGGGTTAAGGGTTAATTTTCATAATGTAATGGCTGGTCATTTATTTTCTTTATTAAAAGTTAACAAAAGCCTACTATTCAGTGAAATAGATTTGCCTTTCCTTGAAAGTAAACCAGTCCCTTTACTGTTAATATGGGGCATTTTGCAGAAATTTATTGACTGAACAGTAATAGAGCACAGCCAGATTAGACCACATAGTCCAATCTGCTTGCTGATCTAGGTTTACACTGCTAACACACAAGTACAGATGGTGGCCATAATACAAGAGTCAACAGATTCTTACATCAGGGTTCAGTGGCTGAATGTTTGGTCGTGATGTAGGTATGGCACCCCTACTGTGATCTGACATCCCATCTGTGTTGTTATATACACTCATCTGTGCAAAAAGCAAAGTCACCAGAATAAAGACACAGTTAGAATATCCATGTACCACTGAAGCTGCAAGATTAAAGCAGCCTGGCCACAGTTTTGTTTTACTTTTTTTACATTACTGGATAGAATTTAACCCTTTACTCCATAGATATATTTTATTGTATGGATGAACAGTGCAGAAGATCAGCTGGCACATCCATGATCTGGATCTACACCATACATATTAAAATATATATAATTGGAGGAAAGGGTAAAAAAACCCAGAATTTATTGACCTGTACCATAACCAACTGGTCAATATCATAATATATCTACACTTTCCTCCATATACACACCTATATGGAATGGGCAAACAGTGTAGATCCAGATCAGCAGGCACATCTGTGCTCTCAAGATGTGCACTGTTCGCTTTTTGATTTAGTAATTTATTACTGACCAAAAAGTGAACAGTGCAGATCCTGATCAGATGGCACGTAAAAAGGCATATATATGGAGGAAAGGGTTAAAAGGCAGTATTGTAACATTAAAACAGCTTTCTAAAAATATCACTAGAAAAGTTACTGGTCTACCAGTGATGTTCAGTGAATTTTTTTAACAAGGCCATGCCGCTTTAAACTTTCCAGAGAAATGATATTTTGACATGTGCTGGAACTCACATCTTGCCAAATATTGATCTGTGGTTTTGTGGTAGGTAAAGGATGGATCCAGCCATTAGCATGAAGGTCTGTACAGTTGTATACTGTCCTCTAGATATCAACAGACATTGTCAAAATAGTAAAATGATTGTCAGATTCAAATATCTTGTATGAATTGCACACAAAAAATAGCTTGATTTCGACCCATGCTCAATTGTTCTAAGATTGTAGAGGCTTAGAAAATAATATGTATGTAATATTTTGAAATTGGCATTACAAATTTAGCCTAAGAATGATTTTAAAGAATTTTCCCATAAACTATGTCCAAAAGGTCTTCCATTAACTTCTATTAGTGTTCTACAGTATTATCTGATATAGGTACTTTCTTTAACCCTGTAACAAGATAATGACACTTTCTTACATTAAAGCATTTTGCAAATATCTGTGTACATTTTAACAGTGAAGAAATCTTTCAGTTTCAAAGATATTCACATGCATTTCAAGTTACAGCTCAGGTTACTGCTCAGGTTTGCTCACCAATAACATCTTGGGCTTCTACAGATGTTGTCAAAAGACTATATCTTCTCCTATTGAACTGCAATTTCAGGAATAAGATGAACTTTTCTCAAGCACATTTTCCATTTGCATGTCTTATTTAAACCTAACGCAGTTGTTATGATACTGTATTGAGAAGTATGTGTTCATGTTTACCTTGAGTAACTGCCAGGCCTGATTGGCATCAGCATTATACTTGCCATATCTGTTCTTGGCAAAGTCAGAAAACCTGAAAAGTCATCAAAACATGACAATATTGCAATTATGTTTTCTGTCACAGATTACAAGTTAACCATTCACTACATAGACATGCTCAGAAATAACCTACTGAATCTTAAAGCTAACACTGATAACACAGCAAGGATGTTATGTCTGTGCAACAAGTGTAGATCAAGATCAGTTGGAACATTTGAGCTGTCTAATCTGAACCTACTTTGGTTACCTCTTGGTCAGAAATAACCAAAGAATCTGAAAGCAAACAGTGTAGATCCTGATCAGAAGACATGGATGTGCCAGCTGATCTGGATCTTCTCTGTCTGCTCATAGATAACAGCCATATCCAATGGAGTAAAGGGTTAAGACTTAGGTTTTACAAATCTAATTTTATAATGTTTTCAGACAGATATGACAGACTATGAATAGGCCATGTTAAAATATAATTTAGAACAATACATAAATTTATGCATAATTTTAAGAAAACAAACAAACAGCTCCTTTCAAAGCAACCAGAACAGGCCATATACCATTGTGTGAGATCCCTGGGGCTGGTTGCCAAGGCATTTTCATTCATCAGTTCATACATGACTTCATTCTGAAAGATCCCTTCAGGGGTCAGGCCAGTCCCAATCATTGTACTGTTAGGAAATGCTCGAGCTACAAATGGACCCTAGAACAAAACACAGTTTATAATTATAGTACTGTTCAGTGTTGAGAAAATCTACATGAAATAGCAGCCTGAGGTGCCTACCCATAGGTCCAAACAAAATCAATAGATATTTATGAAATGTTTCTTAAAACACTATTTTATTTCGCTATTGTTAAATTTTCACATATTTTGCACTGTGACACTTGCATATTTAAACCCCACTGAAATTAACTATGTAACAGTATGTCTTATTTAGAATAAAACTGCACAAATTTATGCCCAAGCGGATAAGTCAATAGCTTTTTTCCACAAAACTTTGCCCCCTTGAAGTTAAATGATACCACAGTTTATCTCCTAAATATAACTCTGCTTGTGACCCATCACATATAAGTATCGCTGCAAAAACAGAATGCTTTATTTGAACTGAGATGAAACCAACTTTTTTGCTCTCATTAAGCAAATGGAATTTTGATGAAATGAACTGAAAAGAGGTAAAATGCCAAACTGGCCCATCAAGGATTTGATACAAGAAAGAACTGTATCGCACCAAACCCTTGATAAATGAAAAGATAGATAGCCTATAGATATAATAATGATGCACCAATAAATTAGAATGCATTTTGTGTCATAACATGAAAGGGCCCACATAAAAGTGGACATCACAGAATGAATCTGCCGGTACAGCTTACTTTATTTACTTACTGTTACCACATCTCATTCTAGGGCTCAATATGATTACGCAGAATACATAAAACACTGTTATAGTGAAACCAAGCTATTATGAACACCACTGGGCCTGGGCAAAAGTGGTCTTAACCCTTTCCTCCATATATACACATTTTTACATATGTGCGACCAGTGTAGATCCAGATAAGGTGGCACATCCCTGCCGTCTGATCAGGATCTGCACTGGTCACATTTTGGTCAGAAATAACCTGACGAATCAAAAAGTTAACAGTGCAGATCCTGATCAGACTGCACAGATGTGCCAGCTGATCTGGATCTGCACTGTTCGCCCACGCAATAAAGGTGTGTCTCTGGAGGAAAGGGTTAACAGTTGGGTGGTCTTCAATTCAGGGTGGAATACAGTGCAATTCTGTAATATGAGACAGTAAAATGGTGGTTTTTAAACAGGAGTGGTCTTATTTTCAGGGTGTTCTTTATACGGGGATTTACAGTATTGACTCTCCAGCAGAATGATTTGTGAGCTTACCTTGTTAACTGCCTCAGCTACACCATACAGTTCCATAGTTCCACCAAAGTTATGAAGCATACACCAAATAAATGGCTGTCCATAGAATGACTTTGTGAAGTTATAGACAGGTCGTACTTCTGCAAACAAGTCCAGCACTATCATTTTTCCCTGAAAATAACAATACCTTCTGTATTGCAATATACATCTATACTACACAGAAAATGTTTCAGACACAGCTATTTAAAAAAATCTCCAACCTAAAATAATATGATGCCAGGGAGATCCAGATGGAAATCTTCAGAGATTATATATATATATTTTTGTGTTTCATAGGGATATGAAAAACATTGTGGTTGAAATCTGGAACATACTTATCAATCCAAATGTTTTTCATATCTTGATATATGCAACAAAGCATTGTTTCAATCCTTAATCAAACAGAAACATGCAGTCTGCCTATAAAACAGTAGAACACACACCTGAATTAATTTTTTTCCAGCTATGATCAGCTTTCCTGACCAAAATGGTAACAAACAGTGCAAATTAGTAAAAAAGAATACAGTTTCACAATGTTTCTTTTCTGAAGAACAGATTGTTTGAACATACCTACATAGTAATTAATGAACATAGAACACAAAACTGTCAAGCTTAAATGGAGGTAAATTATTAAAAATCTCAACAGGAATGTTAATAAACAGGTTAACAAACTTCATGCAAAATCTTAGCAATTAACAGAAGCCTTCTCCAATGATGTGCAAGGCTTTGATCCATTATCTACAACACTGGGAACATGCACACATAAAATGGTTGAATTTTAAGGTTAGATGGATACAGATGGAGTGGGGTTCTACAATGGTGTCCTGTTTGCAGATCTCCTACATCACATTCAAAGTGCAAAGTAATAATGACAACAGAGTGATGGCTGACCTTGTGCCTGTTTTTCATCACTCCAATTATTACTGCAGTAATGTACATTCCAAAGTATTCCAAATCAACAATAACTAATGCTGCAACACTTAAACTGGCACAAACAGGAGACCATAGATCAACAAAGGTTGCTATATATCACAGCAGAAGCACATGTACCTTGGGGACAGAGGTTAGAAAAGCTTCAATAGTTGTAGAATTCCAAAAGTCCTTGTTGTGTGAAAATAACCAACCCTGCATTAACCTGCAAATACACCACACACCACACTGTCACACTGTCTATTTTATAACTTTCACCAACTTTCTGTTGTAAGACTTAAATTTATACATGTATTCCTTTTTCTACACTGAAATTCCAAGTACAGACCAATATATTCCTGTGTCCCTTATTGATTATCATTGCATTTTACAAATGTCAAGCTTTAATTGTTGATGCAAAGAATGTGGATTACTTATACATGTTAATAGGGATTCTAGATCTAAGAACATCATGTTTTCTACTTTTGTAATACAATTGAAAGCGAAGATAAATTTGTGATTTTCTTGACGAGACAAACTTTCGGGAAACCTACAGTTTACTGGTACATAATATTTGCCCCTAACCCCACTGGCATTTTAATTCATTTATTCATTGAATAATTAGTTCAGAATATAGTGGTTAATGGGGGCTGCTGCCCCCATGCCCCCGCTTGCAGTAAATTATTTATGTATAATTATTATGCGAGCTCTCTGTAAATATGGAATATTATACCAGTATGCAATCTGTAGGTTTGTATTAGTCGTGTTGGGTATGTAAACAATATCACGTGTGGTTTACATACGCAACGAGAAATAATACAAACCTACAGATTGCATACTGGTATAATGTTCCTTTTATTATATACCCTTATTACACTTCCAATTAAATGAGCACTAAATCAATAATGAATAGTGAAATGAGATGTAAGTAATTACGTCACAATAAACCATGAATCTCTACGTCATCGAACAAATGTTTACATTTTCAAGCGCCATGATTGATTCTGACAGATAAAGAATTATTAAACTTTCAAATCTTTGGACGAAAAACAATAACAGCAAAATTTGGACAAGACCCGAAGACAGTGGAAATATTTACCGTGGTATTCGATAGGATTTGAAAGTGTTTCATTCTTATACCACAGCAACAAGCTTTGTTTACATCAAATCATAGGGTCAGGCTTTAAACAGAAAATAGGAAGGATTGTAGCAAATGGATATTTAAATTGGGATCGTTGACCGGTAAGTACACTTCTTCGCTCCTAAAACAGTAGTCTTTTGCTTGTTCCATTTATATCCACAATGACTATCTAGTGATTTAACTTTCTTTCAAATTTTTGACGATTTCATTTTATTTTTATTTGTAAAGGCTGTGAAATCGTTGATTATTTTTAAAGAAATAGTGTCATTGGAGTCAACAAATCTAAATTTGTGAAAATATCGCCGTTTGAAATCGGCTATTTTGAAACGTAGAAACAACCGGAAGCTGCAAAATACAGAATCGGAAAACGGGACAATGTGCGATACGGAATTATTAATCTGATGAGTTGTATCAATTTTGCGGATTAATGCTGCACTATGCTAAAATCATTAATGGGTATATAATAAACACCCGTACCGGTAAACTGCATTCTAGCCAAACTTTCTTTCAAACTACATAGGTGATTTTTTCTCTGATCTACAGCAAATTGCAAAAGGATCTTTATATAGCAGATGAAAAAAAGACATGTATGAATTGGGAGAGGGTGTGAAAAGCAAATAAACATGATTTTTGCAATATGCCTTGCTTTCTGCCACATGTTTATGTTTAATTCTATTATTGTAAGATTTTAAAGTTGATTTCTTCATCAAAATACAGAATAATATTTTTTTTGTAGAGCAATTAATTTCCTGTGTAAAATTCTTACAACACAAAAGATATTTCCCTTCAAAAGTGATAATGAATTTCAACAACAACTGTGCAGAAACTGTGAATGTGAGAAAATAATCTGGTAAATGTGCAGTTATATCAAGGATCAGGAAATAAATACAATTTATATATTAAATTTCATGTTGGTTGCAAAGAAGTTTTAGGACCTGATTACCAGTCAAGAGTGCATAATGACTAAAAATGTGTCACCTGTGGAACAGATGTTAACAAAGCCTCAGTCTGCTCAGGCTGCCAGAACGAGGCTCCGGACAAAAACAGCCAGCCCTGCATCAACCTACAGACACCCAAAACTCTTATCAGCATTGTAAGTCAATGGTCAACTAGGTCAGAAGGCCAAGATTTTGGTTTTTGTATGATAATTTGCTGTCCATTATACATCTACCTTTTTATGAACAAAGGAAGTTTAATAAATATATAAATATTCTCTACCTTGCCTCCATATACATGTATTAATACTTCCATCTTCCATTACTGAACTAATGCCAGAAATACCATCTATCTGGGAGAAAAACATGTCAAATAATCTGAGTCTTGACTTCTCAGTTGTCAAAGGAACATATCTTGTTATCCTGACCACTGTTGAAGTCTTATGTCTACAGAAAACCTCATCCATACCAAATGCCAAGTACCATCCCCCTAGACGTTTTGTATAAAAGCTTTATCTATATACATTTGTAACTGTATAAGTATAAAGTTAACTGTATCTCCTTGACAACACATAACATACCAAATAGCCTGTGGATCTGCGGTTGTCATAGCTTCATACACAGCACTTCCTGCTGATCTCAGGTAGGCTGGATCACTATCAAGAACAAACATACAGAATGCAATTAGAGGCCAGATCCCAAGATCATCAAACTTAGATCAGATACCAGTCTCAAATCTCAAGCACCTGATGGCTGAGACAAGTCTCCATTTCAGCCAATCTGGTGTTTGAGATTTGAGACTGGTCTCCAGTGTGTTATAATCTTGGGGACCTGTTTGACCTGCTAACACTAGAAGAATGCTAGGCTGTTGATTTGATTGCTACAAGTTCTCCTCACACAAACAATAATTCAACATAAATTACAGAACTTATGCCGCAAGGACCTCAATTAGACTGTGCCACTAAAAAAAATAAAAAATGACCCATTCCCAAACTTGATGCTCTCATATGGAGTTTTTCTGCCATAAAGTCAAAGGTTTTAATATATTCAGGGATATGCCTTTTGTCACATGGGTGACGAGTGTAGATCCTTTCGGTAAGAAATAACTTAATAAATCTAAAACCTAACAGTGTAGATCCAGATCAGACTACATAGATGTGCAGGCTGACCTAGTTCTACACTGGACACCTATGGAAAATAAAGAGTTAAATGGCTACCTGATATTACAACAGCTAGACAATGTCAGGCCATACAACATTTACAGGTGACATTGTCTGTGTTTGTACTGTCAGCTTATTAATGGTGGAGCAAACTACACTCCAGACCTCCTCAAGTGTACCTCATGCAGATATCTGCCTTTCACAAGCTAAATACATGTTTTGTAAGGTAACTATGCAAGGGAGGGGAACAAATAATAAATGCAGTAATGTAAGAGTTGTATGAAATAATCAGACTTGCTGCATACTATATTTTACTATCTTGTCAGGTGAGGGCTTAGTCATCAAGGTAAAAAGTAACACTATCAATCTTTATAAGTGTTTTATGTCTTTCAAAAAATAGTTTTTAAGGTTAAATTTCCAGGAAATTTCATTTTTTTTTAAATTAGTAATCATCAAATGAGAACATCCCTGTATCAAACTCATTCAAGACAAAAACTGTTATAGTGCTAGGGCTTTGTACTCCCAGCTTCTCACTACTCAGTTTGGGTAAAATAACTTAGAACTATTAGTTTTTATTTCACTGGTAATATTGTTGATTTACATTACAGTGGGATGATTTATTTTTGCATGGTTTTTGGTGTTTCAATTAGACTTCAAAGAGATGATTGATTAGTCTTTAAATCTTACCTTGATGAAGGGTTCATTTCATTAAATGAGTCAGCATTATATACATGATCTACTCCAAACTCTGACTGCATCTACAATGAAGGAAAGTACATATAAGTGACCTGGTCCAAAGTAGTTAAGGGAGAAATATTGACAAGATATTTTATACAAATAAAAGAACAAGAAAGATTTGCCAAGGTTTTTCTGGTTTTTAGTTAGTAAAACATCATTTCTTCTGAAGAACATGTTGAAAAAATATCTACACAAAATATATTGAAATAAAATAGTTGACCCTATGGTTATTACTTCATTGAATATGGCAGTTATCCATAAGGGAACAGTTTAGATCCAGAGATGGCACAAGATCAGGATCCACACCTTTTGCTTTTAATTTATTGGGTTATTTCTGACCAAGAAGGGGACAGTGTGGATTAAGATCATGATCAGATGGCACAGATGTGGCAGCCAATCTTGATAAACACTGTTTGCAATTACAAAACCCATATATAAAGAGTAAAGGCTTAAACATTCAATAACTGTGTGTGGTTTTAGTAATCCTAGGCAGTTTATTGTGAATGCTTTTTTGTGGACATAAAAAAATCATGTTTTTCCCCACAACAGCATGTTTGTGGAATCTTAAATACATGGTTTTCAATTGTCTAAAATACATTTGAATACAATAAGTATATTTTGTGTTGGATTTAAATTTGGTCATCATTCATATTTGAATGGGTTCAGCGTTATCTATATATAGTTTTCATTCATATTTGAATGGGTTCAGGGTTATCTATATATAGTTATCATTCATATTTGAATGGGTTCTGGGTTATCAATATATAGTTATCATTCATATTTGAATGGGTTCAGGGTTATCTATATATAGTTATCATTCATATTTGAATGGGTTCAGGGTTATCTATATACAGTTATCATTCATATTTGAATGGGTTCAGGGTTATCTATATATAGTTATCATTCATATTTGAATGGGTTCAGGGTTATCTATATATTTTCCAAGAATCCACTGTAATCAGTTCCCTACAAATATTTCACCCTTTTCTCCATTAATACACATTTTTATGCTGGGGACCAGTGTAGATCCGTGCCGTCTGATCAGGATCTGCACTGGTCACATTTTAGTCAGAAATAACTTAACGAATCAAAAAGCAAACAGTGCAGATCCTGAGCAGACGGCACGGATGTGCCGGCTGATATGGATCTACACTGTTCACCCACGGAATAAAGGTGTGTCTATGGAGGAAAGGGTTAATGACTTCACAGAAATTGAAATAGAACTATCTGTCATCAATTGAAAATATCAGTCTCAATTATTTACAGACAGCTATGCCTTACCTACAACAACTTTTAACTGTTACATTCCTTTGCTATATACGAGTTCACTAGAGACCATTGCCATAAAAGAAATGAGTAAAGATGCTAAAAATGATACAACAATATGTTTTAAATAACCACTTGTATAACATATACCTCTTGTATAAAGGCAGTTCCAATCTTCTTGAAAAGTGGATCTTGGAAATCCAATAAATAGGTACTGAAAGTAAAAAGATAAATACAAATACTAAAAGTAAACAGACAATATACATGTACAATTTATTAAAACATCCATCATTCTGTTCATCTTCTTCCAATGTAATAACAGTCGACTATAATTTCAAATTCACCATTACTTCTGTTTAATATTTCTAAATTTAAATTTGAAAAAGCCTTTTCTAAAACAGTATTATTTTTTCATTTTTAATTGTTTGCCAATAATTTTTATCCATTAATCTACGGTTTGGGTTATCATTAATATATTTGTATCATTATTCTGTGAGATAAAATAGCTTTTGCCATCAAAATACACTCAGCAGATTTAAATTTTGTGTGTCCATGGCATTTGACCAAATATAGCAGAAAGTGTTTGAAATCAATTCTAAATAAATGTTTACTATTTATGATAACAAATCAGTGTAGGAAGCAGCAGCTTACCAGCAGTATGTTTGATTAAAATGTCCCCAGTCACTGAGCCTGCTCACCTTGGCATCAGGATACAACCTGTAAGACAAACAAGTAAGTACAGGTACCTCATAGCCAAAGCCTGTTGTCAACAGTTTGATGGTAGGAGGCACTGTACTTCAGACACCATTGCAAAGCAGGTGGCGATATTTTCATAGTTCATACTGCTTTTTATATCAGTGAGGTTTTAACATTATACATGTATTCAGACTTGTATGTGTGTCTAAATTTTCAAACCCAATGGAATTCAATCTTCTTGAAGCAGGACAAACACAGTACTCTTGTTCTGACTAGTTAACACTGCAATGGAAAATTTCTATATGTTCAATTATTAATAATAGGTCTTCATAGATTCTTTTGACTCAATGGATATAACAGTGGATAAAGAACAAACAGAAAAGAAAGGGGAGTTAATACACAAATGACAAACATTTACTAAGAATACTATGAATCCTTATAATACACCAAAATGATGAAGACTCTTACTTGGTAATTGATTCTGGTACATGTCCAGCAAAGCCTGGCAGCACGGGGATCATACCCAGCTCGCGCATGCGTCCCAGGATCTTGTGTTGGAGAGCAAGCTGATCTTCAATCCATGACTGGGGGAGAGGCCCTCCCCATCCATGCATGTTCCCCATCCGAGCCCTATATAAATACACATCTTATTAATCATGTTATGGATATTGGTAGAAATTGGCCTAAGTTTTAAAAAAAAGGAATTAGTTTCAGCTGTTTTAGATAGAAGTTACTTAACGGGGTTGAAACAAGTACTTGAACTACAAACATTGAGCTGAATGCAAAAATCACTGAACCTACAATCTCCAACCCTGGATGGGATGCTTTGTCCTAAGACAATACTTCTTGTACAATAATATTCATTATTCTACATCTAATAAATTCATCTAATTAGCGTCCTTTAATTCTACCACGAGACCGTCCAATATTTTCCCGTATTGGATCCAAAAAAGTCTGTATTTTTTTCATATTGGATGATTAAGTGCAAATGCACTTTACAATTGTTTTACAACGATAAAAGCCGTTGACCGTAAAAATGATCCAAATGAAAAAAAACACATGTGGTCGTGTAGGCGCTTGTCTTTATATACACACTGAGACGAGTAAAGCATCTGGTGACAGTGACTCATTGTTGTCGTCTGGTTCAATCAGACAATGTCATCATGTTAACAGATGAAGAAATTTCGGAATTTGTACTTAAACAGAAGCCGAAAAACACATTGACTAAAACAAAATCAGCCATGCTTCATTTATTAGATGTAGAATAAAAAGGTTATTAGACGTTTTACTGTACAATACGGGATATATCTGGACTCGTACACAGCTTGAAAAGTCATATTGGACGAGCCTAACGGCTCAATATGACTTTTCAAGCTGTGTACTCGTCCAAATATATTCCCGTATTGTACAGTAAAACGTCTAATAACCTATAACTATATATAAAAAATATAAAAATGCAAGCTATATATGTGAAGTATTGCCTCTTCTGACAGACAAGTTATGCACATAAATGTTGTAAGCCATAGACATACTTTACAACATAAACATCACAGCTTTCCCCACAAAGAATTAGTAGCTAAATCATGCAATAATGTGTCCAGGAAAAATAATAAACAGATAATATTGCATGTACAATGTAAATGCACCTCTAATTAATTTCAGTGTAAAAGGGAAATATCACTGGCTTCAGGGAAAACAAATGTCTAAAGAACTTAAGATTGTACATGTACTACATTTCGATTTACATGCATTTTATTACTTAAACTTTTCAATTTACAATGTATGCAATAGTTTTGCAACAGTTTATGTCTGCAAGAATGAGATTCGTTGAGCAATGAAATGCATGTAAATCGAAATATGTATAAAGCATTTACCAAGCCAAGAAAGCTGGTCCTCCAAAGTGTTCCTTAAGCTCGTCATCTGTAAATCCCATCTTATTGTACACCTACAATACAACAACAGCACTGATTGCTCAACTGAAGTTATCTAAATGGGTTAGATTCATGAGTCAATTCATTTCAACCACAGTGATGAATAGACGCGCATAACTATAATTGCAAATTCACATGTAAATCAAGGTTTAAGCAAATGTTTTTACGCTGTTGTTTTTTTAGTTTCATACTTTAGAAGATGGTCTTGGTACAACAGACTAGTTAGCATCCTTTAACATTTAGGATCACTGTATTATTCACTAGGGAGAGGTCAGCACTTCCCCTTCATACCACACATGGTATGTCAAATACTTTGTGAAACTCTCTGCCGCTATTTTTAAACACAAATCTTACTTCATGCTAACCCACTAAAAATGTCTATTGGCCTGGGTCAGTTCTAATTACATTGGGGTATTTTTTCAGAAATGTACTAACTTAAAAGCAACATGTGTAGACCCTCCTGATCTGGTCTGATCTGGGTAGATACTGGTCCTAAATGTTACCTAAGTTGTGATAAAACTTTTATGAATAATTAAAGCTGTTATGTTTTTTAATAGATTTATATTTTTTTTAACCCTTTACTCCATGGAAAATGGCCATTATCCCATGGCAAACAATGTAGATCCTGATCAGCTGGTGGATCAGTGCCATCAGATCAGGATCTACACTGTTCACTTTTTGATTCATGGGGTTATTTCCGACCAAGAGGCAACCAGTGTAAATTCTGACCAGACGGCATGGATGTGCTGGCTGATTTTGATCTAGGTATGTCTTACATGCATTAAAAGGCATATATATGGAGTGAAGTGTTTAATCTGGGCTGGTACTTTCATGTTTCAATGGTGTATTTTCAATCAGCTGCTAACTGAACTGTGTAAAACCTGATTGACTAACATCTTCCATTACAATGCATTAAATACAGATAAAATTGTACCCTTTGAAATATTGCTTCTTGTCCTGTGAATGCCAGCGGTAAGTTGATTCCATTCATAGCCATCCAGTCAATATGGCGCTGCCATCTCTTCCAGTCCCACCACACCATCGAGTAACTCGGGGTACAGACATTCTGGTAGTATCTAAACCTGCAACATATGCAATTAACACATTCTGTATGTGATTCTATTATCAATAGAATTTCTTCTAGAAATTTAATTTATCAAGTTTAGAAAATTATTGTTTTTACTGTAACCTTAAAATTTGACTTAGTGACCTGAAATTTTATTCTGTACCCATCGGGAACAATCCATGTTGACAATATTATATCACTTTCCACTTTTGATTTCCAACCAACATAACAAAACAGTTTTACAGCCTAACTGTGTTTCATTTAACATCTTCATGAAATGTAAGACCTGACCAGCCAGTGACCATCACTTAAAGCAATGTAACATGTCCATTAAATCCCTATATCATAATAATGGAATTATTTATATTTATATTTAAATTAACTAATCTCAAGTCGACTACAGACATCCAATGCCTAATACATGTACACTTACCTATCATTGGTCTTGACTATGAGCCCTGGGTTAAAGATGACTGGTAGAGGGTCAGGAAGCCTCAGCTGTTCTCCTGCCCATGTATACTGACATCCACACTTGGTCTTCAGGAAGTGGTAGAACCCCATTGCCGCAGCAACACCCGAGGTCCCTGATATGGTAACATTGTACCCATCGGATACTATCTGAAATTTTATTAATACTTCAATCTAAATATATGTACATGCATAGTTTGACTCTGGTAATGCCAAACATTCCAATTTCTTCAAATGTTTTAATACTTAGAATTGAGTTTATTAATGAAGGCTATGTTATAATTTCATTTTCCTTTTTAAATGCTGATTGTAAGATGGCAGGTTTCACTATAAACCAACTAAAATAGAGTACTTCAATTGAGAGTAGGCATTTGACATAAATTTATAAACTGTAGATCCTGATCAGAAGTATATACATCAATATTAGAATATTAGAAAGAACTGTAACAGTTGTACAGCAAAAAAATGAAGTGAAGCAATCATCTTTTTTTTTTCAAAAATATTTGCAACATGAAATTTACAGCTGTTTTACCTCTCTTCAGAGAAAGGAGATTTTTGGACAATATTTCATGGACTGGAAGTAAAAATATTCTATCTGCTTCTTTATTTTGTATTTCTTAGAACCTTGTTGCATTAACCTCACACTTACAATAAAAGTATCCTTGTAGTCAGTATCATTGTTTTCAATGATTTTCACCAGGAAGCTGGAAGCATGTGACCCAAGAACTCGTGCAATCAACTCCTGTGCAGCTTGACGCTGATCTTCTAATGACGCAGATGGTCGTATGTGGTCCAAGTTTGGAAACACTGTTAGGAGAAAACATATTTATAAAAATAATGATAGAACAAATTGAATAATTTTGTCTTATCACAGTTTTGGGTAATAGTATATGCTTTCCATTTGTAAATGTTTAAAAATGAAATCTCTTCTGCAAATAAATTACTCTTTCTCTGACAAAAATACAGTCTCTTCTGCCAAAGGTCTTTACTCCAATGAACAACATTTGTGACTTTTTGTCAGTTAGTGGTTTCTTCATTAGTATCTTCCGATTCACTTGATTTACAACTCCACTGGAAAGTGATAAAACCAGTCATCTGCTTAACTAATGAAACAGATTCCCATTTCTATTTATTTGAGCCTGGCTGTATTATCTGTTCATAAGGTTGTTTTGCAGAAATTTATGATTGGTTAAGAAACAGGGTAGACCAAATAATCTGACTTCAGGGATGTGCAAGCTGATCAAAGTCTTAATTGGAGACAAATGTGATAAACTGTTGCCGTAGTGCAGTAACGGTATAATGTTCTTCATACTTCAATGATACTTATACTTTTGAGGTGACAAATGCTGTGGTGAGCATGTACAGATTTATCTAGCTCTAACCTGAAGCAGTAACCATGGTAACCATTAGTGACATCCACAGCATCATCGTCTTCATCCTTTGTACAAAGGCTTGCTATTGCCTCAGCCTCAAATCACTATGCTATTTAAATGAACAAATAATTATTAAAAAATTATTATATACAGTCGAACCTCGATAATTCGAACTCGACGGGACCGGGAAAAAAGTTCTGTCGGCCGGCGGAAGTGGATATTGTTTGTTCATGTTTTTATGTCTGATGATCTATATAACTTTTATATGTGAAATTAAAGACAAAACAAATATTTGTTAATTATTTTATGTACACGAACGTAACTCGAATACATTTTGACATAATAAAGTACGCAGTCAACAAAAGCACAAATCACGAATCTCCACATCACAGAGTTTACAAACTCTGCCATACTAGTTTGAATGGCCGCTCACCTTACAAAGTCTGTTTTCATCAGAACTGTGTGCATCTTGCACAGCATGCTTAGTCCACGCTCACTATTATCCTGAATATTCAAAGTACCGTCTCATTGTTTCACAAGCACTAATCGCTTCCCGAAGAGACAATTAAATTCGCTCAATTTCAACTAAATTCGCTCAATTTTTGTTTGCACATTTAGTTTGCAAGTCTTAATTATTTAAAATTTTATTTTATTATAATTTTGATCAGATTTTATTGAGATCAAAAACTTAATATTATTTGTTTGTAACTGGTATCGCGTTGCGTGATATGTGTCTGTTTCACAACATGTGCTAATCATACGGCGCAGCTATTGTTATCCGCTTGAAGTGTGAAAACTTTTACGTGTGATAATTGAGAGCGATAATTTTCAATGTAGTTCGAAATATCGAGAGTGAAATTAATAGAAAATCGAAAGGACGGACTGGACTTTGAGTTCGAAGTTCGAAATATCGGGTGTTCGAATTATCAAGAGTAAATGCATATAAAGCATATAGGCGTTTTGCCGGGACCGAGATATGAGTTCGAAATATCTACAGTGTTCGAATTATCGAAGTTCGAATTATCGAGGTCCGACTGTATATAATATACTAGAACTAAATAACTAAGGCATCAAATACATGTATCTACATTTGTTTAACCCTTTCCTCCCATTTTCCTTTCTTTTGCGTTTTTACGCATGTGAGACCAATGTGACATCCGTACCATCTGATCAGGATGTACACTAGTCCCAATTTAGTAAAAAATAACATAAAGAATAAAAAAGCAAATAGTTTAGATCCTGATCAGATGGCACGAATGTATCCTGATTAGATGGTACGAATGTGCTGGCTGATCTGGATTGAAACTGTTCACCCATGCAATAAAGGTGTATCTATGGAGGAAAAGGTTAATTAGATATACTAATCATGATCAAGATAGGCCTCAGCAGTGATAAAATGTCTTTGTTCATGTTTGAAAAACCTAACATTTATAATTATCATATAAACTCTTAACATCATTTTGCTGGATGGCATATTGCACTAATTAGTTCACAAATCAGAATTCCATGGCATAACTTCATCATGTTTATGTCAAAATGGCCATGAGTATGACCTGTATGTTTGTAGTGTAGAGAGAAAGAGCTGAATTTATGAAATTATACATGATATTAAAGCAATAAATACAGTACTGAAAATCATTAAATTGACAAGTTCATTTGAAGTGCAGAGGAAGCCGACCACAAATTGATCCGGGTAGGAGCACAATTGGAGTGGAATTGAATTCAAAATGGAATGCAATCGAAACTAATCAGTTTGAGCATATCAATCGCTGGAAGCCGGAAGAAGTGTGCATTTTTATCAGATTGGTGCAGATTGCTACTATTAATAACTTATTGGTTATTTACAGAAGTACTTCAAACATCCTTCCACTTCAATCTGCATCTTTTGAGCAAGCCTTATGTATTTGACAGTAAATTCTGACAATACCATAACTGGAGCATTTTCTGTCATCAACAAGGCTCAAATAAAACTAAGTAAACAATTACTTTGATTTTTTGAATAAAGAAAAATCCACGCAAAAAATGTTTGTTAAATTTACAAGCATAACTTTCAAAAACACTTCTTAGCATCAGATCAGACAATCTTGTTTGAATTCACAACTACACTGTATTGTTTGTCCTCAAATTTATTTTAAAAAGTTCACAATTATGATATCAACAGTTGCTTAATACTTCTTCCAAGCAAAAAAAGGAGCGAAAACATTCGAATAGAAGAAATGGTGCAGAGTGAAAAGAATGGTTGAATGTATCTTATGAAATAAAAGTACTGAACACAACTGAAGTGGATTTGGAATGGTTGCAAGTCTTAACAGCTTAAGAGAACCAGGATTGGGCCAGAAGGGAATCAAAAAAAAAGTCAATCATTTTCAGTACTGTACCTATTTGCTACAGTGTTCCATTATTTCCTTCATGATATCTCATTGCTCCTTTACCTCTCCTGGCCAGAACGAAAGACTGTAAACAGCAACAAAAATTATCTTAAACTGTTAAAACTAGCTTGGGGATAATCAGGTCTAGGAAACGGCTGTTTTTACGGAATGTCTGTAAATTTACAGACTGTCAGTTTATTTACAGATAAATATATCTGTAAATTTATGGACAAGGGTGGTTTCAAAAGGTGTCAAAAATTTAAATCTTAATTGGTTCTACAGCAAACTGGGATAAAAATGAATGAAAATCTACAAATAAATTAATATTTTTTATTGCAAATCAAAATAACTTTTTTAAAGATCATTATTATGTTCAGATGATTGTGTGAAATGTTGTTATATCATTGATGACCATGTTGGAGAAGAAATAGCAGTGTTTTTACTAAAAAAACTTCCACTATTTATGTTTATGTCCTATGCTATGCTCTTTGCTGTCAGAATTAACAAAAATGCTTTAGATTAGTGAATTTCTAAAATGTGTTAACTTTTGTATCAACCCTTGTCCATAAATTTACAGACACATTTATCTATAAATAAACTGACACTGTAAATTTACAGACAGTCCATAAAAACAGCTGTTTCCTAGGTCTGATAATTGTGTTTCATTATAAATCATTTAGTTTTGTGTACCTGATTACCTATTGAAACCTCTTCTTATCCAATGATGAAAATTAAAGCAATGTGTGTGAAGTTAAAAAGAGGGTCTTGTCACTGCCCAGTTTACCAACTTACCTAGTCTTAGCAAGGCACCAAAGCCAAAGCACAGTGCAGCCTGCAAAAGAAAGTTTGAAATAAGGTAACTTGCTACGAAGTATACCATTCAAATAAAGGACTCCTCATGTAGAACTATGTTAACATTTATATTTTTGCATGAAAATTAAGGAAGCTATAGTTTTACGCACAAAATCTTGAAAACTATCAAATTACAAAATTACCTAGTAACAATCCTACTTGAACACCGCCCGACTGAAGCACATGACAATCATGTGACCATAATAATGTTTACTTCCTAAGCAAAACGAAAATAGAAATGTTCAATCTCTTTTACATATTTTGCATTCTACATATTATTGACAGAACTCAAGGATGTGGTGTAACAACTCACATTGAAATCAGTAAGTTATATGTGTCATAAATATTTGCTGTGAAATTCAGTGTCGGATCAAAATTTCTTCCTCAATCTGTCAATTGCCAATACAGACAATTATTCAGTTCCGGCATTCAACAGTGTTCAATCAGTTTCGGCACATTTGAGTTATAAATCGACAATGTGTTAAGAAATCATTGTGTTCTTGCAGCATTTCTCTTATTTAGAGTCATGTTGCTAGAACAAACAATGATTTCCCGACCAATTTTCGGTTTTTAATTCAAGATTGTGAACATATGTTCCTGATTGAATGCCGAAACTGAATAATTGTCTGTAATCAGTTGATAATTTGTTCCATCTCTCAAAGTTAACACAAAGATATTGGTATAACATAAGTGCCCGTTAATTATTCATCTCAAACTAAAATTATTAGAAATTAATTAAACTTCAAACTTGAATGATTCAATCAAATACATTTGTAGTTAGGAAAATCCCATTAATAAATTGTTCACTTAGAACTTTTAATTAGTTAGATCCAGATTACTCCAAATATTTAAAGGAACGCATGCTTCTTTAACCTTTAACATTTAATATTTTGACATTTTATATTTTTGATTTATTGGCAAGCGTAATTGCCATAAAATAAAAAAATGATAAATAAGCATTTACGACGTCATATTTATAGGACTAAATCCAGATCAGCTTGCACAACCATGTTGTCTGATCAAGATCTGCGCTGTTTTCTTTTTGGTCAGAAATAACCTAATAAATCAAACAGCAAACAGAGTAGATTCTGATCAGATGGCATGGATGTACCAACTGATCTGGATTTACATTGTTTGCCCATTTCATACAGGCATATATATGGAGGAAAGGGTTAATGGTAAATATTATAAACAATTGAGTTACTGCTGCAAGTCTAGTATTGAATCATTTATTTTCAGGTCATCGTGCCAAAACTTACTTCAAGGATGACTCTGGATCCACGGTTGATTATGCTAAAGTAAGTTTTTGTCTTTGAGCATTTCTTTGAAGATTACCGGTAACATACCGTTCATTCATTTTACTTACAATCTTTGAATTCAAATAAAACAAACTTACTGATTTTTTTAAATTTATATATAGTTTAGTGCTACAAAATAGAGATTCCTTTCATATTTCATGGGGGCAGGGCTGGGGGGACAATAGGGGGTGTGTACAATGATTTTTTTCAAGTACCAGTGCAAACAAAGCTCTTTATTATTAAACAATTATAAAAGGTAAATATCAATCTGGAATGAACATTCACATATTTGGTCTGTCTAACCTTACATTTTCACTTGTAACACATTTCTGAATCTGATCTATCTGATCAAACAATTATAACAGTGGAATGTAACCAAGTTTGATAAGTGAGAGGTCTTCTCCAACACCTTGCTGACTTTTTGTTTACATTGCAGTTGATACAGACCCACAATGATGCGCTGATGGCAGGCAGTCCCTATCCTGATGCTTACTATGACAAAATCTGTGCAAATGGTAACACCACTCATTCATGTACTCATTTCTATCTTAGTGTTATAAAGAGCATGCACATTCAGTTAGACTGTCATCAAGTAAAAATAAATCTGGAGATCAGTTTCAAATCTCAAGCATCTGATGGGCTGAAATGGCGACTGATCTCAAAACTTAGTTTTATGATCTTGGGCCCTGGATATAATATTATTATTAGGAGGCTTTGTTGTTGACCTTTTGCTATCTGAGTGTTCGACACCTAAATATAAGGTCATCATTATGTTGAGATCCAATATGGATGAATGTGGATGTTACTGCTTACAAAAATTAAATGTAAAAAAAAAGTCATGTTTCAATTTATAAAAGTACTACATGTATATTAGTATTGTATAATAGTAGTCCTTTTATAAGTCATGATAAAAGTCTTGTTAGAGCAGTTAAGTGTCACCCCATACCTTCATGCATTGTTCCTAATTTTACTGCCTTTTGGAATTATTTTACGTACCCATGTCAACATGAAGATAATTTTTCTTCAGTCTGTAAATGTGTGAAGGTTTTTTTGTGCTTCCAATATAGCATCCCTTCGTTAGATATAATTTAATTATTAATTATTAATCCTTTCTTTATATTTGACAGGAGTGTATCATGATGTATCAGAGGACACACACTGGGCTCCATTCCTGAATGCTACTGTGAACTACATCAACACCAAATATCCACAACCATGGGATGAGGTAATGTTACAACTGATAGTAAAGTATGATATACTGTCTTAGTGACTATTTATATATACTAAGTGACTACTGACATGTATTAAGTGACTATTGACATATGAATTGTGACTACATCAACACCTTGTAACCCAAAGCCATTTGATGAAGTAATGTAATAAGTGATAGTAAAGCATGATATAGCAAGGGATTGACTATTTTTTAATGGTAAGTGACTATTGGCATTGACATATGCTTTGTAACTACATCAACACTCTATATCCAAAGCCATGGGATAAGGTAATGTAACAAGTGATAGCAAAGTATGATATTGAAGAATTGTGGTCTAGGGGTAGAGCGGCGGACTCCAGATCCAGAGACTGCGGTTTCAAAACCCACCAGGGATGAGATTCGTCTGCAGTTTTCTCAATCCACAAACAGTGGGAGTACTGGTCAGCAACCCCGGAAGCAGTGATTGAGCGTGATAAATATAAGTTTGAAGAACTTTTTTTACAATTGATGTAAAATAAATAAAATTAAACTAAAGTATGATATTTGGTTAAAAAATAAGCAACTATTGATGTGTTTAGAGACCATTGACATATGCTTTGTGACTGCATCAACACCGAATACATGCAACCGAGGGATGAGGTGATGTAACAAGTGAAAGGTGTACTTTAGACCTAGTGACTATCTGTGCAGCCCAAAGTAACTGTTGACAAACATCATGAATATGGATACACCCTCAGTGACCATGGGCACACACAAAGAGACTATAGATATGCACTCAGTCACCATAGATGCACATTCTTTTACCATGAAGATGTACGTTGTGCCTCTGGCCATGCATTTTCAGTGCCAATTTGACACACATAAAGTGAATCTGGACACACACTCAGTAATAATGGAGATAAATTTATTTACCATAGATACACACTTAGTGACTATAGACACACACTTAGTGACTATGGACACACACTTAGTGACTACGGACACACACTTAGTGACTATGGACACACACTTAGTGACTAAGGACACTTACTTAGTGACTATGGACACACACTTTTTGACTATGGACACACACATAGTGAGTATGGACACTTACTTAGTGAAAATAGAAACACACTTAGTGACTATGGACACACACATAGTGACTACAGACACTTATTATTGACTATGGACACACACATAGTGTCTATGGACATACACATAGTGTGTACGGACGCTTACTTAGTGAAAATGAACACACACATAGTGACTATTGACGCACACTTAGTGACTATGGTCACATACATAGTGAGTATGGACACTTACTTAGTGAAAATGGACACACACTTAGTGACTATGGACACACACATAGTGACTACGGACACTTACTTAGTGACTATGGACACACATTTCATGACTATGGACATGCACTTCATGACTGTGGATACACACTTAACAACTATGGACACACACTTAACGACTATGGATACACAGTTACTATGGACATACACTAAGTGACCATTGACACACACTCATGACCATGGACTCAGTGATCATGGACACACATTTAGTGACCATGGACACACATGGATGTACGAACGCAAGTATAGTTGTCTGATTTTTGAACTGTGTGTCATTTTTGCTGTACAATATTTTCTTTTGTGTCTAGACACATGAAAAAATGTTAGACAAGTACATGTATTTTTCGCGGGAAAATCAGGACATGTATTTTGCGAGGGAAAATATAACGCGGTTTCACTTATTAATGTGGTCGGGATGATGGACCCTCTATACCGCGTTATAAAGAGTCTGCAGTGTATAAGGTTGTACTCAAGAATTGACACACACATATACAGGGGTGAACACCCTCCGTCAAAAAATGAAGACACTTGACAGACACTTCAATGTTAGACATTTGTGTGTGTGTTGATTTCTAGAGTTAGCATAGACAGATATTTTTTTCTTTGTCTAGACACACAAGAGGAAAATGTCACACAAGTAGGTTTGTATTCAAGAATCGACACACAAGTATATCTGTGTAAACGCTTAATGACCTTGATGGACACTGACTTCATGACCATTGACAAACACTCACTGACCATGTACACACATTTAGTGACTATGGACACATATTTCATGACTATGGACACACACTCAGTGACCATGAATGTGCACTAAGTGACTATGGCACAATCAGTTACCATGAGCATGCACTCAGTGCTTTATTCACACACTCAATAACACTCAATAACACTCAATAACCATGGAAATACACTAAGTGCCCATGAAGAAATACCTTCTGATCATGGATACACACTCAGCTACCACTGACATGATAC
>JAZAYU010000441.1:137542-261911 GCA_038501625.1 Corbicula japonica | reverse complement strand
GAGCTGAATTTATGAAATTATACACGATATTAAAGCAATAAATACAGTACTGAAAATCATTAAATTGACAAGTTCATTTGAAGTGCAGAGGAAGCCGACCACAAATTGATCCGGGTAGGAGCACAATTGGAGTGGAATTGAATTCAAAATGGAATGCAATCGAAACTAATCAGTTTGAGCATATCAATCGCTGGAAGCCGGTTGAAGTGTGCATTTTTATCAGATTGGTGCAGATTGCTACTATTAATAACTTATTGGTTATTTACAGAAGTACTTCAAACATCCTTCCACTTCAATCTGCATCTTTTGAGCAAGCCTTATGTATTTGACAGTAAATTCTGACAATACCATAACTGGAGCATTTTCTGTCATCAACAAGGCTCAAATAAAACTAAGTAAACAATTACTTTGATTTTTTGAATAAAGAAAAATCCACGCAAAAAATGTTTGTTAAATTTACAAGCATAACTTTCAAAAACACTTCTTAGCATCAGATCAGACAATCTTGTTTGAATTCACAACTACACTGTATTGTTTGTCCTCAAATTTATTTTAAAAAGTTCACAATTATGATATCAACAGTTGCTTAATACTTCTTCCAAGCAAAAAAAGAAGCGAAAACATTCGAATAGAAGAAATGGTGCAGAGTGAAAAGAATGGTTGAATGTATCTTATGAAATAAAAGTACTGAACACAACTGAAGTGGATTTGGAATGGTTGCAAGTCTTAACAGCTTAAGAGAACCAGGATTGGGCCAGAAGGGAATCAAAAAAAATGTCAATCATTTTCAGTACTGCACCTATTTGCTACAGTGTTCCATTATTTCCTTCATGATATCTCATTGCTCCTTTACCTCTCCTGGCCAGAACGAAAGACTGTAAACAGCAACAAAAATTATCTTAAACTGTTAAAACTAGCTTGGTGATAATCAGGTCTAGGAAACGGCTGTTTTTACGGAATGTCTGTAAATTTACAGACTGTCAGTTTATTTACAGATAAATATATCTGTAAATTTATGGACAAGGGTGGTTTCAAAAGGTGTCAAAAATTTAAATCTTAATTGGTTCTACAGCAAACTGGGATAAAAATGAATGAAAATCTACAAATAAATTAATATTTTTTATTGCAAATCAAAATAACTTTTTTAAAGATCATTATTATGTTCAGATGATTGTGTGAAATGTTGTTATATCATTGATGACCATGTTGGAGAAGAAATAGCAGTGTTTTTACTAAAAAAACTTCCACTATTTATGTTTATGTCCTATGCTATGCTCTTTGCTGTCAGAATTAACAAAAATGCTTTAGATTAGTGAATTTCTAAAATGTGTTAACTTTTGTATCAACCCTTGTCCATAAATTTACAGACACATTTATCTATAAATAAACTGACACTGTAAATTTACAGACAGTCCATAAAAACAGCTGTTTCCTAGGTCTGATAATTGTGTTTCATTATAAATCATTTAGTTTTGTGTACCTGATTACCTATTGAAACCTCTTCTTATCCAATGATGAAAATTAAAGCAATGTGTGTGAAGTTAAAAAGAGGGTCTTGTCACTGCCCAGTTTACCAACTTACCTAGTCTTAGCAAGGCACCAAAGCCAAAGCACAGTGCAGCCTGCAAAAGAAAGTTTGCAATAAGGTAACTTGCTACGAAGTATACCATTCAAATAAAGGACTCCTCATGTAGAACTATGTTAACATTTATATTTTTGCATGAAAATTAAGGAAGCTATAGTTTTACGCACAAAATCTTGAAAACTATCAAATTACAAAATTACCTAGTAACAATCCTACTTGAACACCGCCCGACTGAAGCACATGACAATCATGTGACCATAATAATGTTTACTTCCTAAGCAAAACGAAAATAGAAATGTTCAATCTCTTTTACATATTTTGCATTCTACATATTATTGACAGAACTCAAGGATGTGGTGTAACAACTCACATTGAAATCAGTAAGTTATATGTGTCATAAATATTTGCTGTGAAATTCAGTGTCGGATCAAAATTTCTTCCTCAATCTGTCAATTGCCAATACAGACAATTATTCAGTTCCGGCATTCAACAGTGTTCAATCAGTTTCGGCACATTTGAGTTATAAATCGACAATGTGTTAAGAAATCATTGTGTTCTTGCAGCATTTCTCTTATTTAGAGTCATGTTGCTAGAACAAACAATGATTTCCCGACCAATTTTCGGTTTTTAATTCAAGATTGTGAACATATGTTCCTGATTGAATGCCGAAACTGAATAATTGTCTGTAATCAGTTGATAATTTGTTCCATCTCTCAAAGTTAACACAAAGATATTGGTATAACATAAGTGCCCGTTAATTATTCATCTCAAACTAAAATTATTAGAAATTAATTAAACTTCAAACTTGAATGATTCAATCAAATACATTTGTAGTTAGGAAAATCCCATTAATAAATTGTTCACTTAGAACTTTTAATTAGTTAGATCCAGATTACTCCAAATATTTAAAGGAACGCATGCTTCTTTAACCTTTAACATTTAATATTTTGACATTTTATATTTTTGATTTATTGGCAAGCGTAATTGCCATAAAATAAAAAAATGATAAATAAGCATTTACGACGTCATATTTATAGGACTAGATCCAGATCAGCTTGCACAACCATGTTGTCTGATCAAGATCTGCGCTGTTTTCTTTTTGGTCAGAAATAACCTAATAAATCAAACAGCAAACAGAGTAGATTCTGATCAGATGGCATGGATGTACCAACTGATCTGGATTTACATTGTTTGCCCATTTCATACAGGCATATATATGGAGGAAAGGGTTAATGGTAAATATTATAAACAATTGAGTTACTGCTGCAAGTCTAGTATTGAATCATTTATTTTCAGGTCATCGTGCCAAAACTTACTTCAAGGATGACTCTGGATCCACGGTTGATTATGCTAAAGTAAGTTTTTGTCTTTGAGCATTTCTTTGAAGATTACCGGTAACATACCGTTCATTCATTTTACTTACAATCTTTGAATTCAAATAAAACAAACTTACTGATTTTTTTAAATTTATATATAGTTTAGTGCTACAAAATAGAGATTCCTTTCATATTTCATGGGGGCAGGGCTGGGGGGACAATAGGGGGTGTGTACAATGATTTTTTTCAAGTACCAGTGCAAACAAAGCTCTTTATTATTAAACAATTATAAAAGGTAAATATCAATCTGGAATGAACATTCACATATTTGGTCTGTCTAACCTTACATTTTCACTTGTAACACATTTCTGAATCTGATCTATCTGATCAAACAATTATAACAGTGGAATGTAACCAAGTTTGATAAGTGAGAGGTCTTCTCCAACACCTTGCTGACTTTTTGTTTACATTGCAGTTGATACAGACCCACAATGATGCGCTGATGGCAGGCAGTCCCTATCCTGATGCTTACTATGACAAAATCTGCGCAAATGGTAACACCACTCATTCATGTACTCATTTCTATCTTAGTGTTATAAAGAGCATGCACATTCAGTTAGACTGTCATCAAGTAAAAATAAATCTGGAGATCAGTTTCAAATCTCAAGCATCTGATG
This sequence comes from Corbicula japonica, assembly GCA_038501625.1. Classification (NCBI taxonomy): domain Eukaryota; kingdom Metazoa; phylum Mollusca; class Bivalvia; order Venerida; family Cyrenidae; genus Corbicula; species Corbicula japonica. The sequence continues at coordinate 258,333 of JAZAYU010000441.1, read as the reverse complement.
GGCTGAAATGGCGACTGATCTCAAAACTTAGTTTTATGATCTTGGGCCCTGGATATAATATTATTATTAGGAGGCTTTGTTGTTGACCTTTTGCTATCTGAGTGTTCGACACCTAAATATAAGGTCATCATTATGTTGAGATCCAATATGGATGAATGTGGATGTTACTGCTTACAAAAATTAAATGTAAAAAAAAGTCATGTTTCAATTTATAAAAGTACTACATGTATATTAGTATTGTATAATAGTAGTCCTTTTATAAGTCATGATAAAAGTCTTGTTAGAGCAGTTAAGTGTCACCCCATACCTTCATGCATTGTTCCTAATTTTACTGCCTTTTGGAATTATTTTACGTACCCATGTCAACATGAAGATAATTTTTCTTCAGTCTGTAAATGTGTGAAGGTTTTTTTGTGCTTCCAATATAGCATCCCTTCGTTAGATATAATTTAATTATTAATTATTAATCCTTTCTTTATATTTGACAGGAGTGTATCATGATGTATCAGAGGACACACACTGGGCTCCATTCCTGAATGCTACTGTGAACTACATCAACACCAAATATCCACAACCATGGGATGAGGTAATGTTACAACTGATAGTAAAGTATGATATACTGTCTTAGTGACTATTTATATATACTAAGTGACTACTGACATGTATTAAGTGACTATTGACATATGAATTGTGACTACATCAACACCTTGTAACCCAAAGCCATTTGATGAAGTAATGTAATAAGTGATAGTAAAGCATGATATAGCAAGGGATTGACTATTTTTTAATGGTAAGTGACTATTGGCATTGACATATGCTTTGTAACTACATCAACACTCTATATCCAAAGCCATGGGATAAGGTAATGTAACAAGTGATAGCAAAGTATGATATTGAAGAATTGTGGTCTAGGGGTAGAGCGGCGGACTCCAGATCCAGAGACTGCGGTTTCAAAACCCACCAGGGATGAGATTCGTCTGCAGTTTTCTCAATCCACAAACAGTGGGAGTACTGGTCAGCAACCCCGGAAGCAGTGATTGAGCGTGATAAATATAAGTTTGAAGAACTTTTTTTACAATTGATGTAAAATAAATAAAATTAAACTAAAGTATGATATTTGGTTAAAAAATAAGCAACTATTGATGTGTTTAGAGACCATTGACATATGCTTTGTGACTGCATCAACACCGAATACATGCAACCGAGGGATGAGGTGATGTAACAAGTGAAAGGTGTACTTTAGACCTAGTGACTATCTGTGCAGCCCAAAGTAACTGTTGACAAACATCATGAATATGGATACACCCTCAGTGACCATGGGCACACACAAAGAGACTATGGACACACACTTAGTGACTACGGACACACACTTAGTGACTATGGACACACACTTAGTGACTAAGGACACTTACTTAGTGACTATGGACACACACTTTTTGACTATGGACACACACATAGTGAGTATGGACACTTACTTAGTGAAAATAGAAACACACTTAGTGACTATGGACACACACATAGTGACTACAGACACTTATTATTGACTATGGACACACACATAGTGTCTATGGACATACACATAGTGTGTACGGACGCTTACTTAGTGAAAATGAACACACACATAGTGACTATTGACGCACACTTAGTGACTATGGTCACATACATAGTGAGTATGGACACTTACTTAGTGAAAATGGACACACACTTAGTGACTATGGACACACACATAGTGACTACGGACACTTACTTAGTGACTATGGACACACATTTCATGACTATGGACATGCACTTCATGACTGTGGATACACACTTAACAACTATGGACACACACTTAACGACTATGGATACACAGTTACTATGGACATACACTAAGTGACCATTGACACACACTCATGACCATGGACTCAGTGATCATGGACACACATTTAGTGACCATGGACACACATGGATGTACGAACGCAAGTATAGTTGTCTGATTTTTGAACTGTGTGTCATTTTTGCTGTACAATATTTTCTTTTGTGTCTAGACACATGAAAAAATGTTAGACAAGTACATGTATTTTTCGCGGGAAAATCAGGACATGTATTTTGCGAGGGAAAATATAACGCGGTTTCACTTATTAATGTGGTCGGGATGATGGACCCGCTATACCGCGTTATAAAGAGTCTGCAGTGTATAAGGTTGTACTCAAGAATTGACACACACATATACAGGGGTGAACACCCTCCGTCAAAAAATGAAGACACTTGACAGACACTTCAATGTTAGACATTTGTGTGTGTGTTGATTTCTAGAGTTAGCATAGACAGATATTTTTTTCTTTGTCTAGACACACAAGAGGAAAATGTCACACAAGTAGGTTTGTATTCAAGAATCGACACACAAGTATATCTGTGTAAACGCTTAATGACCTTGATGGACACTGACTTCATGACCATTGACAAACACTCACTGACCATGTACACACATTTAGTGACTATGGACACATATTTCATGACTATGGACACACACTCAGTGACCATGAATGTGCACTAAGTGACTATGGCACAATCAGTTACCATGAGCATGCACTCAGTGCTTTATTCACACACTCAATAACACTCAATAACACTCAATAACCATGGAAATACACTAAGTGCCCATGAAGAAATACCTTCTGATCATGGATACACACTCAGCTACCACTGACATGATACACACACAATGTTTATGAGTACACACCCAATGACAATGAACACTGTCAGTGCCAGTGGTCATGCACTAAGTTACCATGGATACACACTCTGTGCCCATGGACATGCACTCAGTGATCATGGACACACAAACTCAGTGCCCATGGACACATATTCAGTGGCCAGATTTCTCTGTCCGAACCTTGCACCTATAAATAGTACTTACATTTGTTCTTACTTGCAGGCCACAGAGAAGCTGGTGGTGTTTATGTTCGGCATCGTTTCACATCAAGTAGCTGACATACTATGGCACAGTCTGGGTATTGATCAGGGCTTTCTCCAAGTTATGGGCAATGTTAGTATTACACTCATCTGACAGTGTAATCTATACTCAGCAAAAAAAGAAACCTGACACTTTGTAACTGTGAAAAATTATGGGTTACATTTACAAAATCATATTTTTGTACCCTCCCATAACAAAACTAACAAAAACAATTGCATCAAAATGCAAAGATAAGTTCAAAACATGTTCAGTTTTCATTTTCAACCACAGTTCACATTGCTTATCAATCTGATTCCTGAAAACTGGTTAAAATGCAGTGTCCGGTTTTCTGTTTTTGTTTAGCATATACATGTATTTGTACTGATATACGCCTTTCCAATAAACAGTTTCGCAGTCGTGTACGAGTTACTTCCTGTGACCGGAAATCAATCCAAAACGAGGCTCTGAGTGAAGGTGAACAATCGGGCTACGGCTTTAAGCACATAAAAGCTAACATTATCCATCATCTTGCTTTCATTGCCGGCGGTGAAAAAATAAGTTGCTGGTCTGTTATTATAGCCAGACATTTTTATTTTCACTATTTGTTAGATATTTAGATTTTTAATCTTTTAATAACATGTACCATTCTTGTAGATAGTAGACAGTATGAAACGCAATTTGGACAATCGTAACCATTAATTTTACGAATTTCTCTACAACATTTTCATCTTAATGTCTTTTCTGCTGAAAATTATATTTTAGTGGTGTGAACGTTGCAAATTGCTAAAACTGGTAATGCGCTATAATCCGGAAATCATGATATGTCAACATCTGGTTACATGATCTGTAGACATATAAAATTACTATCTAAATTTGTTGATATTTACACATTTGAAAATAAGAATTGTCCAAATAATTTTTGGCGTTTATGTTAAACGAATAAATAATTTGATTTTTTTAAATGTTACGTACACTTCACAACCAAAAATGATTGATTGTGTCTTGAAATAAAAAAAAGGATTGGTAATCTTATTGTTTGTTGTAGAAGTATCATTCGTAAAATAAAATTCAAAGATTCAGATGCCGGCTTCCGAAGATGGGAAATTTATATTACAATATGGTGCATATCCAATTTAGATTCCTTAGGTTTGACAGTTTGTAGTTTATTGCGTAAAAGCCCAAACGCTTAATTAAACATTTATAAAATGTTTTGCCAAGATTTGTTTCTTATTGACGGCTTCTGTTTCTGTAACGTGTCGTAATGTGTATTAAGAATCCATATAATTGATTAATAAAATACATTTGCTGACACATCCAGTAATTAAAGGACTCCGATATATCGTACATAATTGGGAGGTGTAGATACCTAGCAAATAGTAATTACAAGATCTCTATTGGTCAATGATATCTGCCCCTTTAAGTAATTGACAGGTGACCCCTTGTGCGCGACAATTTGACATTTTTATGGCATGCCGCCTTCGAAATCAATCGCCGCCGACATATTAATAACATGATCACAATAGATGATTAGACATGCTAATCCGGAAATGAGACCCAATTTAGCCGTGGAGAGAACACTGGCTGTTAGTTAAAGTCGTTTTGTGTTTAACGCGAGAAATAATGACTTGATACTTTCAGTCAAAGAAATTTGGTTGTTTATAAATTATTATCAAAAATATCATGACGCTGATGTAGTTTTACTAATTCAACGAGAAAATATATTTTTCAAAAAAGAATTTTATGATGAAAAAGAAAGTTGTAGATACATATTCCCTATTACGTAAATACAGCGAGCAATCATTTTCCCGTAGAGCAGTCACGTGACTGGACAGGGGAGGTAACCAAAAAAATTCATCGAATTATTGGAAAGGCGTATACAAATGTATAAGATAGAATGATTTTGCATCAAGTACTTGATTTAAGAATAATATGGAAATAATAATACACCAGTCACCATGTAGCAAATCTTTGAATTAATCAGGGCTGTCTTCAACTGATATGAAATACTGTTATTGCCTGTTTATAACTTAATACAATGTTTTTGTGATGTTTTGTTGGTCTGCATAACCTTTCCTCTATGTATATTCAGAATATTGAAATCAGTTGGTTTTGCTTGTTTGTAAATGTTTCAAGCACAGGCTTATATCAGACTTCTGAAAAACCCTTATATTACACTTGTATAGGTTTACACTGGACATATTTAATATTGAAAACATGGAGAAATTAGTGTGTTATGTGAGTTTTGATTTAGGTTTTAATTGAATATTGTCTTAATACCCTAATACACAAATTTAGTGACCATAGACACACATGGATGTACAAACGCAAGTATACTTCTCTGATTTTTGACCTGTGTGTCATTTTTGCTGTACAATATTTTCTTTTGTGAGAAACATGACACATGAAAAAATGTCAAACAAGTATAAGGTTGTACTCAAGAATTGACACACACATATACTTTTATATTATAAGTATAAAATAAGAATATGTCAAGGCTTTTTCCAATTTAATTTTTGATAAGCATCTCCTGATATAATATGATTTCTCTAATCTAAACCCTGTTATTATTGTAGGTGAACTTCCATGGAAGTTTTGACAATGCTCATTCTGTGGGAGATTTCGGTAAGATTACATAACACTTTCCTCAATAGATATTGTTTTATCCCATGTGAGATAGGTGGAGATCTGTGAAGTCTAATCAGGATCTACACTTTCTGCTTTAAATCCATTAGTTTATTTCTGGTCGAGAGGTAACTAGTGCAGATTCTTATCAGACTTCACAAATGTATACTGGTTGCCTATAAGCAGTATCCAATGGGAAAAGGGTTCTACAAATATTTATTTTTGTAAACCTTATTTAGGAACAACTAAAGATATTTTATGACACTAATTGTTAAGACTTGTTCATGTATGACATACAGAATTCTAATATTTTAAATTTAATTGTTTTATGGTGTCACGCTGTGTAGCATCCATCTAAAACCTGAAATGCCACAGAAGTGCAGGCTGATCTGGATCTGCAATTGATTCCCCAAGGGATATAAGCATTATTGCATGGAGTAAATAGTAAAGAGTTAACCCTCGATCTCGATCTAGCACAGCTGTGGCATCTGATCAAAATCTACACTGATCACATCTTGGTCAGAAATAATCTTATGAATTAAATGCAAAACAGTGTAGATCCTGATCAGCTGATCTGGATCTGCACTGGGCGCACACACATTAAAATGGGTATATATGGAGTATAGGGTTTATAAAGTATTCTTATATTTGTACAGGTGGAGACGTTTTGTCCACATATGAGATGAACATGAGCTACATACCAGTTGACTTCCACACCACAGGATGGTAGGTGTTCTTGCTAAAACCATATAACAAGTTGGTTTATTTGTAAAGATATTCGTCATTTTAAAAAGGATTAATATTACATGTACTCAGTTTCCTGACAAAACCATTTATAAAGTTGCTCATTCATTGAATAGCATTTTATGAATATCATAATATTATGTCCTTTAGCTTGGCCAGCAATTTTGGTGCAGACTATATATATATATACTTCCATATTATTATTGTAAAAATGAAAATGGATATTTACAGGTACATCATCTTAACTTATTATCGTAAATTTAAAAAAACTATTTTGAAACAGTTTAATTGGTAATCATTAGAATGAGATTAATGTGTACCTCCAAACACTCTAAAAAGATGAATGTTACACATACTTACATCTCAGAAACATTAATGCTATACATGCATACACCCCATGAACATTAATGTTACACCCCTGAGAACATGAATTTAATCTAAAATAACCTATGCTTTCTCTCCAAGGTATATCCCCGTAGAAGATTTGTATAACATATACAACTTTTTCAATGGTACCCGTATCCATATACCCAAAGATGTCATTAGCATCTGTTCTACTGAAATATTCCTTGAGAGGTACACTGTTAACTTGAATGTATATTTGATGTGTTTGTTGCTAATAGCATGCTCTTTAGTTTAAACAGATACATGTTGTTCTGTTTTAAAATGTTTCCTGCTTTAAAACATGTGTTTAACCCTTTCCCTTATAGACACATCTTTTTTGCTAGGGCGAACAGTTTAGATCCAGATCAGCCGGCACATCCGTGCCGTCTGATCAGGATCTAAACTGTTCGCTTTTTGATTCATTAGGTTATTTCTGACCAAAATGCGACCAGTGCAGATCCTGATCAGACGGCACGGATGTGCCGGCTGATCTGGATCTACACTGGTCGCACATGCGTAAAAATGCATATCTGTAAAGGAAAGGGTTAACACATTACTCCGTAGATACGCCTTTATCACATTGGCAAACAGTGTAGATCCAGATCAGCTGGCAAATCTGTGCCATCTGATCAGGATCAGCACTGTGCTCTTTTTTTATTCATAGGTTTTTATGCTGACCAAGCTGCAAACAGTGTATATCCTGATCAGATGGCACTGATGTGCTGGCTGATCTGGATCTTCACTGGTTGCACATGCGATAAAACCCGTATATATGGAGTATCTAATATTCTTATATAGTTTGTCCTACTGTTTTTATTCCCTTAACACTTTACCTCACTGATACAATTTATCTATTTTGACCAGTATAGATCCAGATCACAGGGAATGGCTAAAAGGGAGACTTGGGAGAAAAAGTCTCCAAAATTTCCTAAACTTCACTTTCTACTTAGCCAAGGGAGAAGTTTTTCCCTATATGTTTCTTATAGAAAGATGAAAACTTCCAAAACTTGTCCCTAAAAATAGAAAAACTTCTCCCTGTTCCTTCTGCCAAAGCCGATCTCTGGATCAGCCTGCACATCTTAAGTCTGATCAGGATTTACACTAGCATCTTTCCAATTTTCTTTGTATTATGTTATTTCTAACCAAGAAGGGTACAGTATAGATCCAGATCAGACATTATGGATGTGCAGGCTAATCTGGATCTAGACTGGTCACACTTGAGTATAATATCATAAGCTGTATCCAAGATGTGAAGGGTGAAAAGTTCTATTTACAGTGTTTACTTTCTCCCTTTGGCTGACACCACAGTATGGCATCTTAACTATGGAATCCAAATTTTAAACCAGATCATAAAACAGAGAATAAAGAACAATCTGGAAACTCTAACTTGTGATTGGTCCGTTTGTATAGAGTTTAATAGATGCTGAAGATCTGTCACTTTTTTTTCACTATCTTGATGGTTTTTGTTCTTTTGGTCCAACACTGACAAAATTAACCCTTTACTCCATTTATATGAATTTGTACGCATGTGCAGCGAGTGTAGATTCCGATCAGCCTGCACATTTGTGCAATCTAATCGGGGATCTTCACTGGTTGCATTTTGGTCAGAAATAAACAAACAAAGCAAAACGCAAACAGCGTAGATCCTGATCAGATGGCATGGATTTGCAAGCTGATCTGGATCTACACTGTTCACCAATGCAATAAAGACATATGTATAGAGGGAAGGGTTAATAGTTTTCTAGTGGTTGTGAATGCTGCACACTAGGGTGTTAAGCGTCTTTCAATGTAATGATATGACACTTCTATCTTTATTTATGTATGGCTCGTTTATGCTGGCTTAGGGACCTTATTCCAAAATACTACATACTGGAATTTTATACAGCAGAAAATATTTTTGGAAATTGATGATGCTTTAATACAATTCCAACAAATTTACAAAAACAACAGTTTGAAAGAATTAATAAAATGTTGATCTGTCCCACAAATAATGAAAATGCAAATGACAAATTGCCCAAAATCACAATCATCTCCTAAAATCATCACCCACACCTGTAATAATAGAAAGCTATATGGTATTGACAATGACTTGTATTTATTAATTTTGTAAACAATAATGTAACAGGTATATTCCAATTGATGACCTCTTCAATATTTACATGGAGTACTATGGGGCTCTGAGACTTCCAAAGTCTATTATACAAGAATGTTCTCTTACCCTGTTTATTGGAAGGTATGTTGTCAACCCGCAGCTATATATTACCATCTAACATGCACAGTTAATCCAATCCTGCATTATGTCAGACCTATTGAACAACTTTCACATGTTAACAGTTTGACAAAATTCAACAAAAAAGGGCTCAAACCTGGAAAAATTGCTTACAGGAGCATAGCTAGGAGGCCCTGGTCATGTGGATTTATAACTCACCCCCCCACTCCCTCCACGGAAAATTTTGAAAACAGTGTTGAAATCTGCTGCATTCTGGGCATTCTTAGTATGAAAAATAGTCAAGTACACATACTAAATTTTTGGTTAAAAATTGTTTTCTCAGGATCATGTGCATGTATAGTCAGCTATGTGCCTGGCTTACCCCTTTCTTCATGTTTACAAATTTTAGTGCTTATAACAGGGAACCATTATGCTTTAGTTGTTTTTCAATTCATATTTTGAATGTCTGCCTAAATCACCAAGCAAGCATGATGCTTTTTTATTTATTCGTTCACTATATTGGGCGCGTCACAGGAAAAGGTACCTTCAGACAGTTGACGTCAATCCTTGAAATGACGTCATAAATTTGAGCAGTCGACATTTTTTATTTTGCATTTTGCGATAAAAATACAATTTTGTTGTCAAAATATGTCACAAAATCGCATTATTGTTATAAAAAATTGATTTATAGTTGTAAGTTCTTTCTAAATTTAGTAAAAACTAAAAGATCACTAAAAATCACCGAAGAGACCTTTTCCCGTGACGTGCCCCATATATGTATTTTTCAGATGCCTTACAACAGATGCACCAACGATTTTTAAAATAAATGTTCTAACTATCAAATTTTAAAGATAATAAGAACCATCTAAATTACAAATGATACAAGTTTAAGATTTTATATTCCCATTTTAAATTAAAAAAAAGTAATGCTTGTACCTGTATTATTGTTAGCTAATGACATCTTGTAAAATATTCTTTCCTTAAATCTTCTAATAATTGGATTGCTATTCAGCTATGTATATATAATTTTTTGGATGCTATTAAATCAACACATCCTTCAACTTGAGAGTTCCATCTTAAGTGTTTATTTTGCAGACTTGCTGAATCTCTGGGAGCAAGAGAAGTAAGTGACTTCATCATCAATTCCTTAAAACAATTTTTTAACTTTTAACAGTTATTTTAAAAACGGTCATTATATAATGTAAAATTAACTTTAAAATGTGGCGGCATTTCTCTAATTAGTAATTACTATACTTGAACATGTCACATGATTTCTGGGAAGTTTCACTATTAAGTATATAAAAACATGAAACTTAACACTTTACTCAATAGATTCACCTGTGTTGCATGGGCGAAGGTGTTTTTTAAGATCCAGATCAGCTGGCACGGTTTGCTTTTTGATTTATTAGGTTACTTCTGACCCAAAAGTGAACAGTACAGATCCTAATCAGATGGCACAGGATGTGCTAGCTGATCTGGATCTACATTGCTCACATGATAAAGTATATATATATACTTCGAGAGTACAGGGTTAACTGTTGTAACCTTTCAGCTGTTCAAGGACTACGCAGACAAGAGTCCATTTATGGTGGATCAGTTTGAGAAGTACTATGAGGGTGGGGTAGATGATATGGCGGGCTGGACTAACAGGATCTGGCAACAGACAGTCACTATGATGGAGAAAGGAACACAGTAAGTGTTACAAGGATGATCTAAGAGATAATTGGAAATTTCACTAACTTATGTAAGACACTTGCTTATCCCTTTCCTGTATAGATACATATTTTTACGCAAGTGCGACCAGTGTAGATCCAGAACAGCCGGCACATCCGTGCCGTCTGATCAGGATCTGCACTGGTCGCATTTTGGTCAGAAATAACCTAATGAATCTAAAAGCGAACAGTTTAGATCCTGATCAGACGGCACGGATGTGCCGGCTGATCTGGATCTAAACTGTTCGCCCTAGCAATTAAGGTGTGTCTGTACAGGAAAGGGTTATGTAGTTTTATACCTGTATTTTATTCCTTTGTCCAAGCTGCAGGGAACGATTGAAAGGATATGAAAATATTCAAAATTGACTGTGACACATTATACAATTATGGTTTACTTATTGATGATGTTATTAGTAGTAAATTGAGCATTAAATCTGAATTGTCTGTTGTTATTTACTTCCTGATTATTGATAAAGTTTTTTGTGCTGCATGTCATCATCATATTTGATACTTAACCTTTTACTCCAATATGGCTTTTATTCATAGATGAACAGTGTAGATCCATTTTTTTAAAACCAACAGATCTTGCAAGATCTGATATTTAGTTCTTTATTGTTTTTTAGGAGTTGTAGCATTCCTAAGAGCACTTTGTTTCTCAATTGTGATCCAAGTCATCGAAAGTTAGGCAGATACCGTGACCCAGGGAAAAATGGTTATTTTACACGTCCTCCATTGAATGGCCTCTCACATGAAGATGTAACAGTTGAGAAAGTTCTAAGAGGGATCAGACTGAAGCCATCAGACACATTCATGGTACAGTTATGTAATATCATGTCTTACCTAAATAGCTGTATAATCTTTAATGTGAAGATGAAAAAAATGCCAAAAGGATGGAATCTGTTACTAAGGTGGGGTCAGGAACAGCTAATTATCATGAATAGGAGTCATTTTGGACCAAATATCATATGGGGGAAGTCAGGTTAGACCAAATATCATGGGTTGGAGTCAGGTTGGACCAAATATCATGGGTTGGAGTCAGGTTAGACCAAATATCATGGGTTGGAGTCAGGTTGGACCAAATATCACGGGACAGGGTCAGATTTGACAGATGTTATGGAATGGAGTCAGATTCAGCCAACTGGTATAAAATGGAATCAGATTAGATCAAATTTCTTAGGGCCAGTGTAAGTGAAAGTCGTTTACACTTCAGCAAGCTGTGAAATGGATGTCAACTTTAAAACTGAAGTATAGTTTAATACGGTAATGGCTGAATGCGTTTATGTTATATTTTAGTCTTCATGTTTAACCCTTTACTGGATCCATATATACAAATTTTAATGCATGTGCAACTAGTGTAGATCCAGATCAGCTGGAACATATGGATCTGGATCTGCACTGGTCACATCTTGGTCAGAAATAACCTAATAAATCTAAAAGCAAACAGGGTAGATCCTGATTACTGTTTGCTCATGCAATAAAGGTGTATCTATGGAGTAAAGGATTAAGTCTCTGATTTCATGTATTTTCAGAGAAAACTTAAGAAGAAATTGAGTGATTCAGCAGCGTTGAAAATGGCTAACCAGCAGAAACTGGCCAGCAGAGAAACTGATATGAGGCAACAAAGTCAACAACTGTTCCCAAGTTCTTTGTTCTATGTGAAAAATGACTATGCCAGACTTGGAGAGTAAGACCCATAATTCTGCCAATCACAAAATTTAACCATTTACTCCATATATACAGATTTCATTGCATGTGTGGACAGTGTTGTAGATCCGCTGGCACATCCAAGCCACCTGATCAGGACCTACACTTCTTTTCTTGGTAAAAAATAATCTAATGTATCAAACAGTGTAGATCCTAATCAGATGACAGATGTGCCAGCTGACCTGGATCTGCACTATTGCCCAATGGATAACAGCCAGATCCCATTGAGATATGGGTTTATTATACATCAGTATTATACATTTTACTATAATAATACACCATGATAATAATTCTGATATCAAATTTATGTTTGGATTGCATTTAAAAGAAAATATATTGAAGTAATAATGGAATAGTAATTTAAATACCAATAGGTCTTGCTACAGCATGGAAGGAATCATTTGGTGATATATTAGCAATACTTTTAGAAAAAAATAACATTGACTAGTTTGATTTTTTCATGGAACACTTTAAAGTATTAAAACAAAATTATGTTTCTTGATAAATTTCTTTTATGTTGATTGCTTTCTTTTCTTTCTTAAATATGTTGTGTCAACAATATTTACTTTCTCTGACAATAGTTTGTAAAGCAATTTATACAGAGATGTTTTTCTAACAGGTCGTTTGCTACTGGCGATCTGAACTTTGATTCCATCCCTGACCTTGTAGTATCAGCCCCAGGTTATGGTACAATGGGCAGTCCACAGGAAGGCAGGGTCTACATTATTTATGGTAAATATGACAGATAATGCATGACACATCTGTCAAAACTTAATCATTGTTTAAAGGACAAGTGTAGATACTTCTTAATAAATGAGTAAGAAATATTTGTGTGGTAACATTGATGTCATTACAAAATTTTCTGGTCAGATTTTTAAATTTTTATTTTGACGCATGGCTAAATTTCATTGTGATGTTGGCGAATAGTATATTTTAGTGGTATCTTGTCCTAGTACATTGGCACTTGTCTTTCACACTTTTAAGTTAAGTGACCTTGTCTTTCTGAACATTGTATAAGCACTTGCCTGTCCCACAAAAGTTAGCTGACCTTGCTCATCTTAACATAATGTAAATAATAACCATTTAATCCTTTAGCAGCTACATATATGTAAATAGTTTTATTTCTTTATTTATTTGTTTAATTTTAGGAACAGAAGATGGTATTCCTGTTTCCAGTGACCTTGACCTAGATACTCTTGAATTAACAGGTCAGGGACAAATACTGAGAGGATGGGGAACTGTGAGTGTTTTTTGTTAAACATTAGATATCAATTAAATTTTTCAGAATTCAGTATAATTTGTTTACATTATGTGGCAGTATTTTTAATTCATGTCCTTAATACTCCTTTTATTCACAATTATTTCCTTTAATAAAAGTTAATAGAGTCAGCTTTTGAAATGCCTGCTAACACCTGTTAAGTGCGCATGTGATGCAGAAAAGTCTGAAATGCCCATAACTTTAATATTAATTAATGTAAGTGACTGATCAGTGGCAATGGGACTGACTGATTTGGAAGTCTGTGTTCAACAGTAATAACATGTATGAATATGAATAGAGAATGCTGGCTATAATGTCTATATTCAAAAGACAGACAAAAATAAATCACTCACACCATGATGTTCTAAGTTGGAGGTAATAGGAGCATGAAAGTGGGAACTAAAACCAAGAAAACTAAATTTCATTATATAACCTTTATTTTATTCTATTTTCTAGGCCCAGTCAAGGTTTGGTGCATCTGTGGCTGTTATGGATATAAATTTGGATGGAGCAGATGACATTGCTATAGGCTGCCCAGCTTATGCTGACTTAATGGCAGCGATCAATCCAATAGAATATAATGTTTGTATTGAAGATTTCTCTGTTTGTTTTATGTATACACATCAGAAATGGTTTGAAGTTTGAAAGCTGCTTGGACTAAAATTGAATATATTCACACTGTTTATGTATATGTGACATTTTTCCTAAGCCACTGAGGCTTTATACAGAAAAGAACAATTCTTTTGGATAAAAAATAATGTATTGGAGAATACTTATTAGCACCATTCTTACTGTGCGGCTGATTACTATATGGAACAAAGCAGGAAGTTGTTTTACACTACCATAGTTACTGGCATGATGAACAGATGTGCTGGCTGATCTGGATCTACACTGGTCACCTAAGTGGTAGAAGGTGTATCCACATGAAATAAGTGGAAATCAGCTAACTGAAATAGAATTCATTTTAGTACTTTGATGCAGGTTGTTATATTTTCAGGGCTATGTGATGATATATTTTGGTCTTCCAAAGAAGAAAATAGTAGCTAATGGGGCAGCTAATATCACCATTGTCTGTGAGAAGGTAAACTTAATTATTTGTATATCTGAAGTATTAAATTTGCAAAAGAATTTTAGAAGATGAAGTTTCTAATTTTGCAACAGGGGCAGGTGCTGAGGAGGTTCAGTGGGGTTGATAAAAAAACCTTTGGGCAGCAATATTGAATTTTCATTGGGACTTTGGCCAGGAAGTTGGAAATTATCATATAACTACCCATTAATAAAATCTTGGATATGGTGTGCAAAGTGTTATAAATTTTAAATGTGCACCATTTGCACAACAAGGTTGACGACTTAAGACAAACATAAATTGATTCTGGTAAAATATACCAAAGTCTCTCCCTTGACTAATGATAACAGCATTATACATTTTTTTTGAAAAAAGAACAACTGATTTTTCTCAAACTGTCAAGTAAATTTAGAATTTTTAAATCATCTGAAAATGTATCCTCTATGCAAACAGTGGTCACATAAATTTCATGCTATGAATTGGAAACTTCCAAATTGTCTTTACTTCTTTTCCAGTAAATGAATTGTAAACAAATTTGTTTAAATATGTTTGTTCAGACCAGTTTTACTGACTATGGTAGTCAATTAACTGCCTGTTATTAACAAGACAATGTCAGATGCATGATTTACAGCAATGGAGTTCATTTGAATCAGTCTTACGTGATATTTTTCAACTTTCTGTCCAGTATGCTTTTGAAAATTAAATATTTCTGACCAAAAATGAGATTCGAGCAAACCTACAGAAACCCCTCAGGATCCAATAAGTGATAAACCTTGTACATTTAACTAAATTTCACTCTTTTTTTTTTGGTTCAGACAATATTTGTATAAACCATGTAATGAAGCAACTTATTATTCACACTGGACCATCATTTCAGGCCCACCACTGTAACCTTGGATATTCTCTCACATCTGGTGACATTAACAATGATGGACACCCTGATCTTGTCATTGGAACACCGTTTGCTCCGGAGGGAGGCCAGCAGAGAGGCTTTGTGACGGCACTGTTCGCTAGCAAAAACAATTTTGGTCAGTAATGTTCATTTCAACGATAAGTGTTCCTGTCCTAGTTCAGTGAACATCTTTTGTCCAGTATATCCTACTTTCCTATATTTCTGTCCCGTCCTATAATCCCGTCCCCCTTGAATAAACAACAATTAATAATAGGATGCATGGACTTATGCACTGTACAAGAGAGCAATCATGATATTTTCAAGTTGCAGTTGTTAAAAAATTGAATTTATTGAAATTGAGGTTAAAAATGATTGGAAACATATTTATCTAAGAATCACTTATCCAAAACACAACATGTGCTAAAAATAGCTTTTATTTAGACAATCTTGCAAAACTGATAAAAATGCATCAAAATGTTTTTGACCCTTGATTGTCTTAACGGTTTGAACACAACAACAAGTTTGAAATAGTGAAAACAAATTCCTCACACATGTTCTTACAGCAAAGGAAGTGTTTATAGGAATGCGGTGGCCATTTATTTCACCGGCAGTGCGTGTCTGCTAAACAACTAGTCTCAATAATTCGACTGCAAGCACAGACCCATTATCATACGGACGTTTTCGTTGTCTGTCCTTTACGTCTCAAGCAGTTACGATTAAAACTGTGGTGGAAATCGACCCGATTTAAATTCTTTTTATTTTCACTCCCACGTGAAAATTCCAACACTGGTATGTCAAATATCATTATAAAACATAAATAATGATAAAAGTAACAATAAAATGAACGAATAATCCACAAAATAACTTGTTAAACCTACCACAGCATATGCCGTTTACACGGTGAAAATTATTGATAAACGCGAGTCAGATAAACTTTATGCGGTGAAATCGACATGGGTGGAGGTTTATAACAGTTTTGCATAAAAAAACGAAAACGTTTCTTATAAAGGATTACATTTATTGATTCTACTTGAATGTGGCTTCTCAGGTATGTAATTTTTTTTTAAATAAATATGGTTTAAGATGCTTTATGAAGCCGGCAAAAGTTGCAATTCATTTTCCGATCAGCGGCATATAGAAATAGAAGGAAAATTTTCCGCATTGATTTGAATAGTAACTGGGTTGTGCGCGAAGAGCGACCATCGTATATATAGAAAAGCTCTTATTGCGCACAAATAGTTGGGCTACTAAACAACCAAACATGCATATTTAAGCACTGATTTCCATATATAATGTTCCATTTCATTGAACAAAGAATGCTCCTTTGATCATCATGCTAATTTGACATTTATTTTATCTATTTATGAAGTATTTGAGGAAAATTTGGTAAGGGGGATGGAAATACAGGAATAGGGAATATTATATTTGGACCTATAGGCATTTTGCAGGAAAAGATTAGTTAAATAAAAAATGTGTAGATCTGTGTAAATACCTTGGGAAAAAGTTGTTTTTTACATATATCATATCGAGGGCTTGGCGCAAAACTGGTCCAAGTCAATTTTTTTCACAAAATCACTTTTTTACATAATCTTACATTAATCAATAAGGTACACATTCTGTGCAAAAATAATGACTACATCTTTACTATTTATGAAACTGTTGCCAAGAAACAAACAGGTCCATCTCAAAACAACAATTTGCATTGGGGCAATAGAAGTCCAACTCAAGTTGGACTTCTTTTGCATTGAAATTATTAATGAATCTTAAATGAGTTATCTCAGATGGACTTATTTTGCATCAAGTTTGTTGAAAATGTATAATAATAAGAAGAAAGAGTACTAGAAGTGAAAATACCTGGGAGAAATTTGGCCTACCAAAACAAGGGAACTTGGGGCAAGAATAAGTAATTCTCCAAAACAATCAAACAAGCAAGGCTTATGAAAAAGGGTTTTAATTTTTTGTTTGGATAATAAGTGCTATGAAAAAAAAACACCTAAAGATTACATAGACAAAAGAAATACAGAGTGTTGGAATGAAGGGGACATCAACATAAAATGAGGCTATATTGCTAGTCAGGTTTATGCTACAATAAAGCAAAGTAAAAGCAATGCAGCTAGGCCAGTCAATTGTCTGTTAATACCACCCCTATATTTACCAAAAATACTGGCAAAATACTTTATATCTGAGAAATCTTAATTTTAAATATTGTTATTGTATAATCATAATAATAACTAAATTACTCAGATATTTAAATTTAATTTAATATAAGCTTATCGCAGGCCCACAAGGAAATAATTCACAATTTAAAGAGTTTAAAAATGATGAAACAGCCAAAAATTGAGCAAAAACTCAAAACCTTAAAATTAAAAGAATAAATGAAGTTAAATTTCATTTTAAAGATTATTCTTTATCATTCTAACTAAAAACCTAATTACAAGTGAAACTGTTTGCTAATCTGTGCACCTGACCATTGACACTTACCAATCAAGGACCCACACGTTTTGACTTAAACTTTTGCAACAAGTTTCACGATGTGCATTTTGATGGGTGTGTCAAGAGGTTCACTTTAAGTAGGTTGTTTGACACTCGCTTTGCTTTTTGGGGAATGATTAAATTAACATGGGGAATTCGGTGAGAAAGTTGGAAATTATCATGTACAGTCCAGTCGCGATACTACGAATAGGCATCGGACCAAGCCGATTATTCGTAGTATCGCATTTTTCGTAGTATCGCATTTTTGACATTTGGTTGTTGATACCGTCGCAAATCGTCAATGTCGTTATATGACGTAATGTGTTATTGCTGTTATATGTCAAGGTCAATAAATAAAAAGGCAAATAGAACATTTCGATGTATTTTATTGTGAAATCATGGATCAATCAATACATTTAAATAAATAGCACATTTTTAAATTACATAAAAATTACATAAAAAAGCACATCATGAATCTTCAATTACATGCATAACGTAAAACACATTCAGGTTCACAGTTTCTACAAAGCATTACGTCCCTCATCAATCACACTTTCAACAATCGCCTGTCCAGAAAATCTCTCTAGTGATGCCTGTTTTCGATCGCACATAACGTGAATCTTTTTGTTCATCAGTTCTTTAGACATCGCCGCTACAGCTGAGAGCTGGATCTCACTGTCAGCTTGTGATTCCCAGTACTCTTGGATGATATCTAGTGCGTCTAGGGCATCGTCAAGTGTATGGCGAGGGGGGGCTGGTACATCCAACTCGTCATCGCTGTTAGAGGAGTTGGAGGAGGGAGCTCGAGCGTCGAGGATTTCAGTGACCTTCACTGAATTGCTCAGAATGCCGATATCAATTTACTGAAATATTAACTAAGATTCGCCATAGGAATAAGATCATGCAGAATTAAATTGCAGAAGTAGAATGACAATCAACACAATTGTTTTAGATTATATACAAGTTTAAACCTTTGACATTTAATCACTCAAACTGTTTGTTACAAGCAAACACGCCCGCTGATTGCTTACAGAGCATATCGTGTCACAACAGCTTGGGTCGATAATTGCTCAACAATACAAATCACGGATATCGCTTGAAAAGGTGTGAAAATCACCCGTCAGACCGAAATTCGTTAAATTGCATCCTTGTTACACTGTAAATCAGCTGAAGGGACTGTCATAATTATTCGTTATATCGCATTTTTCGTTAAATCGCGTCTTCGTTGTATCGCATCTTTTTTATATTGAATAAAGAAGGAATTCGGACGGGACCGGCCGCCCAATTCGTAGTACACCGTTATTTCGTAGTATCGCGATTCGTAAAATCGCGACTCGACTGTACATGTAACTACCCTGAGACTGCCCCAGACAAACCCTGTTTCTGAAAATCTGGCATCCAACAAGGACAAAGGGGCTAGAGGAAACAATGGCTGCAGAAAAGTGTTTGAATACAATACCGGTAAATGAAAAAAGAAAATTTCAAAGCCACTGAACACGACAAATATGAAATTATTGCAGGCTTGGTTTGATTTATGGGCAGTAATGGACACGTGTATGCATATTACTGGTCATACTTTGTAGCCCTGGGTTAAGCCGTACTCAATATTTACACCAGTAAACAGTACAATGTTGATCCACCAATCCAAAGTTCTAACTGAGCATCAGTTGCATCAGTTCTTTCCTTTCTCTGTTCCGAGAAAGGGTTTTAAAAATGGGATGCCTTGGAATCAGTTATTGATTATATTTTCAATGTTTATTGATTGTTTCCTAAAATTTATTCAAGTCACCACATGATCAAAATTAGAACAGGAGATAATTATTAAAGCTGATATTTCATAACAAATTTTATAAGAAAACTTGCTTCAGATATGTTTTATGTTTTTCTTCCAAGAGAAGGTACCTGTAAAACAAAACAAAAGATTCAGGATACCCGGTAATTTTCTGTTCTCTTAACCTCAAATTGTATGAAATATATTTTTTATCATGAATGATAAGTGGTAATATCTGCAGTGACTTTATTTCTTCGGTTGAATAAATGACAGCAAATTTAAAATCCACAGAATATTTATCTTTAAGTGAACTTTATATCAGTCACACTGTGCATTCTACAGTTTGTACATATACGTGCTTTATAACAGAATATTTGAATAAATATTATGTTTGATTTTACTAAGCTTGGATAAAATCTTACACTGTGTCTGCTATGATGGTTTGTTTTGTTTTCTTGTACGATTACAGAAAAAAATTCCATTTACAGGTGATTGGTAACTCAAACATCATACATGTATTAGATTTTACTTTATTTTACCCGTAATATGTTTGTATGGCAATGACAATGATTTATATTTCCACTTTCTTGCGAGACCGCAGAATTTTAGTCCGATTATGAAAGAACTTGATGCCGCAGAAATAATGTATGCAGAAATATAAACACCCATGAATTTAACAAAACCGCAGAATTTGGAGCCTGCAGAAATAACCACTTATACAGTAACTCAAACTTTTCCCAGATCCATGATAAAAAGTTTTATAATGAATAAAAGACTTTTATTGACAGTTAATGACAGTTTAAGATTTGAATAAATGTCTATGTAATTCAAACTTCTGGAAAAATGTGACTAATTAGAACTTTAGGTGAATGTATATACATGTACTATATACACATCTGGCTCAGTGTCATGTAAAATTGCATCATGAGTGTACAGATTTCTTAAACAGCAATCCTGCCAATAGGGAAGCCATTTTGTATTCTGATTATTGTGGGGTCGGGGACAAAATAGAAACAAAAACTTTGTTGCATTATGCACAAATATGCTAAATCAAAATTGCACTTAATAATAAAAATACAGGAAAAAATTCTGGAAAAATTCCATGCATGCTGCTGTTGAACAAATAATTGTCTGAAACTATACCAAATTATGTTTATGACATCATGTGACAAAAGATAAAGGGCTTGAACACAAAAAATAATAAAAATGCTGCTGAAGATAACAACAATATTGTTAAAAAAAATTATATAGCAACTCGACATTCTTAATATTAAACCTTGATGTCAGACATAGAGGCTAATTGTACAAGGGTGGGGCAAATCACAGTTTCTGTAATGAAAACTGTTCATTTAAGACCCTCCCAAACAGAACAGCTTAAATGTAAGAGCAATATTATACAAAGAATAGATCATGATTTCTGCTGTTCACCAACACAAAGCTCTGATAATGAGTCTAATTGGATACATAGTGTTTTGTCTAGATTGGAAGTAAAATGTTTGATAAATGAACTACTTTTAATTAAGGCAATTCACATGTGACAAAGGGCAAACAGGCTAAAGCAAGAAAAGTGCAACACACTTTTTTTAAGTGCAGCTGTTTATGTGTTTTTCATTTGCAGAGTTTGATGATATGATAATAATGCTATTGTTCACCATTAAGTGTTTTTATTTATTATTAGATTTGGATTAGTTAACTTATAAACAGATAACTTTAAAACTTTTGGATATTTTCATAGCAGTTATTTTGACTTGGATAAATATATATTTGTCACAAACTCTAATCTTAGTTCCTGCAACAGAACCAGATGATTTTTAGCTGTCAGTAACGAAATACTATGCGACCCATTCATGTACTTAAACCTATTATAATTTTGTTTTTAATTTTTACTCTTTTTTTTCCAAAAAGACTGTTTTCTGCCAGTTAGACCTAATTTCCTTTTAACTTTCAGTGCAAAAGAAGTCCATTTTAAGTTGGACCTTTTCCGCATTGAACTATTTGTTGCATAATAAGTCTAACTAGAGATGGACTTGTTTTGCACTGAAAAGCTCAGTGCATTATAAGTCCAACTCTCTAAACACATAATTCCACTAAATAAAATAAAAAAATTAAATCACTGACCAAATTCAGTCAGAATTCACACAAAAAGTGTAAATTTTCATTCATGAAATCATAATTTTAAGAAAGTTATTAAGTTTTTTGTGTCTCCTGAATAGTTTACAAAAACTGAGTTGGTCCAGTTTTGCGCCAAGCCCTCGATATGATCAGGCTGACCTGGGTCTACCATGGTTGAACATGGAATATAAGTAGAGATATGACCGAATATTCGAATATGGTTTTTTATGCCCCCGAAGGGAGGCATATAGTAATCGCACTGTCCGTCCGTCCGTCCGTCTGTCCGTCCGTCCGTCTTTCCGTCTGTCCGAAATAATCTTGTCCTCGCTTCTCCTGATAAACCACTTGAGGGATTTCTTTGAAACTTCACAGGAATGTTTGTCACCAAGCCTAGTTGTGCATATCGTCAGGAATTTCTGCTCGGATTATTTTGGCTGAGTTATGGCCCTTTTAAGCAAAATCTTGTCCTCGCTTCTTCTCCCAAACCGCTTGAGGGATTTAATTGAAACTTCACAGGAATGTTTGTCACCAATTGTAGATGTGCATATCCGAAGGAATTTCTGATCGGATTATTTTTGGCGGAGTTATGGACCTTTTTACCTAACCCTAACCCTAAACCCTAACCCTAACCCTAACCCTAAACCCTAACCCTAACGTAAACTGAAACCGTTTGAGGGATTTCATTGAAACTTCACAGGAGTGTTTGTCACCAAGACTTATTGTGCATATCCAAAGGAATTTCTGATCGGATTATTTTTGGCTGAGTTATGGGCCTTTTTACCTAACCCTAACCCTAAACCCTAACCCTAACCCTAAGGTAATTTTTGTTAACGCAGTAGAGGTTACATTTTTTGTCCGATTGTCATGAAATTTGGTCAGGATGTTTGTCCTAATGATTTCTCGGACGAGTTCCAATATGGGTCATCAGGGTCCAAAAACTAGGTCACTGTTACTAAAAATAGAATGTTCTTGTTAACACTCTAGCGGTCACATTTTTGTTCTGATTGTCATGAAACTTGGTCAGGATGTTTGTCCAAATGATTTGTCAGAAGAATTGGAATACGGGTCATCTACGTCCAAAAACTAGGTCACTGTTACTTAAAATAGAATTTTCTTGTTAACACTCTAGCGGTCACATTTTTGCTCCGATTGTCATGAAACTTGGTCAGGATGTTTGTCCCAATGAATTCTAGGACGAGTTCGAATAAGGGTCATCTGGGTCCAAAAACTAGGTCACTGTTACTATAAATAGAATTTTCTTGTTAACACTCTAGCAGTCACATTTTTGCTCCAATTATCATGAAACTTGGTCAGGATATTTGTCCCAATTATTTCTAGGCTGAGTTTGAATATGGGTCATCTGGGTCCAAAAACTAGGTCACTGTTACTATAAATAGAATTTTCTTGTTAACACTGTAGCAGTCACATTTTTGCTCCAGTTATCATGAAACTTGGTCAGGATATTTGTCCCAATGATTTCTAGGATGAGTTTGAATATGGATCATCTGGGTCCAAAAACTAGGTCACTGTAACTAAAAATAGAATTTTCTTGTTAACACTCTAGCAGTCACATTTTTGTTCTGATTGTAATGACACTTGGTCAGGATGTTTGTCCCTATGATTTCTCGGACAATTTTGAATATGGGTCGTCTGGGTCCAAAAACTAGGTCACTGTTACTAAAAATACAATTTTCTTGTTAACACTCTAGAGGTCACATTTTTGCTCCGATTGTCATGAAACTTGGTCAGGATGTTTGTCCCAATGATTTCTCAGACAAGTTCGAATATGGGTCATCTGGGTCCAAAAACTAGGTCACTGTTACTAAAAATAGAATTTTCTTGTTTACACTATAGTGGTCACACTTTACTCTGATTATCAGATTGTAAAGAAACTTGGTCAGGACATATGTCCCAGTTATTAATTGGACAAGTTTGAATATGGGTCACCTGGGGTCAAAAACTAGGTCACTGTTACTATAAATAGAAAAATCTTGTCCAGGCTGTAAATTTGTTATTTCTCATTGGATTTTAAAATAACTTGGCTCAAATGTTTACCATGACAAGGTGTACTTTCGCGTACAGTACCCATGCCTGTTGGTCCAAGGTCAAGGTCACCTTTACAAAAAATAACATTTTCTTGTCTGGGCTGTTAATTCCTAATGAATGAAGTGATTTCGAAATAACTTTACATAAATGTTCACCATGACAAAGGCATGTGTTGCTTACAATACCCATGCCGGTAGGTCAAAGGTCAAGGTCACTGTTACGAAAAATAGCATTTTCTTTTCCAAGCTGTAGATTTGTTGTTTCTTATTGGATTTTAAAATAACTTGGTGTAAATGTTCACCATATGGAGACGTTGGGTCTTGTACAACACAACTTTGTTGTACTCTGGTGAGTGATAAAGGGCCATCATGGCCCTCTGGTTCATATTACCCACATCACATGTAGTAAGGTTCATAACTCTAATAATCATTTTCCAGGATAATTTCCCCAATAATCTTCGAATTTTCTAAAAAAAAATGTCATATTTAACTTTATTTAACTATATATTTACTACAGACTTAAAACATATTATCCTTTCATCTTTCACATTATATGCATGCAGTATGCTTTGTCTTCCACAAGCATATTTTTCATTACATATGTTTATTTATTACATATGTATACCTATTCGATTTCAAAGCTGCATTTCGGGGGCATATGTCAATTTCAAGTGACAGCTCTTGTTATATTTGAATATTCGGGAATTTGTTAAAAATATATACATGTGTGGTCTCCTCCAAAAGACTGTTGCATTAACCTCAGTATAAATATTCAGACACATTGAGTTTGTGGACATATTAACAAACTTGGATAAAAGTCTAATAAAATTTGAATATTCAAATATATTCAAATACAACTAAAAAATATTGGAATAATAATTTCCGTATTTGATCCTATCCCTAGACATAAGCTATATCCATGGAGTAAAGCGTAAATCTACATTGTATGCTTATTGCAGATAATTTAAGGTAAATGTGTAGGTAGAACATCTTATAAAAATATTATATGTATTAAAAACCTTAATTTATATGACTATTTTCTAGGTCACCAGTACATGGATGTTACTACTCTGACTTGGAAGATCAGTGGTGACCAGGTTAGCTTCAAACACTTTATCTGCTGGTAAAACCTTCCTAGTAATTAACAGTGCCCAAATAAATTAAATTTGAATAAGTGCACATATCTTGTGTTTCAACTTCCTCATCGATTATCTTGCAATCAAATTTTTATAAATGTTCAGGAAGGATGTGGAGATGGTTGTTTAAAACTATACTTATGGACAAAAGTCTTGTACGGTATGATTTTCCATGATAATTCTTTATACACTTGAAGTTATGACCTTGCACTTTTGTTAGCTCTATATCCCCTGTATTTTAAACCAGTTTCTGAATTTTGAATGATGTCTGAATCCTTATAAATGTCCTTTTTCTATCAATACCAAATATATGAGTGTGTGATTAAAACAATAAAGATATTGTGATATGTAAACCAGACAGGACTTTTGTCTGTTAGCATATTTCATATAACCATATTTAGGCCAGTTATGGCCATTTGTTGTTTTTAGCTGACTACATGTAGTAATAAAAACTTTTGTCAGACTCCTCATTTACTGTGGTGCTGTTTGACCATTTTTACCAGAATTATGGCCCATTTTGAAGTCTGTATATGATTAAACAATACTCATTCAATTTGAAGAACAAAATACAAAATATCATGTCACAACTGTGAAAAAGGGTGACATCGGTGTTCTGTAGACACAGTCTAGTTTGATAATGATTTATCAATAATGCAAATTCTCAATTTGTGGACTAAGTGCTATATTATTCTATCCTATACAAAAAATGAAGCGTATAGAATACCGGTAGTTTCTCACCTAGCCCTCACATTGCACAATTGTTTATAAATCTTTATTTTATTTAATGTGAAATTGAAAATGAAATTAAAATTATCAAATATTACTTGTATTTGTTTCAGGACAACAGCTGGTTTGGGTATGACATGACATTTGGTAAATGGAATGATCAAAATGTCATGTTTGTATCTCAGCCTGAATTCAGAAGGTGTGACTTGTAAGTAGCATGACATTAAAAAATATTTTTCAATTTTTTGCTCACCAGAGCCGAAGGCTCTGAGTGAGCTATTGTGATCAGAGGGGGACCAGATGTCCGTCGTCCGTCAACATTTTCTTTGTTAACGCGATGGAGGCCACAGTTTTCAACCGATTTTCATCAAACTTGGTCAGAATGTTTCTCTTGGTGGTGTGACGACCCCTATTGAAACTGGGTCATCTTGGGTCAAAAACTAGGTCACTAGGTCAGATTAAAGCAAAAATTTTGTTAATGCAATAGAGGTAACATTTTTTATCCGATTGTCATCAAATTTGGTATGAATATTGATATTAATGATCTCTACTCAAATTATTAAAATCATGTTCTTGAATTGCCCAGGGGCCCCGCCCTGGGGTTTTCAATTTTTTTTTCTTATAAATTCTGTTTTTAACCTTTGATTTTCTATAGTTATTAACCAGATTTTGGCACAAACTTTATACCATCTAAAAATTCAATCTTTCCTGAACAATTCATTCATTGGTTGTTCAGTGATAAAATTTGAAACAAAAATTTTAGTAGCAGAGTGAAAATTTCAAGTGACAAATTTCAATAGTTCTACCTGTCTTCAGCTCTATTAAGATGTATAAGAATGCATTATGGAGTTCAATTCTCTGGTTGCTGGTCAATGAATGAACTACTGAACTTTCCTGCTTAGATCTGTGTTATGCAATATTAAGAACTTCGGTCTGGAAGTTTTTATAGGGTAAATTTTGACATATTCTATGGATATTGTCCAATTAATCATTTGTAATTTATAGCACTGAACATCAGGCTTTTCTGAATATTTTATTCAAATTTGTAAGTAAAACAACAACAACAACAAATTTGTAGCACATTCACAAAATGTTCAGACTATATTAACCCTTTCATCCATATACACAACTTTTTGCGTGGGCGAACAGTGTAGATCCAGATCAGCCGGCACATCCGAACCATCTGATCAGGATCTGCACTGTTCGCTTTTTTATTTATTAGGTTATTTCTAACTAAAATGGGACCAGTGCAGATCCTGATCAGATGGCAGGAATGTGCCAGCTGATCTGGATCTACTTGTTCCACCTCATAAAAATGCGTATGTAAGGAGGAAAGGGTTATGGTGTACGTGTATGTATAAAAAATGGCAAGTTAATTGGAGGTCTCAGAACTCCAGCATGTGATTTTTTTCTAAGACTAGTATCAGTTTTCAGCAGTCATATGCTTGAGAATTGAGTATGGTCTCTAGTCTCAGTTTTATTGTCTTTAGCACTGATCTTGACCAAACCAGTCTTTAACTCTTTCCTCCATATATACATATTTTTATGCAATGCCAACAGTGTAGATCCAGATCAGCTGGCTCATTTATGTAGTCTGTTCAGGATTTGCACTGGTTGCATTTAGTCAGAATTAACTGAACAAATAAAAACGCTAACAGTGTAGATTTTGTTCAGATGGTAGAGATATGCTGACTGATCTGGATCTACACTGATTGTCCTCACAAAAAAGGTATATATATGGAGGAAAGGGTTAAGCATTTTTGTAGAAAAGGTTTAGTCTATTAATTTCAAGCAAACTACAACCTCAAAAGAAAACAGAGAAAGAGTTCAATGCTCTGGTTGCTGGTCAGTGAATGACCTACTGAGCTTTCCTGCTTAGATCTGTGTTATGCAATATTATGAACTTTTATAAGGTAAATTTTGTCATTTTCTATTGAAACTGACCAAATAAACATTCTTACTTTATAGCACTTTGAATATCAGACTTTTCTTAATATTTTATTCACTGTTTGCAACTACAACAATTTAAAACACATTCTTAAAATGTTCAGACTATATTAACCCTTTCCTTCATAGACACAACTTTATCATGTGGACGAACAGTGTAGATCTAGATCAGCCGGCACATACATGCCATCTTATCAGGATCTACACTGTTCGCTTTTTGATTCATTAGGTTATTTCTGACCAAATGGGACCACTGCAGATCCTGATCAGATGGCACGAATGTGCCGGCTGATCTGGATCTACACTTGTCGCAGATGCGTAAAAATGGGTATATATGGAGGAAAGGGTTAAAGAGAGGTCTCAGCTGTATACAGTGTATGTAGGCTAATTACTTGTAAATAGTCCAGCAGATGTTCCTACTCGGGCTAGTCAGACAATGGCGGACACTAAATAGTCCCAATTTTTTTGCCTTTTGGGGGCATTAAATGGCTAGTATGGCCTGAAAGGAACATGTTAAGTAAATGAGATGCTTTTACTGACACACTGATAGCAAATTTATGTTTGGAAATGCAGTATATGAAAAAAGGCCCTGGTTTTAGGACGGCATATGAAAAACAGTTTTGAAGTTCACACAGAAGTGAAAAAAACAGACCACCGGTTTCAAGGTGTCAAATCTCTGTTAATTGATACATGACCCCAACTTTTCTTGCTGGAAATGGACAGTAGAAACAATTAGCTTTAAAAGCATGTAAGTTAGCCCGGGCCTTATTAAAATGGTACCAGCTATGATTGCCAGCCTTTTGAAACATGTCATGTTTACTATAGTTTATATAGGGAAGTCTATTTACAGGTCTTACACCTATAAGAAGTACAAGTGGAGGGCAGAATTTGAATATTTATATTGTCTGCAATGTTATTTTCCACTAAAATTGTGTGCTGACCAATTCTAAGCAAATTTGAAAGTCAAAAATCAGTATAACTGTGTTGCAGGAGGCAAACTTAGGTTTTAATTAGGTTTGGGGTCATTTTTAACTGTTTTTGCCTTAAAAATGCCACAATTGATACCCTGTGTGGCCCATTTTACATGTGTCAGCTCAAAAAGATTGTTGCTTTTATTAGTTGAGATGTTTTAGCATTATTCATAACCATGTTTTTGAAAATTTTGATGTTTTTCAATTTTTATTAGCAAGAAATGAATTCTTAGGTTTAGCCGCTTGGCCGCAAACGCGTACCAGGATAGGTGGTGTTTGAAAATTCCTCAAATTGAGTTCATTTTTGATAACTGAAAGCTCAAACTTGGTAGATATATTGCAAACATCATATTATTGAATAAAAACAGAAAATATAAGATATTGAAAAACACAAGTTTTCTTATAGGCTAATTACTTGTAAATAGTCCAGCAGATGTTCCTACTCGGGCTAGTCAGACAATGGCGGACACTAAATAGTCCCAATTTTTTTGCCTTTTGGGGGCATTAAATGGCTAGTATGGCCTGAAAGGAACATGTTAAGTAAATGAGATGCTTTTACTGACACACTGATAGCAAATTTATGTTTGGAAATGCAGTATATGAAAAAAGGCCCTGGTTTTAGGACGGCATATGAAAAACAGTTTTGAAGTTCACACAGAAGTGAAAAAAACAGACCACCGGTTTCAAGGTGTCAAATCTCTGTTAATTGATACATGACCCCTACTTTTCTTGCTGGAAATGGACAGTAGAAACAATTAGCTTTAAAAGCATGTAAGTTAGCCCTTATTAAAATGGTACCAGCTATGATTGCCAGCCTTTTGAAACATGTCATGTTTACTATAGTTTATATAGGGAAGTCTATTTACAGGTCTTACACCTGTAATGTAAACAAACTGGCAAATTAAAAGGAGGTCTCAGAACTCATGCATTTGATTTTTTTCTAAGACTAGTATCAGTTTTTGGCAGTCAGATGCTTGAGAATTGAGTATGGTCTCTAGTCTTAGTTTTATTGTCTTTGGCCCTGATCTTGACCAAACCAGTCTTTAAGCCTTACCTCCATATATACACATTTTTATGTTCCCGGAAGAAATTCGGGGGAGCATATTATCGCCAGGTTGTCCGTCCATCAGTCTGTCCGTCCTTCAGTATTATCCCGCATTAGTTCGTTAACACTCTAGCGGTCACATTTTTGCCTCGATTGTTTTGAAACTTGGTCAGGATGTTTGTCCCAATGATTTCTCGGACAAGTTCCAATATTGGGTCATCTGGGTCCAAAAACTAGGTCACTGTTAATAAAAATAGAATTTTCTTGTTGACGCTCTTGCGGTCACATTTTTGCTCCGATTGTCATGAAAATTGGTCAGGATGTTTGTCCTAATGATTTCTTGGACCAGTTCAAATATGGGTCATCTTGGTCCAAAAACTACATTACTGTTGTTACTAAAAATAGAATTTTCTTGTTAACACTCTTGCGGACACATTTTTGCTACGATTGTCATGAAACTTGGTCAGGATGTTTGTCCCAATGATTTCTTGGATAAGTTTGAATATGGGTCATCTGGGTCCAAAAACTAGGTCACTGTACTAAAAAAAGAATTTTCTTGTTAACACTCTAGCGGTCACATTTTTGCTCCAATTGTCATGAAACTTGGTCAGGATGTATGTCCCAGGATTTTCTAGGAAGAGTTTGAATTTGGGTCATCTCGGTCCAAAAACTAGGTCTATGTTAATAAAAATAGAATTATCTTGTCGTGGCTGTTTAATTGTTATTTCTCATTTGTTTTCAAAATAACTTGGCACAAATATTCACCGTGACAAGGCGGTGTTTCAAGTAAAATACCCATATCGCTTGGTCCAAGGTCAAGGTCACTGTTACTTAAAATAGTATTTTCTTGTTAACATTCTAGTTGTCACATTTTTGCTCCGACTATCATGAAACATGGTCAGGATGTCTCTGCCAGCAATTTCTCGGACAAGTTCCAATATGGGTCATCTGGGTTTAAAAACTAGGTCACTGTTACTAAAAATAGAATTTTCTTGTTAACACTCTTGCAGTCACATTTTTGCTCCGATTGTCATGAAACTTGGTCAGGATGTTTGTCCATATGATTTCTTGTACGAGTTCAAATATGGGTCATCTGGGTACAAAAACTAGGTCACTGTTACTAAAAATAGAATTTTCTTGTTAACACTCTTGCAGTCACATTTTTGCTCTAATTGTCATGAAACATGGTCAGGATGTTTGTCCCAATTATTTCTTGGACAAGTTTGAATACGGGTCATTTGGGTCCAAAAACTAGGTCACTGTTACTAAAAATAGAATTTTCTTGTTAACACTCTAGCGGTCACATTTTTGCTCCGATTGTCATGAAACTTGGTCAGGATGTCTGTCCCAGCAATTTCTCGGGCAAGTTTGAATATGGGTAATCTCTGTTCAAAAACTAGGTCACTGTTACTAAAAATAGAATTATCATGTCTTAGCTGTAAATTTGTTATTTCTCATTGGTTTTCAAAATAACTTCGCACAAATGTTCACCATGACAAGGAGGTGTGTCGAGTACAATACCCATGTCAGTTGGTCAAAGGTCAAGGTCACTGTTACTAAAAATAGAATTTTCTTGTTAACACTCTAGCGGTCACATTTTTGCTCCGATTGTCATGAAACTTGGTCAGGATGTCTCTCCAAGTAATTACTCGGACGAGTTTGAATATGGGTCATCTGGGTCCAAAAACTAGGTCACTGTTACAAAAAATAGTATCATCTTGTCTTTGGCTGGAAATTTGTTATTTCTCATTGGATTTAAAAATAACTTGGCACAAATGTTAAACATGACAAGGCAGTGTGTTGAGTACAATACCCATGCCGGTTGGTCTAAGGTCAAGGTCTATGTTGCTAAATATAGAATTTTCTTGTTAACATTCTAGTGGTCACATTTTTGCTCCGATTGTCACGAAACATGGTCATGATGTATGTCCCAGTAATTACTTTGACGAGTTCGAATATGGGTCATCTTGGGGCAAAAACTAGGTCACTGTTACTAAAAATAGAAAAATCTTGTCTTGGCTGTTTAATTGTTATTTCTCATTGGATTTCAAAATAACTTAGCACAAATGTTCACCGAGACAAGGCAGTGTGTCGAGTATAATACCCATGCCTGTTGGTCCAAGGTCAAGGTCACTGTTACTAAAAATAGAATTTTCTTGTTAACACTGTAGTGTTCACATTTTTGCTTCGATTGTCACAAAACTTGGTCAGGACGTATGTCCCAGTAATTACTTGGAACAATTTTGAATATGGGTCATCTGGGGTCAAAAACTAGGTCACTGTTACTAAAAATAGAAAAATTTTGCCTTGGCTGTAAAATTGTTATTTCTCATTGGATTTCAAAATAACTTAGCACAAATGTTCAAGGCAGTGTGTCGAGTACAATACCCATGCCTGTTGGTCCAAGGTCAAGATACTGTTACTAAAAATAGAATTTTCTTGTTATAGTTTAATAAAGCACCATTAATGTGTCCCCATAATTACACTGATTATTTGCATTTATGTAATGGATTGAAGACTAGAGGCTTCTTGGGATTAAACACAAGTGTAACAGTATGAAATGCTATAATACACCAGCAAATGAAGTAGAATTGTTATCTCATGAAATGTGAAAACACATCTTTGTGTGACGCTATAAGGCCTGTTATTTAATTTATTGCAAAGTCAGCTGTGTATTTGTTATTTTCTTGAATAATTTTCTACCTTTTATTTCATGACTCCAAGAATCTGGTGAGCGATAGGGCTATTGGCCCTCTTGTTAAGTTTTTCTCCTTAAATATAAAACTGACTTTCCAATCTTTATCTTTTAAATTCTTAATTTGTTGAATTCAAAGTTATGAACAGCTATTAAGACAGCATATTTATATAGATAGTAAAAGTACCAGGAAGTTAATGATTAAACTCACTGAATGAAATAAGTTCCCAGCAATCACAATAATCTTCAAATTAGATTGTTAAGTGAAGTCTTTTGCTATTTTGTTGGGCCCAAGATCATAAAACTAAAATTGGAGATGTGATTGGCTGAAACGGCGACCAGTCACCATTCAGGTGCTTGAGATTTGAGACTGGTCTCCAGATTAAGTTTTATGATCTTGGGCACTGGTGTTGTTTTTTTTTAGAATTCATTGAGGTAATAGCAAACAATATAAAACCCTGTTTAGACTACTAGTGCATATACACGTCTGACTTGTATATTGATTTATGCTTTCAAACAAAGCTAAAAACTGTGCTTTGGTCTAACTTGCAGTAAAAATTGCTCATACTCGGAGAATGATATTCAGAGTGTTGGCCAGGTTCGAGCCTTCTTTGGCACCAACCTAACACACTACTGGACAGCGCATGGTTTAAGCCAGTTCTCAGAGATGGGCTGGAGTGCTGACATAGGCTCACCCTACCCAGACAAAACTGTTCAGGTATAACTTATCCTTTCTTATATGCGTTTTACACATGTGTGAACATCCGTGCTGTTTTATCAGGACTGCACTGGCCGCATTTAGGTCAGAAATAATAACAAATCTTAAAGCAAACAGTTAAGATCCTGATCAGTTTGTTTTTAAGTTGTCTCTGGTTCAGTCTTGGGGCATGTCACATAAGAAACAGAGAAGTTCAGTGTACAGTCAAACCTGTCTTTAGCAGCCACCCAAGGGAGTGACAAAAAGTGGCTGCTGTGAACAGGTGGCTGTTAAAAACAGTAAAAAATTAGAACTAAATGGCAGTTTAGGTCATATTTAAACAGATTGTTTAAGACAGGTGGTTGCTATTGGCAGGTGGATGCTAAGGCAGGTTTCACTGAATATACAGCAAAGTTCTTTGCAAGCATGTACTTATGTGCCTGGCTTACATCCTTATTACAAAATCTAAATTTTTAAATGTTAATCACATGATTTTGTATAAGATATATACAAATTGCTTCATATGTGCAGGAGCAGTGCATACTACTGATAACTTTAATGTACTGGTATTGACCAGTCCTGAACAGACCAAGTAAAATGACAAAGTCAGACTAATATTTTCAAGTATTTATGTTCTGGCAAAAATGTGAAAGAAGCTTAATGGCCAAGTTCAGATATTCAAAAAATGTTTTGTTATTACATTATTCAAAATGAGATTTATGTAATATGGTATATTTAATTATTTATTTAATTAATAACCTAATATGGTTTATTTTTTGGGCAGATAAAACATTTGTATTGAACTCCTCATGGATGGATCCAGAGACGGTTCTGTGGGGTTGCTCAAACCACCTTTTTGGGTTGCAATATTTTCATGGGGAATTCTGGCCTAAAACTATCATGTAACTACATTAAGACTGCCACAGATGTCCATCTTTTCTGGAAAGCATGACCCTGCTCCTCAAATATAACAATTGTAAAGTGTTATTTTGTCCTGCAGGTTATTGCAGCCAGTGAGCTGGGAGCTACAACCATTGGATCTATATTTGGGAATGAGTATATCTTCAGGCAAGCCGGTTGTGTAAGCCTGTATAATACTACCACGGGAAGTTTACCTTCTGTGAAAACTCTCCCTTCACAGATGTTATGTGGTGAAAGGGAATATGGAAGATATGGGGCGAAAGTCAAGGTAGTTGTTACTGTACCACATTATAGGTTTTGGTGGATATGTAATTTTCAAAAAGACAAAGCAATGAGATATATATGAAAACAGAGTGAGCTTTATTTGTACTGAATCTCTTTAATGAATTTATTAATAAACATTTCAAGCAAACAAGGAAATAATTTGACATGTTGGAAAGAATTTTCTTCCATTTAGTTTTTTAAGATTCATTTGTATGAATGTAGATCCCACAAATCTGATTGGTTGAAATTGAACTCAGTCTCTGAATTGTCTTGCATAATGCTTAACGTAAGTCCTGTTTCAGGATTGTTAGCTTGGGGGAGTTTGCCCTTACTTCATTTCACTCATCATAATGTTTAACTTTTTCTTTGTGGGATAGACTCATTCGTTTATTTCTGACCACGAAGCAAATAGTGTAGATCTAAATCAGATCACATAGATAAGCAGGCCAATCTAAATCCACATATGTGATAAAACCCATAGATATGGAGTAAAAGGCTAAATACATGTTTTGTGTCCACTCTTTGTTGTAGTTCTGGGATGTGAACAATGATGGGATAAGTGACCTGGTGGTCGGAGCTCCCTTCAGATCAGAGGATATTACTGAACTCTTCTTTGGAGGTAAAACTGATTCTCTCCTTAAACATTTATGCATTTCTAAAAGTTATATTGGGAGTGTTTATGGCTTACACCATCTATCTCAGTAGTTTATATAAAGTTTATAAATCAGTTGAAAGTCAAAATTTTAAAATGTTTAAAACCTTGGTATTCAGATCTTCTTTTTTTAGTATCTGATCAGAAGATTTTTTGTGATGATTTTACCTTCTTCTGTGTTTAACTTACCATAAGTGAAAATCCTCGGCTTTGGTATTACCAGTAGTTCACACGAGTCATGTTATATGGGATAGGTCAGAGGAAAAGGTGTCATTGAAAAGCTGACATAATGTCATAAAGTTGAGCAGATGATGTTGCTTATTATGCATTTCATAGTAAAATTAAATAGTAAAATTGCACTTAATAAACATCATTTATGTTTCTATCCAGCTGATCAGGGGGAGGTGTATATATACCAAGGAGGAGACGATTTTGCTGCAAAAACCTCAGCAACATTCTCATGTCGGCAGTCCACTGTTAAACCATGTCCTCGTCTACAGGTTGGTAGTAAATTCGATTGCATGTGGTTATTTGGACTGTTAGATCTAATACAAAATTATTGATATGTAATATTTTATAAAATAATGGTCCCATGGAGGTTTAGGAATTGTTCCTTCCAGGGCTGCTGGTAACATGTAGGTTGGGAGGTTGGTACATTGTATCATAACTGGGCTGCATTTAACAATGATGTTTTGCCAGACCAGGTTGAGGGGTTGACTCTCACCATGACTGCCACTAGTCAGTTGGTTAAGGAATACCTCTTCAAGGCTGTTGGTAACATTTAGGTTGAGGGATTGATTGATTCCTGACTAAGGCCCACTAATGACAGAGCTGAAAGATTGATACCCAATAAAGAGGACTGCCAGTAAAAAATTGTAAAGTGTTACTGTACCTTTATGATGCAGATATTTCTGGTTTGAAATTATTGTGTCACTTGATATTTTTTATGAGTATATTGTTAAGTTCTATGCACATTTGATTTAGTATTAGAGAAATTAAGTAAACAAAAATTATTTCAAGTTTGGTAAAGTGCATCATAATGTAGAAAGAAACAAACTATTTATTTCTGTTTAATGAAATTTTGTTAACATTTACATTGTGTTACAGGCAGATTACATTCTCCAGTGGCCAGGATTGAAATCACACACAAGATTTGGATCAAACTTTGCATTTTTAAAATCATCCGGTAAGGTAAGCAGTTCTCTTGTACTATCATTTTCTGATGTTTGAGGCAATTCTGTTCTTGTATTTGGTGACCTCAAACTGTCTGCTGTGGATCTACTTGATTATTCATATATCTTATTCTGATTCTTGCATAATTCTTAAATATAGTGATTTGCTTGCATTAAATATAAGCTTTTAGAAAGTGCTTGTGCCAAATGAGGGTGTTCAGAGGTTTTGTTCTGAGCATTGCAATAACAATTTTCATCTATTGTATTAGAAGTTTTTTTATACTTATTATGTTAAAGAAGTTGCATTTAAACTAGAATATTTCCTTGACCTATGTTTTTCTTTGTCGCTACTGTACAGTAAACTGCACAACTAAAGAGGTTTCACAAATATCTATTTCCTATAATATGTTCCTTTTATTTTCAGAGACAAGTGTTTGTAACAGCTCAACATGCAAGTGAATATGGCCGCCTAGCCGGAGCTGTTGGTGCTTTTAATTTCTAAAAAAATAATGTTGCAACATATCATGTGTTCATTAACTTTGTCTGTGATATTCTTGTTACTTGTTCCTAATTCCTAGAAGAAATAAACAGCTTTATGGAAACATTTGTCTTCAAAGATCAATTTTTTCCATATTGGAAAGAACATTTCTGGTTCTTTATTCATTGCCTTTCAAATTCTGTCAGAACAAACGTTAATATTGAAGCAGTGCTGCATTTACATTGTTGTGACTGCTGCCATAGGCGTACAGTGTCAATGGCGCGGCAGAGGTGGCAGCCGCCGCTCCAATATTCCGACCAGCCGCCGTTATTTTTTAGCCTCGGTATTTTTATGTCGCAT
This sequence comes from Corbicula japonica, assembly GCA_038501625.1. NCBI lineage: Eukaryota > Metazoa > Mollusca > Bivalvia > Venerida > Cyrenidae > Corbicula > Corbicula japonica. Next base: position 221,343 of record JAZAYU010000441.1, on the reverse strand, counting down.
CAAGTTGTGGGTACACAGTAATCGATACGCTTTATAAGGGATTAACGACTATAGATGACCACAGGATGTGAGTTGCATTTTACGATTGCTCGAACAGTTCCAGTGTTGTATCAATAATGAGTTTCTTTATTGCATTTGTCTGATGTCAATTAATAGGATAATCGGCGACATGGTACCTCAGTTTTGATATCTTATATAAACAAGTACTTCGTATATCACAGATGTTGAAAAATCATTCTTAATCTTTAATGCATCACTTAATTAATATCCCCTTAACAAACACAGATGTACATAGCAATGTTGCATGTTGTTATTTGCATTGAAAAAAATAAAACAAACTTGTATACGTTATGTAGACATTTTAAAAAAATCACATAGAATTATTAAATTTTGAAAATTTTAGAATTTTAACAGAATTAATGGCATTTACATGTAGAGATCAGGGACACGATAAAATCTTAAAGTTTGACGTTAATTAAGGTGGAATGTACCTTTAAAAAATTGTTCGAGAAAATATTGGAATTTGGTATCAAATGAAAGTTCATGATATTCCTGATACGAAATGGACATTGGTTTTGAGAGTTATAAATCATATCACTGTACATGACGTCGCAAACAACACCATCTTCGCACGTTTTTGACGGTCTGTAAATGGCCGTAAAATCGCCGTATTTTTCATTTTTGATCTAAAATAGTGACGCATAGAGACAATTTAACCAAACAGAATGACCATGTTAGTGATTTCTTCATGCTGATAGGAAAAACATGATACATTTCTTTACAATTGTTAAATTAATAACAAAAATTGGATGTTTGAAAATTTCGAGTTTTCGTCGATTTTTCACGTTTAAAGTCCAATTAGAAAAAATCGGCCCGAATTTTTTTTGCAATTTTTTTTATATGTTCAGGAACAATATATTTTCAATTCCTTAGTCAATTTTCAAAAACTTTCACCGTCGATTAATTTTTCAATCGCGATTTGACGAAGTACACCACACGTCGTATTTTGACGCCGCAAATATAAACGTTCGCAATCCCGTTATTTTGATTAAGTAACGTTCGTTTTTAAGAGGAACACTTTAGATTCGTAAATCAAAAAGGAAATTTTTCGTTTATCGCAATTTGTTAATGGCACAGTTTTTTGGCCAATTCAAATAAGTGCATGCTATTGCCAAGATAATAACAGCTTTTCTTAAACATATACTCTATTCCAAAAGAAAGTATGCACTTTGATTTCGGTGATTTTTCTTTATCTGCGTTTTTTATGTCAAAATATTTGGCATTAAAATTGAGATTAGATCATTTAAATTCTATAGTAAATGTCAATTCTCAATGTTGATACCAAATATTTAGGCATAAAGAAAAGCTGAAATGAGCAATCACCGAAAAGAAAGTGTGCACTTTCTTTTGCAATAGAGTACATATAAACCAGGGGGTTCAGCTAAATGGTGGCTGACGTACTTAAAGCGAGGAATTTGGTGGCTGATTTCCAATATGGCGGAAAAAATCGGGAAAGTTTGATACCTGTTGGAATATTTTTACACGGTAAGCACACTATATTCAAATATTTCCTTTAATGACATATCCCATTCGGATCTGCGATGTTAACGCTTGGCCCGGTTTTTTATTTGAGCTTCCTAGTTGTCCTAACAAAAAAGTTATTGAAACAAAACCTTGCAAGGTTTGTTGTGGTTTTTATGTTTTCCCTCGCGAAAATCTGTTGTTTTCTTCAAAATCTGCTAAACACATGTCCCTATGAAGCATGTTTACGCCAAAAAATGTCCGAAATGGATTGTTTTAATTTTCTGGAAAAATATGTTCATAAGAAAACGTCCTATCGCCAAAAAATTAAGGTTTAAGCTCAATTCTTGTGGCTGATGTACCTTGAAGTCATTTTTGGTGGCTGATGTTTAGTTATCTCCTACACAGAGCCGTACCGTTCCGTACTCCCGCTTACACAAAACGATAAACGTATTGTGTCGAGACAAAACTAGGCTCTTTGGTGCATTTTTGCACAAAAATGCTGGACTTCATGTATTTATCTATCATGTACTCGGCCTTAACTATTAGGTGTACCAGGCTAGGTATTGACAAGTATAGATGAGCGAGATGAACTATGTTTTTTAGTTTTCTCTGTTTTCTTTTTTTATATTACGAAAATATCTGAATGCAGTTCGACCGCGAATGCTTCTATATTATGTTGTTGTTGTTTTGCATTTTCCTGTGGTTGTAAAAACACCAGAAATATCTGATTTTCCGACAATGTGGAAGAAAATGAGCGCCCTCTCGATTGGTAGTCCGATGCGCTACCACTGAGCCATTGTGCCGTGTACTTGTTTTTATGTTTTTTTTTATTTTTTATAAGTAAGGGGCATATAGAGTTGCACTCGTCCGTCTGTACGTACGTCCGTACGTCCCACACCTTCAGGGGCGTAGGCAAGTTTTGAATATTGGGGCGGGGCAATCTTTGAGAAGAAGCAGTGTTTTAACAGTAGTGTTTAACATTCGCTTTGAATTAGTGACTATGAATAAAATATAAAATGTAATGTTCATAACTAATGAAGATAATATTATAGAAGATATTTGTTTTTACCAGTGTAAGATAGAAATATATTTCACCGAGTGAGCTCCGGAATTCGTATTTTCACGAGTGGCGATGCCACGAGTGAAAATACATAATTGCGGAGTTCACGAGTGAAATATATTTCTATCTTTCACTGGTAAAAACAAATTTTCTTTTTTATTTTATGCTGTTAGTGCATAATTTGTGCCTATTTGACAGAAAAAATGCATGAAATGACACCAAACCGTTTGATTATCACGTGACGTCATATATTCAAACTAGAGCCTGTTTTCTAAACGTTCTAATAAAGAATGTTATTTGCGTGAATTCTGATTGGACGAGCGAGCCGCAGTCTATCGCGTCACAAAAACTTGCAGCGGTTCGATCAAATTTTTAAATACTCGTCCAATCAAAATTACTACTTCATTATCGCTCGTCCAATCAGAATTCACTCATATACCTGCATTGTAACCAAACTTTGTCCCGAGGCGATAATTTTTAGTATGGCATCGGAAAAATGAAAAAATGAATGTTATGTTCTAAATTTCCTAGCCAGTGGTCGCCGGAATTCAACAGAGGAGAAGATGACTTTTGAAAGGATACCAGATTTGTTAATGTTAGTGCAATATTTGTTGAGATGTGCCGATTTTTAAATCTTTGTTTACATTTGGGCTTGACGCCAATGGCGGAAATGGAGGTTTTGTTAATAACCTTATACCCTCTTATATAGTCGGAACACGAATTTTCAGAGAACTTGGTATTTGATAGTAAATTCGGTGTGGATAGACTGATATAGATCCCGATCTATCAAAACAAAACAAAAAAGATGAGTTTATGTAGTATAGAATCCGTGTAGACCCTATTTTTTTTTTTATTTTTTTTTTTTTTTGGGGGGGGGGGGCTATTTGGAGAATACGGGGTCCGTCTTCCAAGCACCTGTGCTTTAGACAGTGTTTTGAATCCATCTTGACAAAATTTTATTATTGATCGAATTTTGAGACATTCTAACGACGCCATTTCGATCTAGATAACGCGAATCTTACACTTACAAGTGTTGTTTTTTTTTAAATTGTGTTTGCAAGGGCAAATTTGGTTAAATCAAAGACCTATATTATACATTTATATATTTTATATATATAGGTCTCTGGTTAAATGACATAATTTTTATCTGACAAAGTCATAGACATGACGCATAACGTTTTAGTGTGTTTTGAAATCATCTTAAAATTTATGTATCATTAAGCGCCATTTATAAACGCAAATTTACGCACTGCACCCACAGGTGTCTGTATCATTGTTAAAAAATAAAATTCCAATAAAGAAAAAAAAGTGTTTATTTTTTGATATATATAAATGAAGGTCCCCATCAAGCGGGTCCCATACACTGACAGTGACCTCAAAGAACTGAAAAATTTTGTCATTTATACTAACAAATCTAGCTTAAACAATACAGCTATAGATGAGTCTGTCATTGTGCTAACATGTCGCAAACACCGATTGGAATTTCCTTAAACCGATTTTTTGCTAGAGCTTTTCATATCGGCTCAAACATAGCCAAACGTTTTAGTCGACATCGATGAGGTGATCGCAAAAAAACATTTCGGTCACGGCATTACCTAGTGTCTATCCGCTTCTATGAAATATTCACACGGCGCATACATAAAATACATAGTTTTCAATCATTATCTACCAGTAACTTGTACCTTTTCTCGATCTAACGCTAAAATCTTCGTTGTTTTTGTGTGCGTCGTCTCAAATATTTACTTTGACAGCCATGATGCTTCCGAATGGCTTCGGTCAGTTAACGGAAATCGCCGATCTCAAATTTTGCAACGATTTCTTCGACTGGCTGGTAGTCTAAAACGCCAGCCAATCGGAAAACAATTGCATAAAATGACATCGTCGTATTCCCTGCAACAGAAACATCTTCATCTGTGAACGCTTCCCCTTCCACTGTGAACGTAACTCCGCATACGTTGAACGTAACTTCCCCATCATTGGACACCACTGCTAATTCTCAACGTCATCAAGTTAGTGCTACCCAATAGGACATTGAGGCGGCTGATTCATCGCTTTTTCTGAAAGAGAAGAGTATACAATTATGTGCACTAAATGTAAGTGGACTTAAAAAGCGTCTCCAATACCCGGATTTTATTGACTTTGTACATAAATTTGATATTTTTTATTTATCGGAAGGCTAATTACTTGTAAATAGTCCAGCAGATGTTCCTACTCGGGCTAGTCAGACAATGGCGGACACTAAATAGTCCCAATTATTTTGCCTTTTGGGGGCATTAAATGGCTAGTATGGCCTGAAAGGAACATGTTAAGTAAATGAGATGCTTTTACTGACACACTGATAGCAAATTTATGTTTGGAAATGCAGTATATGAAAAAAGGCCCTGGTTTTAGGACGGCATATGAAAAACAGTTTTGAAGTTCACACAGAAGTGAAAAAACAGACCACCGGTTTCAAGGTATCAAATCTCTGTTAATTGATACATGACCCCTGCTTTTCTTGCTGGAAATGGACAGTAGAAACAATTAGCTTTAAAAGCATGTAAGTTAGCCCTTATTAAAATGGTACCAGCTATTATTGCCAGCCTTTTGAAACATGTCATGTTTACTATAGTTTATATAGGGAAGTCTATTTACAGGTCTTACACCTATAAGAAGTACAAGTGGAGGGCAGAATTTGAATATTTATATTGTCTGCAATGTTATTTTCCACTAAAATTGTGTGCTGACCAATTCTAAGCAAATTTGAAAGTCAAAAATCAGTATAACTGTGTTACAGGAGGCAAACTTAGGTTTTAATTAGGTTTGGGGTCATTTTTAACTGTTTTTGCCTTAAAAATGCCACAATTGATACCCTGTGTGGCCCATTTTGCATGTGTCAGCTCAAAAAGATGGTTGCTTTTATTAGTTGAGATGTTTTACCATTATTCATAACCATGTTTTTGAAAATTTTGATGTTTTTCAATTTTTATTAGCAAGAAATGAATTCTTAGGTTTAGCCGCTTGGCCGCAAACGCGTACCAGAATAGGTGGTGTTTGAAAATTCCTCAAATTGAGTTCATTTTTGATAACTGAAAGCTCAAACTTGGTAGATATATTGCAAACATCATATTATTGAATAAAAACAGAAAATATAAGATATTGAAAAACACAAGTTTTCTTATAGGCTAATTACTTGTAAATAGTCCAGCAGATGTTCCTACTCGGGCTAGTCAGACAATGGCGGACACTAAATAGTCCCAATTTTTTTGCCTTTTGGGGGCATTAAATGGCTAGTATGGCCTGAAAGGAACATGTTAAGTAAATGAGATGCTTTTACTAACACACTGATAGCAAATTTATGTTTGGAAATGCAGTATATGAAAAAAGGCCCTGGTTTTAGGACGGCATATGAAAAACAGTTTTGAAGTTCACACAGAAGTGAAAAAACAGACCACCGGTTTCAAGGTATCAAATCTCTGTTAATTGATACATGACCCCTGCTTTTCTTGCTGGAAATGGACAGTAGAAACAATTAGCTTTAAAAGCATGTAAGTTAGCCCTTATTAAAATGGTACCAGCTATGATTGCCAGCCTTTTGAAACATGTCATGTTTACTATAGTTTATATAGGGAAGTCTATTTACAGGTCTTACACCGGAAACACATACAGATGATACAGATATACTTGATATCGATGGCTATACCTATTACGCTAAGAATAGGACTCAAGCATATTATAGAAAGTCGGGAGGTATTGGTATTTATGTTCGTAGTTATATGGCGCCTTTTATTTCTGTTCATGAAAATAATTCGGAATATGTGCTTTGGATATCAATTGATAAAGCTTACACAAACTTAGAGGAACATATTATACTTGGTTCAGTTTTCATTCCGCCGGAAAACTCGCGTTTCTTTAACGAAGATCTTTGGAACGAATTTGAAAATGAACTAGTACAAAAATGCTGCGAGCATAAATACGTGACACCAACTGTCGCGTAGGTGTTCTTCGTGATTTTGTTCCGTCCGACCCACACTTAAACAATATATTTGATATTGACGAGGAAGTTCAAGCTGATATTGATATGCATAGGATACTAGAAAATTTATCAATCCCGTTAGAACGAAACTCAAAAGATCTTAGATCTAACAGTCACGGCATGTGACTTATTGAAATATTGAGAACTAATAACTTCTACTTAACGGAAGACTATTCGATGATAAAAACATTGGTGAATTTACATTCAGAAATAAAACCGTAATTGATTATGTTTTCGCGACCGCCGAATGTTTTCAACGAATAACAGATTTTAAGGTAAGGCCTTCCTAATGAATACATATATCCAGAAGAGTATCCAAGGGAGGTAACTATAGTAGTAAATTAGGGTAGATTTCTGTCATGCAAGAGGACCAGGGTTCAAATCCCACTGGAAGCTATTTTTTTGTAAGCCTAGAGCTTAAATAATTGGCTTATTTCTTTTTTTCCTGTGTAATTCTGTCATTGAATATAAAATTCTCATGATTTAATCTAAAATAAGCAAAATAATCAAGATTAAAGGGGTTTTCGCTATCAGAATAGTGTTTATTCAAGTCATCAATTTGAAAATTTCTAAAACTGGACGGTAAACTTCTCTGAAATTTTGTTTAAGGTATATAGTTAAAAAATGGTAAATTTTTGTATATTGCACCAATCAGGATTTTGCACAATTTTCATTAATTTAGTCTCGTGAAATATAAAAAAATGCATTAAAAAAAATCTATTTGGTCAAAAATGTCATTTTAAGATAAATTCTGTATTTATATATTATATCTTAAATTGGTTTAGTAAAATATAACATATTTTGGATAAACTGTAAAAAATTAGGGTTGAATTTATCAATAACAAAACATTTTGTCACACGTTTTTTCTCACATTTTTAAATAAAAAAAGCTAAAAATCTCAAAAACTACACGGTGAAAATCATTAAAATTTTGCATACAAGTCAGTGGTATGAAGCAGTTGATGAAAATATAATCAGATGTTGGATTCTTAATAGTGCCAGTTAGGAAGGCCTTACCTTAAAATTGTAGAATCAGACTCTTTATTCTCTGACGGCCATAATGCACAATGTTGGGAAATAAGCGTTCTTAATAAAACATTCGCTCCCAAAAATAACTATATAAATATTAGAAATAATCCGAAATGGAAACCTGAGCTGTCCGAAACATTCATTGCAAATCTCGATGTTAACGTAATAAATAACATTAACTGTCGACTTGACCAATCCCCACAATCACACCAGACTATTGAACAAGTGACCAATGAAATTCAAACTCTTTTTCAAAACGCAGCCGAAAAAACCTTTCCCCAACGACCACATGCTCAGTTTACTACCTCCTATGTAAATAATAAGCCCTGGTTCGGACCAACATGTCATAGGACAAGGCAAAACTACCACGAGGCAAAAACTACTTACCTTTCCAGTCCTAATACCGACACCAAATTAAGATTAAAGCTTGCAAGCAAATCATATAAAAGAACGATGAACTTTTATATAAAGAAAAATAAACAAAACAATTCTACTAAATTAAGAGAACTAAATGATAAAAACCCGAAAAAATATTGGAAATTCTTAAACAGTATAAAATGTAATAAGAGAGATAATCCTTCTCCTACCATACATGAATTTTTTATTTCTTTGAAAAAAAACTAATTTAAACACCATTCAAGATGGCAGATTTGAAGATTATGAATTACGTTCGTCGCAAGAGTCCAATGATTTTCTTGATTCACCGATAAATTCGACAGAAATATACAAATGTATTTCAAATCTTCAAAACTCCAAAGCCCCGCACCCCACTGATAAGATTATAAACGAATACTTAAAATCAAGCAAGGATATCCTTTTACCTACATACTGTAAATTATTTAACAGTGTACTAGAAACCGGTCATATTCCTAAAGTTTGGCTAGAAGGGTCAATTATTCCCATATATAAAAATAAAGGAGATCCAAAAGATCCAGCAAATTATCGTCCAATTACAATTCTTAGCTGTGCTGGGAAATTATTTACATCCATCCTTAATCAAAGATTAACAAAATTTCTAGAAGATAATAACTTGTTAGATCAGAATCAGGCAGGATTCAGAAAAGGTTACGCATGTAGTGATCATATATTTACACTACATTGTCTTCTTGATATAATCCGAAAAAAGAAACTCAAGCTTTATTTCGGATTTGTTGATTTCTCGCAAGCTTTTGACAAGGTATGGCGTATAGGCCTGTGGCACAAACTCCTTAACAATTCAATTAATGGTAAATTCTTTAAAGTCATAAATAACATGTATAAAAACATCAAATCTTGTATTTCACATAATGGGCAAATTTCCGATACATTCATATGATATCCGAAATCGGTGTAAGACAGGGTCAGAATTTATCGCCGGTACGATTTTCTATGTACTTAAATGATCTTCAGTCATCCTTACACTTAAACGGTGCTGTTGGTATAGAGCTAAGAAACCCACTCGATTTTGATATATGGCTTAAACTGCTAGTCTTGCTTTATGCCGAAGATACTGTTATTATAAGTGACTCAGCCGAGGATTTTCAACGTAGTCTCTCATTATTTAACGACTACTGTAAAACTTGGCACTTGCAAGTTAATTTAAAGAAGACAAAAGTTATTATAATCGGAGCCCGACAATTGAATAATTTTGAGTTTAAATTAGGCGACCAAGTTATTGAAATTACCGATCAATACCATTATCTAGAAGTAACTTTCTCAAGCAGCGGATCCTTTCTCAAAGCACGAAAACGTATTGCTGAACAAACAACAAAGGCTATGCACCTACTCTTCACGAGAGCGAACAACTCTGATTTACCCATAGATCTTATACTAAAGCTGTTTGACAATACAATAACAATACAATACAAATTTTATTTATTGTCGGTATTCGTCAACATGTATAAACATAAGCTATAAAGCTTTTGACCGACATAATAAAGCTTTTGACCGTACTGTCCTTCCAATATTAACTTTCGGATCCGAAGTATTTGATTACGAAAACATTGACATCTTAGAAAGGGTACACAATAACTTTCTTAGAAAAATCACAAAAGCTAGACGCTCTACTCCTATGTGTTTTCTATATCCTTTCCGCGCCCGACCCTGTTTTGCGGATGGACGTCCGTAACGTATTTAAACGTGACAAAATTTTGACTTCCCAAAACCCGACCCTGTTTTACGAGAAGACGCCCGAAACGTATTTAAACGTGTGCTTTTTTTCACGATTTTAAAAACCATAACGTAAATGTGCGTAAATGTTATTTTAATGCCCGTTGAAAAGTGTATGTTTGAATAGAGCATATACGCTTTCGTCCGTTACCGGTATTCTACCTTTTAAAGAAATTCGGAATTTTCAACATGGTAAGAAACCCGTGTAAAACACGTTATCTAACGTTACGGTCTTTCTTCTGTAAAAAAGGTGGAAAAATGCATATCAAGAATAGTGCGTTAAAATCCGTAATTTCAACGCTCTATTACGTAATTGGTGAAAAATTCGGTTTATCGCAGGAAGACTGTAACGTAAAATTCCGTAAATTAATTAATCTAATTAACAGTAATTAATTTTTATGCCATTGCAAAAAATGTCATTTTTAAGTAATTACTAGGTAGACATAGGATTTTTTTTAAAATAATGAATAACTGTTTTGGAGCAACTTTTTTATTTTGACAATGAAAGATGAAGAAACAGCAACACATGTAATTAGATTTTTTTTCTTAAAATTGAACTTTTTAAAATTACTAATTTTCTTATCAGATTATCTAGGTCAAATGTATTCAATTTCTTACTAAATTATATTTCAGAGAAAATATGCGATGCATTCAAAGGACTAATAGTTTTAAAATACCGATCGATGATTCCGCGTTCTTTTAAATAGCCACCAAAGTAAGGACTTTTTAAAAAATGAAAAATGATTCGACGGGTTTCCGACGACAAAACAGGGTCGGGTTTTGAAAAGCGATTTTTTTATACGTTTAAATACGTTTCGGGCGTCTTCCAGTAAAACAGGGTCGGGTTTTGGGAAGTCAAAATTTTGTCACGTTTAAATACGTTATGGTCGTGGAAAGGATATGGAGAATTAGGAAGATATCCTATCTCTATAACCGTCAAATCCTGCATGATATCATTCTGGAATCGTTTAATTTCGAGTAAAGAGCAAACGATTTCGCTGCAAATATACAAATACATGCTAAATCTACCTGACAGTAACTTTAAGTGGTGTACTAAAATAAAAGAAATCCTAAATTCAGAAGGCCGTTCCGATTTGTGGGAAAAATCAATTCCAGTTAAATCAAAAAAATATTCATAAACAAGTTAAACAAACCTTGATTGACCAATTCAAACAACAATGGCACGAGCAATTACGAGTATCTAATAAGGGTCTGATTTACAATAGCTTTAAGGAACAGCATGGATTTGAATCTTATTTCAAGGTCCTCACTATACAAGAGTCGATGACTATTTTCAAATATCGAACCGCCAACCACAGACTACCTGTTGAAACCGGTCGTTACGACGGAACCCCTTTTGTTGATAGAATATGCACACTGTGCAATAATAGAAATGTCCAACCAGTTGGTTGCGAGAAACATTATCTTCTTGAATGCACTTTTTTAACCGTGAAAGAGCCGAATATCTAGGTTCACTTAACATAAGAAATGTAGTGGTTGTGGTATTGTCGGTAGTTTAGCGAGACTTTGGTGACGTCACCGGAAGTAGATAGAGTATCCGGGAAGAAGATCTAGGACACAACATGGACGCTAACTAGAAAGTTAGGCTGCAAGAATCGGTAGACATCCCTGTGGGGATTACGGCTACAATAGGCAAATGTATTGGTAAGTGATTTTTATGGCACCTTTTTATATAGGAGCGTCCTACAATGGTGGCAGCGGTTAAAATTATCAATTAATTTTGATCGGAATTGTGTAACCTTCGAATCTGCCATGCCGAAAGATCAACGACCTCAATCATCAACGACGTCTGATGTCATGCAAATTCCAGGGGTGGGGAAGTCAGATTGCGTCATCGTATCTGATAAATTTCCCCTTCCCTCACAGGAAAGCAATTAAGAGCCATCTCTTTTGCTTGGAACATCCTTTACAGAGAGGATCATCATGCCGACGGGCACCATTACGCAATTCGTCCATTTCAATTGCGTATCCCGGATCAAGACCAGTTTCCGGTTTCTCTTTGTAAATGTCACCATTGAAGCTCCTTTATTTCTGCAATGAGGGGGAGGGTGGTGTTGATGGAATTTGTTTGATATTTATAATTTGCCTTTTGTTGTTGATATACTGATTCTTGCCATGTTGCACACTAGTAAATAAAGAGTAGTAGTAATTCTTTGTTGTTTTGCAAAAGTATATAAGGATGTTCGCTACGGACGAAGACTCGAGTGGTAATGAGGGAGTCTATCGTAAGACTAGTCTCAGATGGCCTAAAGTGCACAAAATTGCCATCAATTTTGCACCTTACAAGAGCCTAAAGCTCATACCTGGAGTCCGTTCTCGTCTAGCCAAGACCATAATGTTTGTACGCGAAAACAATGGTTACATAACTCGCGACATTTTTGAGAACCTATGCAGAAAGAAGCTGTCTCCTGAATTTATAAAGATGATAGATTTCACAAAAAAGAGGTCTAAGTATGCACATGCACAAGAGACCAGCAGTGAAAGTGATTCTGTCAGTGAGTATGATGATACTACTGACAGTGATGTTGCTGCAGGATACACAAGGGGTTAGGCAGGGAGTTGCACCTCTACCAGAACTGTTCGTTCACGCTTGTCCAAAAGACATAAGGTGAAACAGGAAACTTTCACAAGTTCCAGTGAGGACGAAGGGTCAGATAGCGACATCGTATCTGGCAGACCTCCTCGCTTGCTGAAAGAGTCAGACTTCGTCATCGAATCTGATAAACTTTCACCTCGTTCACAGAAAAGATCAGATATCGTTCTCGAATCTGATAAACGTTCAAACAAACGTTCTACGCGGAAACACAAGAAGCTTCACCGTGCGCTTCAAGTCATTGATTCGCTACCTAGCACATTGACTTACGACGGTAAAGGTAATTGGGAGTTGTTTAACAAGAAGTTCACAAGCTATGCGCATGCATGCGAATGGACTGAGGAAGAATGCATAGACTGTCTTTGTTGGTGTCTGACAGGGAAAGCTGCAGACTATTGGGCGATCATCACAGATGGTGAAGAAAATCTCAAAGTTAGCAAAACGTTATGGTGACCACGAAACGCCAGCTACAGCACAACTACAGTAACAGCAAGCACACCAGGCACCTGGTGAGTCGCTTGAAGACTGGGCCGACAGGGTTATGACACTAGGGTCAAAGGCATTCCGAAAACTTCAAGATTGGTATGCATCAGAGCAGATGGTCAGCAGATTCTGCCAAGGGTTGGTTGACCGCGATGCCGGTCACCATGTCTGCATGAAAGACCCCAAGACCGTGCTCAAAGCGGTGAGCATGGTAAGACATTACCAGCATGTACATGAGGCCATTTATGGAAGGTCTGCCGGGGAATTCATCGTGCGCAATGCGGATGATTATTCCAATGATGAGGAGGAACATGCTGTGCAGCCAGATACAACTGTCAATGCAACGGTTGAGGAGTTTTGCCAGACTTTAGGAACAGTCATTGCTCAAGTAAACCAGGAACCAGGGTTTACAGAATGTTTAGGTGTGGTAAAGAAGGCCACATTCGTAGAAATTGTCCATCAAAAAGACAATTTGTAGGTCAAGAGTTAAAAATGTTGCCCCATGTCACTGAGGGGGTTGGCCCCAAGCAGGTTGCAACTGAGGTAGAGTTTGCACGGGATAAACTGGGGGCGGAGGTAGATTATGATAATGTTGTATCAGGGAATGAGGTTAAGGCTGATGAAGTATCTGTGGGTTACATAAGGGTAGTTGAGGGAAATCAGTCCCAAGAAGTGTCACAGATAGGCAAACACGGCTTAACACTAGAAAATTTGGGTGGGGAAAGGTTAGAGGGTGATCTGGTAGTTGATAAGCAGGGAAATCTTGATCAACTGGGGGTCTCACCAAATTTTGAAAGTGATGCTAAAGATAGCATTTGGGGTACATAGAGGTGATCAGTCAAAGTTTGTGTTGGCGGGATCACAGTTCACTGTTGGGCATGTCGAGGCGGTAGGTCATGGGTCAGTTGAATTGCTTTGTGCAGGGTGTGACTCGTGTAGTTGGGCCTTGAGGTGGGTGGTTCAAGTAGGGTTAATGGATATGGAAGTTTCTGTGGGTCCAGGGGTAGCACAAGGGGTATTATTCAATGATGGCCACATTGAGGGGGATAAGGGTGCTGGGTTGGATCAAGGGGAAACTAGGTTGTCCATCAGTAAGCATGAACCAGTGATGTTAAATAGCCCGACTGTGGAGATAAGGTACCTGGGTGCCATCAGAGTTAAACAGGGCTCTGTGGGCACAGATTCAAGGGATCAAGGAGATCCAGCTGAGGGTAAGCGTTCATGCGCTTTCCCGCCGTGTGGTGTTGGTGCTGGAAGCGCCGAAGAATGGGAGCCATGGGATCCTGGTGGCTCATAGTTCACCACTTAGCAGAATGGTCGTTCGGAAGGACTGGTACGTATAGTAAATCCTAAGATGTAATTGCGCCATTTGCAATTTTGTGGTATGGTACAGCATGGTGAAGAAGCAACATATGCATATCAGGAATCGCCACACTAAAAAAAACACAGCCTCCCCACGCAGCGAAAAAGAAGAGAGGAAGAGAGAGAGAGAGCGCATGTTTTATATATGTATGTCAATTCAAATAGGACGCCACAAACAATTAATAAACAAGAGAACCTTTGGGGATACCGCCTTGGAACGGTCAGTGGCAAAACAAATTGCCACTGGGGGTTTAAACCAGGTTCTAGGGTGCACCAACCTCACACTTGCCCCAACAGGTTCTCGTATCACAAAACAAGTACAAATTGTCTTGGTGAAATAACTCCAACCCACCCATCAGCTCAACAATGTTGCATGCAAAAGCATACAAACATATAAACATAAGAATTTAATAGCATTGCAAAGCCAAAGGGCGGGTACTCAATGATCTTTCCGAGACCAGAGCACCTGGAGTAAAATCAGCACGAACACGATGACAGGGATAAAAGAAACAAATCGAGCTTTTAGGTTCTTTTAAGAAAAGATTTCCCCATTAACTTTCATAAACTCTTACACCCCTGCCACCGTCGTGCAACCAAAGAGGTAAGCATAATGATCAACTGTAGATGGGTTAATCACCAGGCCTGCAGAGCGCTGTAAAATATCATGTTGGTAACCTTTCTTTTTAAATTTACAGATGGTTTTTACGAATAACCGGGAGAAATTAACATTGCCTTTTATCTTCTTAAGTTTATAAATTAAATCTCCATAAAAAACTGGCTGTGAAATTCCTTGTTGCAATAGTGATTTTAAACTGCAGCTGTATTTATGAATTAGATCTGGATATCGGCGATAAAACTTGCAAAAGGTTTTCCTTAATTTGTGATACCGATAACCTTGTTTTAAAAGTTTTTCTGTAATGCAGATTACGTTCATTGAAATCATTCACATCGTTGCAAGCTCTTGAAAAGCGAACAAGCTGTGAGATATAAACCCCGTAAGAAGTTGCACGAGGAACATCGCCGTCTAGAAACGGAAAATTTACTATATTAAAATTAAAATCATCTCTTTTATCATAAATTTTAGTAGTGACGTAACCATTTTCGATGGATAGATTTAAATCAAGGAAGTTTGCTTGCTTTTCTGAAGTGTTCGCTTTTCTGAAGACGTCAATCTCTTACCGTGAGTAGGTCCTGTGGTAGAACTATCACATCACAGGGTGTGATGCCAGCGAACGACAAGGCAGAAGTACTGTCATGACAATTAGGTCACAAGTCGAAAACCTGTCCCCTGGCTAGAGACTAGAGTCATGTGCGGACTAGTCAGGGTATTCAGGCTGGAGAATGCGTCATCGTTTCTCCAAGCCGAGTGCGAGTACTGGTTATTTACCCAGGAAACTGACACCATATGAATGGCTGTCATAGGGCATAACTTAACTTACTGGTGGATCCCAGGAAGATATGCCAGATGTCCAGATTCTCACCGACCGATGGCTCACTCCTTTGAAATAAAGTGGAGAGGAGTGTAGTGGTTGTGGTATTGTCGGTAGTTTAGCGAGACTTTGGTGACGTCACCGGAAGTAGGTAGAGTATCCGGGAAGAAGATCTAGGACACAACATGGACGCTAGCTAGAAAGTTAGGCTGCAAGAATCGGTAGACATCCCTGTGGGGATTACGGCTACAATAGGCAAATGTATTGGTAAGTGATCTTTATGGCCCCTTTTTATATAGGAGCGTACTACAGAAATCATGATCTCTCTTTAAAAACACTTTTAGCGTCGACTTCTTTAAACATACTGAAAAACGTGTGCAAATTCGTAAATGTTATAATGAAAAAAATCTAATCTACCAATATGGAACCAATGCCTCCCCACTTGTCTTTACATACCTCTAAACAAAATGTGATGTTATGTATTTATTTGCTTTTGTGTGTAAATTGTATTATTTGCATCTATAGTGTGATTATATTAACCTGCCCATTTTGCATACATTATTCGGTTGTTGGTTGTGATATTTTTAACTTCATCACCAAAGCGTGAAAATCGTCATTACCTCAACGGGAAATCCATTACTTATGCATTATTTAGGTGTCTTCTTTCCGCTAGACATGTATGAAAGCGGAATGGCTCAGTGGTAAAGTGCATCCTTCAAACGCTAAAGGTATGTGGTTCGAGTCCAGCTAGTGCCATTTTTGTTTAATACTTTTTTAAAGCGGTTTTTATATAAAGTTTCACGTTTTTTGTTATTTTCCACGCGGAAACCGTTGTTAATTTCTATAAGTGAAACAGAACTGCTGATATAGTTTGTGACATGGAAATATCAATATTACAATAAAAAGTCTATAAAAATAAATCAATAAAGCAAAAAAAAACAACAACATAATATTTAAAAACAAACAAACAAATAAACAATAAACATCTACAATATAAAACGCCACGAAAAATGTTATAGGTCTAAGTACGACTCGAACCCGCGACAAGCGGCAAAATAATTGTCGTTTTGCTATTTTCTGCCTTCGTACCAACTGCGCTTTAGACGCATATGGAAGTGAAGGCAGTTTTAAAGATATACATACACGTGCAAAAGACCAGTCCAAAATAGCAAGGAAATCCCCGTCTCAAAATATCACGTTCAACCACTGTGTAATGTATGCAAAATGGGCAGGTTAATATAATCACACTATACTCATGTTTGTTAAACCTATAGGTCGACCGAGGTAAATTGGCGATGTTTACAATTATTAATAGAATGAAAATACTGGTTTAGGCAAATTTAGGACTTACCAGTATTATTTTGCAGGATCGTATTATATCGCCTCAATAGCGCAGTGGTTAACGCGTCCGGTTAGCAATGACATATTTTTTTTTCGACACGGGTTCGAATCATTCACGGAATTCAGATATATATTTTGATTTCTATTTTTTAAGTTTTATTGCAGTTATTTCGTATCTTATACTTTTGCATGAATTTATTTTATCACCTCGATTATTTCGAGGATATCGAGGAAATAATTATTGTGTAAACAGTTTAAAAAAGTTATTAAAACATGTTTCGAACCTACAACCTATTGTACCGTTTCTACCATTGCATTTCAACGTATTTTTATTGACTGCGTCTTAGACCACTAGGCTAATGGGGCGAGTGTTGGGAGCGTTACGCTTTGTATTAAACAAGGATTATTATATATCTCCATTGTTTACATGCAATGCCAATGTAAACACGCCAATGTAAACATTGCCAAATTATCTCTGTCCAATAATAATGAATACATAATAAGTGGTAAAACATTTCTTTGTTTTCCAAAAAAGACAATGTACTTACCGTAAACTGTGTTCTCCCTGCTCTCCACATGTCTTAAAATCTTGTTGTAACAATGCGTCAGACTGTCGTTATTATTATTGTAAAAATCGTGGTCACATGCTTTCCATGTTTTTCATTGACGGTTACTTTCATTGACTTGAGTAGTGGAAGTCACTGATTGGCCGAAATGTATTTATAGCTCATTTGCATAAAATGAATGCTCTCAGGTGCGGATATGTACCACTGCTGCTCTGACAGGTAAATTTCAATTGTATACGTCGCATGTCCTACTAAGTTTTTTTCTTTTTGTTCTTATTATATAAACTTTATCTTGTCAGCCCCGTTGGTACCTTGTGTTTCGTTTCGATAAGTACCAGCTCAGGGGCAAGGCAAGTTTTTTTTACTTAGTTACATATAAAAGTATGTTCAAAATAATTAAATTTCTTCTATGACAACTGATATTTAAAATTGTGTAACATAGTAAGAAACGCATCCAAACCTGCTCACTAACTCCATTGAATGTATTTTTTTTTCATTCACAAATTTATTTTACCACGTGATTATAAGCAATTGTGACATGTATTGTCAACACCTAGAACAGCGCTGTTTCCTTTTATTTATTTTTTTTCTTCAGGATCTACTTTTATTTATCTAATAATGTAAGAAAATCAAATGCATGTTCCATTATTAAGTTACCATCCTATTAAATAATTTACCACTGCAATGACTGGGTAATGATGTTGATTACGTACTTTCCCCCTGGCATGTTTTCTAAAAGTTGTTATTGTCTTAATCCAATGTCAATTGTCATCAATATTAATATTAAAGTACGTATACGGATCGCTACCCCACATGTCTGCTCAACCATTCTTCCTCATATTATCATTTTCAATTGTTTGTTTGTTATTTTTGTTTCGTTATTGTTGCTTTTCTGTGTGTATATGTAATTTTTGTCTGTTTGTATCTTGACCTGAAACCTAATTATTGTTTCAGTATATTGAATTTTGTTATATCCCCATGTTGTACATGCAAAGTACCTGGGTGAAATAAAAGATATGTTTTGTTCTGTTCTATTTTCGCTTTAACGGACAAGTTTTTTTAAGTTATCAGATCACTTAATAGGTATTGATTTCCGATTCGGTATGATATATAACAATAAATGATCGGTTAAAATTTGTTAGCCCCAGTTTGTTTTAATTTTTATCATCCCTCGTGTCGTTCTTGTTATATAAAAGTCAACGTTTGAAGCTCCTAGTATCCATTTTGAGTAAAGAACAGTAATTTTAGTTTTGTTTGAATGAGAAGGTATAGAGCTATAATTATGTAGAAAATAAAAATGTTCGTCGGCATAAATCAATTGATAATGTAAATTACATACGTTTGAAGTATATAACATTGTTGATTAATTCATTTTTATTCGATCTCGCGATCTTAAGTTATTCACATCTACGTTCTTAACAAACCAGTAGTTATGCCTTCCAGTCTACAGTCCACCAATTGGTAGCATTTTGTGAGGTAAAGTGCAAACCCTGGTACCGTCTCTCCCCAAGTACAGGTGGCTCCCACATACAGCTCACGGTAAATAATTTTAGAGGTGAGGTGGTGTAAGTATTTCGTTTATATCTCCGGAAATTCAAAACCTTTTAAAAAGTGAAACATATCAGCGCTCTGTCGAATAAATAATGACTATACAAGTGTCACAACATTTCATCTCGAAATAAACAAACTACGGCGAGTTTAACGGGAGAGTTTGACTCAAAAATGTCAAATGTCAAAATAAAACTTAACATACTCAGTAAATACTGCAAATTTATTCGTTTTAGATACGGTATCGTATAGTCCTGTCTTCCTAAAACAGCCAGGTCAAATTTCAAGCATTGAGCTTTTTTGTGTCGCCCTTTCGAAGAAATGGCGATACATAGGGATCGCTTTGTCCGTCTGTCCGTCCGTCACGAAAACTTAACGTTGGCTATAACTTTGTCATTTCTTAATATTTCTTTATGAAACTCAAATTATATTGCTTATGACAACACGCTCATGATGATGATAAATTCGTTAGGTCAAGGTC
The DNA here is from genome assembly GCA_038501625.1 of Corbicula japonica. Lineage (NCBI taxonomy): Eukaryota > Metazoa > Mollusca > Bivalvia > Venerida > Cyrenidae > Corbicula > Corbicula japonica. The sequence continues at coordinate 201,742 of JAZAYU010000441.1, read as the reverse complement.
ACATTTGATGGAGTTAGGCCCCTTTTTGTACTTATATTTTGACACGAAAACTTAACGTTGGCTATAACTTTGCCATTTCTAAATATTTCTTCATCAAACTTTCAAATTACACTGCTTATGACAACACGGTCATGATGATGCCAAATTCTTTAGGTCAAAATCACATTTGATGGAGTTATGCCCCTTTTTCGTCACAAAAACTTAACGTTGGATATAACTTTGCCATTTCTTAATATTTCTTCATCAAGCGTTCAAATTATACTGCTTATGACAACACGGTCATGATGAGGCCAAATTCTTTAGGTCAAGGTCACATTTGATGGAGTTATGCCCCTTTTTCGTCACGAAAACTTAACGTTGGCTAATACTTTGCCATTTCTTAATATTTCTTCATCAAACTTTCAAATCATACTGGATATGACAACACGGTCATGATGATGCCAAATTCTGTAGGTCAAGGTCACATTTGATGGAGTTATTCCCCTTTGTTGTCATGAAAACTTAACGTTGGCTTTCTTTTGCCATTTCTTTACATTTCTTCATCAAACTTTCAAAATATATTGCTTACATAAACACGATCTTCATGATACCAAAATCTTTAGGTCAAGGTCACATGCCACAAAGTTATGCCCCTTTCATACTTATATTTTGTCATGAAAACTTAGTCTGGGCTATAACTTTGCCATTTCTCAATATTTCTTCAAATTATATTGCTTATGACAACATACTCATGATGATGCCAAAATGTTTAGGTCAGGGTCATATTTGTTGGAGTTATGCCCCTTTTTGTACTTGGATTTTGACACGAAAACTTAACATTGGCATTTCTCTATATTTCTTCATGAAACTTTCAAATAATATTGCTTATGACAACATGCTCATTATGATGCCAAATTCTTTAGGTCAAGGTCTTATTTGTTGGAGTTATGCCCTTTTTTTGTACTTGGATTTTTACAAGAAAACTTAATGTTGGCTATACCTTTGCCTTTTCTTAATATTTCTTTAAGAAATTTCCAAATTATATTGCTCAAGACAATACACTTGTGATGATGAGATGTTGTTTCGGTCAAGATGGAGTTATGCCCCTTTTTGAACTTGCATTTTTTTCCGACATTGTACCCGAGGGCGACACAAGTGTTCAACTGAACACCCATCTAGTTATTTAAATGAATGACTCGTTTTTAAAGTTGGTCAGTGGTTTCAAAACAGCACTTGCATCGCACAGGTGTGTATATGTTTGGCACTCACCAAGTACAGCTACCGAAAAGTCTTCCAAAATGTGAAGAAATGGTCAGTGATTTTGTTTTAGTATATGTGGGAGGTCCTCATATACTAAAACAAAACACATTTGCTTTGATTATATTGACCACCCACAAATACACAAACAAAGTAACTGACGATTTCAAGATTAAATGTTGTGACGCCTGCAGAACATAGTCACTGTTTATTCACCAGAGCGCTGGTATGTTTAATGTTTTGAAGGTTTTGAATTTCAGGAGATACAAACGAAATACTTACACCTCCTCTCCTGCAAAAGTATTTACCGTGAGCTGTATGTGGGGGAGCCACCTGTACTTGGTAGAGCCGGTACCAGGGTGTGAAGGGATAAGGAGAAAAAAAAAAACAACAGCAACAAAAATGTATATTTAATTTACAGTCAAAAATCTTTTAAGTCCAAATGTTTTGCGATATTTTTAACAACTTAAATTAAAGATTATCGAATGTTTCGTAGTTCGTGTTTAATTAACTTATTTAAATTACTAAGCATATATGTCTATGGAAATGACAAATTAATTCTTCCTTTAGAAAAGTAATGATTTAATTATTAAAGAGAGATGTGCAGGGTCGAGCAGGTGTACTCGGTAAAATCGTAAACAGATCGATCTATGTAACACTTACGTGTACTTTTCACTAAACTCTACATTTCAAACCCTCCAGGAGAAAGTTTTTGGTTAATTTTACCATTTTCCGGACCTGAAAACAATCCGCTGAAGAAATCCCTATACAAAAATACATTCTATATTTAGCGATCATTCAATATTTAGCGATCATTCTGTATTTAGCTTATCGCTGAGCTTACTATTCGTGGTGACCCAGGCAGTTTGAAACAAATGGCGACGTCGATAGTCGGCAAGGTACACCGAATGCGTATTTTGGTTGAAGTGATCACGTGACAATCTCAAAAACTACCGAGGCTTTACGCGGGAAATACAAAAATAGCTAACCTATGCGCGTCGCATATGATAGGAAACACCCTTTATATATCTTTTTTTTAAAAATAAAATATTGGTTTAAAATATTTCGGGTGTAAATCAATATTTGAGCTTCAAATAATGGTATTCAACTGATTAATAACCCTTTTCGCAAATCTGTTCCATTCGTCAATCCTGCACATCTCCCTTTAATATGGAAAGAACAGTTAAATTCCACACATCCGACAACATAACTATGAACAAAGTGTTTGTATCTGGATATACGTGCGAATCTTTCGACGGAAAAGGGATTCTAAATTCGATATCCGTTGCCATCCTTATAATATTTGTTTGTATGCAGTTTTGTCCATTTCATTCACGATCCTTCCACATCAAACACTTGGTTATCATGACTTGTCCTTATTTTAAAACCCACAAGTGTTTACCAGCTACGTTGAACGGGTGGCAAATTGTCTGTATGTATGCAGAGTTGTGATCCTTTGTTTTTAAACGATGCCCAGCAATATATTTTCTTTGTAGAAAGTTTTGCGCCGAGCAGAACACCACATTCGCATACTAAATGATAAAGAATAGGATGGCGAACCTCTAAACATAGATTTTGGGTTTGATCACGAATACTTAAATATTTTGTAGGATGGTACGGTGTTAACTCCTTACCACACTGAATTTTGACAATGAATTTTCTACTACTGTTTCTGTCAGGCGGGGTTGCTTTACCCAAATCCGGCAAGGGTACACTATACAGCAAATATTCGCTTAAGGGTTGTGTTTTCGAAATTTCGATTTCAATTGTGTGCCTCGAAAATAATACAGGACACATATTCTTGTGTCGTTTCCAATCAGCTGTCTGGCATTCCTTGGAACAGTAAGTGGCTCTTTTACAATTTCCACAGTTTCTTAATTTATCTGAAATGTTGTGACAAAAACAACATGTCTGGACTGGAATGAAACATTCTCTCGGAGTATGTTGTCCTTTGTCGTTGCTGAGAAATACATTTCTCGTTGTTATAAATGGTGCTACAGAATACATGCCGATTGCACCTTCTACCGAACCCACATCTAACCACCGTTTATCAATAAGCACTGAATTTAAAGGAGGCGCCATGTCCGCAATATAAATTGCTGGTCCTGTGTGATCTCGAATAGTATTGCCATCAACCTCTACTGGAGCAGAGTAGTTAACTCCTACCCTAATTCCGCCACATTTGTTTGCAAAAACATCATTATTGTAAATACTAGCAGCTGACCTCGATTTCACCATTATTCCCCACAACCAATTCTCATAAATTCTGTTTCCAGAAACTTCGTAACTTCCCCCGTCAAAAGACAATCCTGACATACCATTGTGGCTGATTAAATTTCCTTTAATGATACAAACAGAGCCTCCATCTGAATCAAGTTCTGTTTTAACAGAATTTTTCTCAAAGCCTGCGTTTACTACTTCACCACACCATATTCCTTCTTCGTTGTTACATCGTATAATGCAATCCTCCACCTGTCCAAAACCACTTGGTCCAATAGCTACTCCATGAAATTGGTTGTTAACGATTGTGCATTTGTTAATTTGAACGTTTCCACCATACCTGGCCTCGACCCCCATTTGCCGCATGTTTTTTATGACACTGTTCTTAATGACCATAAAGGCACCTTTCCCTTCACAGCAAGTTCCTCCTCCACCACATCGATCTAAAATACAGCTATCAACTACAACCTTTCCTCTTCCGTACTGTCCTAATCCAGGTGAGCCTGAGACACCGGAAACTATCCTTTCTAGGGTTTTCTCTTGTGCTGCGTATTTTTCTTCGCAAATCATTGGATTGGTATTACGGCAGCCAACACCGCCATTACAAATCGGGAAGTCTTCACAAGCTTTTTCGCCATTGGAAAATCTACATCTGTAAAATGTTGCATTTACATTTTCACCTACAAAAACCACTCCTGACTCATTTGGAAAGGACACGTTTTCGAAAAGAATATTCAGTTCAGATTCTAAACGAATTTTAAAAGTAAACCACTCTGCTTTTGGTTTGATTAAACGAATGGAATCTGAACCAACAATTTTAACACCATCCTCTATTCCAATCTCCTGAATACTTTTCACTATATGAACTGTCGGAGGTACTTCGTAGCACCCTTCTCTAAGTAAAAGAGTAGTATACACCGTGTTGCCGAGGGAAGCTATGGCGTTTGCAAACTCCGTCTCATTTTCGATGATACTAAATCTTACAACTGGATACTCTATTTTCATCATATACCTCAAAAGACACTTGCTGTTTAAATAACCTGCTACAGCCGCTGAGGCCAATCCGATAAATTCATAACACCGAGGTAACTTTCCTTGACGAATAAGATTTGCAATAGCATAGGCTTTCCAGAGATATGCTTTGAAAATATCTGTCTCGATTTCTTTTGTTGTTTTATTGTCTTGATATTCACCAATTCACCTTTCTGCGTCTATCAACACATTCTCAAAATCACCAACTTTCAAGTGAGCCAGACTTCTACTAACCAAAACTCGCAGATCAATCTTATCACTTAATCTTAGTGCCTCAGAATAACACTGAATCGATGTGTGGTACTTGTTTAAATCAAAAGCGATATTTCCTATTTTTCGTAAGGTTTCTGGGTCTAGAAAAACATCTGTACCGGAGTCTCCTTGCAATATAGCATTCGCTATCAAATTGTCCTGAATGACGATTCTGTCTCTGTTTAGTAAAGGTATTTTTATATTTGTAAAATCTCTTAAAGCTGATTCCGAGATATCAAGAGCAGGAAAAATGCTGAACATCTGATCTTGACATGCAAGTGCCTCGTCTTGCCTCTGGTTCAAGCTGTGGTATATTGAACAAGTTTTTAGCAGCCTCGTTGTTTCAATGTTGCAAGAAATAGTGTTATGTCGCGGGTTTTCACGTGCAAATTTCAATAAATGCTTTCGCACTGTATTTGCATGATGACATAATTTACTCCAAACTTGTAGCGAATTTCTGCCTTTATGTTTTTCTTTAATCGCATCCAATGGCGTATATGTTATTTCTAGAGCCTTGCTGACCATTTGCACTGCACATTCCAGAAATGTTTTTTTCTCAGTTACATCTGTTAAACCTTCTCTAACTACTTCTTGTACCAATCTATGAACACTTAAAGTGTCTAATCCACTTTCCCGGAAAAGTGACAATCGTAGAAGTATCGAGGGAATCTGGTTTGTCCCAAAAGGTTCTTGAAGAAAAGAAAGATTTTCATCACCATCCTTCGGAGATGTACCATTGAAAATGTAAAGCGGGATATCATCTGCGTAAAGGTAAGCTGACACTTTAATTGCAGTTAAAGCCGCTGTGCAAAGCCCTTCGTCTTCAGACTGCTTTGAAATTATATAAAAATTCAAATGACATATAGTCAGTATTGTTCGTCTTTCTTTTGGAACAGTTATAGGCGAGTTACTTTTCTGCAAAAATTGCAATTGTTTTATCTCAAATTTTTCCAGGTAATCTTGGTACGTGCATTTTATTGCTTTGATATGCGCAGATGCCTGTTCAAGAGCTAGCGGCAGACCTCCAAGCTTACAAACCAATTTGTCTAGGCTGCTGTCATTTTTGTCAGCATTTACACAAGATTTGCGAATCATGAATTGTTTGCTTTCTGATACCGACAACACATCTAACGTAATACAGTCGCTTAAAGTCACATTAAAGTCTGTTTGTGCCTCTGAAGACCCCCTTCTCGATGTTATCATGACATGACCTTTTGAGGTTCCATTCCATCTATCACCAACAACTTCCTTTGTGGCCCCAAAGAGTTCATCTACGCCCACATTATCAATTATAAGGAGCCACTGGTCTTGTAACGACGATAACCAATTTAAAACTTTTTTGATTGTGTCTTTAATATCCGTACCCACTTTATCGATTTGTATGGCAAGACTTTGTAGAGAATCTTCTAGAGCATCATTTGATTCTGCTGACATCCAAAATATGCCAGCCGGATAACACGTTCGATATCGCCAAGCAAATTCTACTGACAGTGTTGTTTTTCTTATTCCTCCTGGGCCACATATTACCTGTGTGTGTTGACGATTTCTCGCCTTGCTGTATTCAATCTGTATTTGCTTGATTTCTTTATCTCTAGCTACGAAAGACAAAATTCTGTCTGGTATGAAAAAGAATGCATTTTGCGATCCTCTAGAGCATGATAATTTTTCTGAAAGTATTGCTTCAGCATCATTATTTTTCAGAACATCTGTCTTTGTTTCAAGCACACCGCCTTCTTTTTAGCATATCTCTTTATTTCATCAGTTTCCCTCTGTTGTTTTTCAACATCGACTTTGATATCGTTCTGATTATCTGTAAATCTAACACTAGTTTCTTCAATGTGAGTACTTGCCTCTGACTGATCAGATATTAAACTTACTTGTGAGATTTGTAATTGAGTTAATTGGTTAGATAAACTTTCCCTGTCTCCTTTTATTTTGAACTGATCTTCTTTTATCTTGTTTATCGTATTTTCAGTTTCGTTTAAAGTTTTATCGATGTTAACAACACATTGGTGACAATTTGTAATGTTTTTGTCGGCGTTATCGAGCAAATATTTACTCAAGGTACGTGTTTCTTCCTTCAAGGTTTGCAGCAGTTCAATTCCTATAGTTGTCCCTTGGAGCCACTGGATACCTTTTCAAAGGAGACAAATTGTTTTATGTATCTGGTATACGATTGAATAATTACTATCTTTATCTAACAAAATAATATGCAGGTCGAAAAGACCATTCTGGATGATAGAATTTTGCTTAAGCATGAAGAAAGGTACGTGAATCTACTCCTTAGAAAAAGGTTTAAAAAACCAAGAACTGACATTCTAACTGCCACATGATTTCCTCTCATCAGTCTTACTTTAAACTCTTCAAATATGAATAAAACAGCCTTACTACATGTAAATCAAAACTCATAGATGGAATTTCAAATGTTATATCATTAAAAGTCTTCCCGTACATTCAATTCGTACTGTTATTCGTTACAATGCCGCTGAACCCGGTGTTTGTGTAAATATTTAATAGCGCTAAACCCGAGGCTAGGCGCTGTAGACAGTTAAATATGCATTTCAATTACTGTCCATGAATAGGCCCTATAAAACGTCACTATTTTGATATTTGCCGTGTTCGGTGGTCTGAAAGCTCTTTTTTTTAATTATATTAAAATTTCACAGTAGCGTTGTTTGTGCCGTGTGGCGACTGTACATAGTCTCCATGTACATTTAGTCAATATTGTTATTGACTTTTAAGCACGGTACATATATTTGTGTTAATATTGAGTAGCCCTTAACATAGGGCTATGCGGCTTGAACAATTATACATGCATATCCATTACCACCCATGAACAGGTTCAATCAAACCGAACCAGCAATATTTTGATATTTGTCGTGTTCGGTGGATTTCAAATTTCTATTCGATCTATTTAAACGTGATGTACTATTTCAATGTTACAAAATACCATTCGTTTGCCACTTCATAAGCATTCCAAGTTCAGCGGCTTCTTCATTGCCTGGTAGCTGAAGACTTTTGACAAGCTGATACATTAGCTGGAAGGAGTTTTGGTACTTTATCACATCCCATTCTGAAAATCTACAGGCGCTCCACGGATTTCGTAAATCGCGGCGTACCTGCGAAAGACAACAACACATCTTGCATCTTACATTTTGGTAACATTCTTTATTTATGATAATGAAAATTGCAAAAATCATACGATACCGATTTACAATTAAACAACACGTTTTTATTTTGTCAAATGAGATGAAAGGTAAGATAAAATATTGTGACAAAATATTACAGGACCCTTTTGCAATAGTGGAATTTGCCATTTATGACAAATTACAAATAGTATCTTATGTCGAAACCTTTCTTAATATTTATTTAAACGTTTACAGCTTAGAATGATATCTGTTTGGTATCCAGTAACGTGGTGTTAGATTTATAGCTACTTCCTTCTTTTAAGACGACTGCTACAGTATCAATAATTTGATCTTCTTAGATTTGAATGAAACTTTGCATGATTTTCAATACATAACCAAGGTATACAATTATGAATAGAAACGTAACGGTGAATTTTTGAAGTTCAGAGACTTTTAGATACGTACTGTAAGTATAAGAATATTTATTTGAAAAGAAACGTTATTATGAATTCCAAAGTTTAAGTCTACCTTTTGCGAGGACACCTTTTTACTACAATGACAATATAATTATACACCTCCACTTTTGACCATGACATTGAGCAGCACAGATGAAACATATGCTCTGCACATTGTCTTAATGAGGTAAACATTTGACCAAAGTTTCATGACATTCATTCAAGGGGTTTAAACGGGGTTATGGAGCGGACAGGAAATACTTGGCTTAAAACTTCGAGCCCTACTTATAACCTTGGCCTTGAACCAGTGCATATGAAACATAGGTTCAGCCCATCAACTCAATAGTGTTAACATTTTGATCCAAGTTTAATAAAATTCTTTCCAGGAGCTTATAAGTTATGAAGCTGACACGCATAACATGATTTGAAAACTTGACCACCACAGGTTTCAAAATCGTTTCTATGAGGTATACATTTGGTCAAAAGTTCATGAAATTTTTTCTAGAGGTTAAGAAGTTATGGAGCCGACAAAAATATGTAGTTGAAACCTTCAAACACCACTGGTGACCTTGAGCTGGCCTGGTTAGGACACGAGTTCTGCAAATCGTCATGATGGGGGTGAACATTTGACCAAAGTTATATGAAATTAGTTTCATTGGGTTTCAAAATTATGGGACGGACACACAATACATGGTTCAAACCGTTAAACACAACTGGTGACATTGACCTTAAGCTGGCCAGGTTTGGACATGGGTTTTGCGCATAGTTTTGACGGGTTGAACACATTACCAAAGTTTCATGAAATTCCTTTCATGGGTTTAGAAGTTATAGGGCCGACATGAAATGCATGGTTTAAACTTTGAAACACCACTGGTGACCTAGACCTTAAGTTGGCCGGCGGAAACATGCGTTCTGCACATCGTCTCGATGGGAATAATATTTGACTAAAGTTTAATGAAATTCCTTCCAGGGTTTCAGAAGATACGGAGCAGGCACGAAGTACATTTTTCAAATCTTTAAACACAACTGGTGTCCTTGAACTGGTCTTGACTGGGTGAACATTTATCGAAAGTATGAAATTTCTTCCTGAAGTTAAGATAAGGACTGGACTGGACACGAAATCCGCACGTATGCATAGACGGACGAAATTTTGGAGTGAAGGTTGTACGGACGGACGGACGGACGAAGATCATTTTTCGTGTTTTGAAAATTTTGACATGTTTTAAAAATTGATTTTTACCAAAACAAGCATGGTTACCTATATTTTTCTTGAGATATTTAAATTTAAAAGAATGATCTTTTTAACAATATTTGGGTAAATTTTAAGCAAATTCTATTGCTCAGAAGTTGAATTTTTTTTACAGTGATAATTCATTTTTTCGTAGAGAAAACAATTTATTTTTCAAGATTTGTCTTAATCCGCGAAAAGTATTATATTTTCTAGCATTTAGAATCAATACAGATAGCATATTATAACAGTATATAGTCTGTAGTTTCCTATATTTGAGTTGCATATGTAAATTATACCACGTGAGACCCAATTTCGATTTCCTTTTTTTGGAGTTCGGTATGTGTAGAAGAATAGATGTTTTTTTGAGAAAAACACATGTCTACCCCCTGCGTCCTATTGAAGGAAAGCCAAGGAAATGACATGATCATCTATGTATGTGTTTACTGAAAACTTCAATGTCATCAATATAATGCAGTAAGTTAATGAGTACTCAAATGTGATCAATATAACGCAGTAAGTTATTCACTCTACGGACCCCTGTGATGTTGAATTCTGGCCTACATATCCCAAAAACAAAACAGAGTTCTTCAAGTCTATAACAGCAATCCTAAGAAGTTTGAAGGCTCTATAGAACTCCAGTTAGTGAGAGGAAATCATTTTCACTCATCGGGCCCCTGTGACCTTGACCTTTGACCTACTGACCCCAAAATCAATAGGAGTCCTATACTCAATAAGGACATCCATCGTATAAAGTTTGAAGGCTCCGGGTGAAATAGAACTCCTGTTATTGAGTGGAAACGGTTTTCACTCTTCGGGCCCCTGTGACCTTGACCTTTGACCTACTGACCCCAAAATCAATAGGATTCTTCTACTCAATAAGGGCTATTAGCTGTTTAGCTTGAATGTTCTGGGTCAAGCGGTACTCCAGTTATTGACCGGATACGGTTTTCGCTCTTTGGGGCCCCTGTGACCTTGACACCAAAATCAATAGAGTCCTCTACTCAATAAGGACATCCATCGTATGAAGATTGAAGGCTCTTGGTGAAATAGAACTCCTGTTATTAAGCGGAAACGGTTTTTACTCTTCAGGCCCCTGTGACCTTGACCTTTGACCTACTGACCCCCAAATCAATAGGAGTCCTCTACTCAATAAGGACATCCATCGTATGAAGTTTGAATGCTCTGGGTCAAAGCGTACTCGAGTTATTGAGCGGAAACGGTTTTCACTCTTTGGGCCCATGTAACCTATGGCCCCAAAATCAATAGGATTCATTTTATCAATAAGGGCTATCACCCTATGAAGTTTTAATTCTCTGGGTCAAACGGTACTCGAGTTATTGAGCGGAAACGGTTTTCACTCTTTGGGCCCTTGTGACATTGACCTTTGACCTACTGACCCCAAAATCAATAGGGTTCTTCTACTCAATAAGGGCCATCAACCTGTCAAACGGTACTCCAGTTATTGAGCGGAAACGAAGTGTGACAGACGGACAGGGCAAAAACAATATGTCTCCCCCACAGGGGAGGGGGGGGGGGTGAGAGACATAATTACGATCAGAATGCACAAACGTAGTTTGACGTAGTTTTGACGTTGCATATAACGCAGACAACTCCAGAAAAATACACTGTAGGATTTACTGATCTGCTTTGTTCTATCAATCTTGTGGATAAACGCTGTTTATTATTTCATTTTTGTTTTACTTTTTATTACATAAATAGACGAAAAGGGAACTTTGAGTGAATATATATAAAGGCTGCAATTTTACCACAAAAAGTTGGCAAAACTGTAGCAATCGTCTTAACAATTTATCAGGTAAAATGATTTAGAATGATCATGCTACTTTCAATTTTAAATTTTGAACATATAAATCCAAGAATTCATCTATTTAGTTGATAATAAAATTTACCAAAAGAATCAATAAGTTCACATTCTTACCAATTGGCATTTGATTTTAAACAAGTTCTTTTACAAGATGTTTTTGTTTCATTTAATAAAGTGGAAAATAACTGTAAAAAATGAGAAAGTCCTAAAAAAGGATTGGGCGTTTCAACAATAATTGTTTCATCAAATATATTTGCCGGCATCTGAATAACCACTCTCAAAATTTTTTTAATACTCGTAATTTGTAATTTTGTATACTTTGCATGCACACTGTCGAGCAGTGGGTGGGTTAAAAGTGAAATATGCATATCAGGAATTCCTACACATAAAACTCATAGCATCTCCGCTCAGCCAAAAAAGAAGAGAGGAAAAGAACATGGATTTATCAAAAGATCATACATATCAACCCTATCGCAACAACTGATGCATAACTGACGGACGGACATTGTCACTTCTAATCTCTGATATCGGAGACATAAAAACCGTAATAATATGTGGAACCAGCATTCATACTTTCATTCAGATTCTTTACATTTAGAGGCTTGAACTGGATATCGGGAATCCCATCCCTTCTTCATTTTTTACCCAAAGGCCACGTTTAAAAATCTTACTTAAAAATATTGTTGGAAACGGATTTTTGCACAAACTGACCTTCAGAGCCCAAAATTAACCTTTATTTTATTGAAAAAAACTTAAACTTTTCATATGTAGTGGCAAGTAAAAACAGATGAACAGAGAATATGGTTCCTATAGAAGGTGTGTTTTGAACATCGCTGAGAAGTATTTTACAATGCATGAAAAGACTGTGTACATAATTTACTTATTAATATGTTATTATTTGCCTTCGTACATTCCCTAAACATTTCTATCTAGAAAATACACTCACCCAAAGTTCAAATTGGTCACTCCTTGCCCATTTTTTTCATTTGAAAAACTTTATCTTACACTTTATTTGTGATAATTTTCCAACAGTCTACAGTTTCCCAGTAAACACCCGACGTCAAAATGATGTTGGATTTAGGTTGGATTTTGGTCGCGACGTCGGCGACCTAAATCCAACGTTAATCCGACCTCGAAAATGCGACGTCGTTTAGACGTCGAAAAATGACGTCGGATAGACGTCGGTTTTTGGTCAGATATATTTGACTTCTTAACCAACTAGGAATAATTATTTTCGATAAATTTTCTACACAATCGTCATGTACATAAATTTAATTTAAAAAAAAGATTTTTTTCTTAATTTGAATGGTTGGCAGTTCAGTGGAAGGGATTTTATCGAAACCTGTGCATTCGAATCTAAATGTAAACAATCTGCGCCATTTGAAACAAAGAAACAAAGACAAAGTCGCCAAACAAACACAGAAGGGGAAAATATATTTAATATTTGCCAGAGAAGAAGGCTTAAGCAAGTAAGTTTTTTCGTATTCGTAGTTTGTTGTTTAATTCTTGTTTTGTTTAAATCTTGTTGAAATGCATGCCCACTACATGTATAAGACACGTGGAGTTGTTTTCATGAAATACGTTTCGTCCCCAAAAAGTCTCGCTACCGGGCTATTGTTATTATACGGAGCTCATAAAACACATTACGTTAACAAGAGAGGTTTAGTGATGAATTAAAGTAAAACACCTTGATGGTATTTTTCAAATAGTGTTATTACACTGATGGTAATAAAAAGAAAAGAGAAGAGGTTCGATTTTGGTCGGATTTCGGTTGGATTCTGGTCGGAATGTGGTTGGATTTTGGTCGGAACCCGACGTCGATCCGACTAAAAAAACTTTCATTTCCAACCAAAATCCAACGTTGATCCGACGTCGAGGTCCGACGTCTCCGAAATGCAGGTTATTTTTTTAATAGATTCTTCACCCCCCTGCGACTTCCGGAAATCCCAGACGCTTTTGGTCGGAGCGTTCTGATTGGTAGAACTATTGACGTACTCCGGGACATACTTTGCACACAAATTGTTCGACTAATCAGAACGCTCCTAATAAAAGCGTCTGGGATTTCCGGAAGTCGCACGGTGGTGAAGAATCTATGAAAAAATAACCTGCATTTCGGAGGCAGTTTTTTGTTGAATATTACGCGTATTTCGAGCTTTTGGTGAGACTTTTTGACATTAACTGTTAGATCATACCCTCTTGCGTTGAACCAAACAGCTGTCAGGCTGGAACCCACAGTATTGTAGGAGAAACAGCCTCTCGAACAGGGCTAGGGTCTGGAGCCGTTCCTGATCATTATTCAATTATATACATAGAAATATATTTTTTTAGAATACGATTTTGACGGTGTATTTTCGCATATTTTAATAGAATGGTATAATATTAGTGACTTGACACCATTTTTACAAAAAAGGGCGTATAAGTAAGAGTTGGCAGGGGGTGGGGCGGCTGGTCAAGCGCCAGTGAGAAGAAACGAAACTAGCATACATTGGGAACATTTAAAATTGATGACCAATTAGAGCTTTGGGTGAGTGTACATTTCATTACGTAACAATTATTTGGAATGTTAACAGAAACCTCAGAAGTTATGTCATATATCGTCCATAACTTGCACTTTCAGAAGTCCTACATAATAAACTACTAAAAATAAATGATGTATCATTATGACTACAGGCCCTTGGAGAATGTAGTTTTTTGTACATTTGGTGAAAAATCGTCTTAGACATTTCTGAACTTGTTATGGTCTGTCTTTCTGTGGCAGTTATTGTTTACAACTGTGTAAGGATAGGAATTTTGGACTTTCACAGAAACTCTGTTTTCAAGGTAAAAATTGCTTCATATTTCTCTTTTATTTTGACTTTGTATAACATAAAACAATCATGTGCTCTATAAATGATACATCAAGCTTAAAGAAGATTTGAAGTCAGAAAAACGCATTTACTTTTACGAAATAAGGACCTCACAAACCGTCCACTTCAGCTCTTCCATTACAAATGATACCATCTTAACATTAGCTTCTTACCGAGTGCTTTCCATGCAATATTGTCAAGTAGATACGTTAATTCACTAAATTTACGTGTACTTGTGTGTTTATATGACAACCTGTAGAAGCGTGTGTAAAATTAGTGCACTCTAGAACCTGATTTAACATCTAGTGGTAATATTCCTTTTCACTAAGCTACCCTTCGGGTTCTCATCTTTGTCGTTTGAGATCAAATTATCGATGGATGCTCTCTTTTCGCCTCTAGTTAGCAGTAAAGAGTTTGTATCCATAGTTACGAAAGTTGCGAATTGGCCCCGGTCAAATGTGAAGATAAGAGGTAAGTGGGCAAACTGTAAGCTTCATGGCACTTAAAAATAAATTATAAAATAAATAATTTTTGATGCTTTATTTGCAGTTTTACATGTGTAGCTAGGATCCCCCAAAATTGCCTGACATGCTCTTTTTGACCTTGACACTTTCAGTGTGAGGCAGGTGCTTGGAAATGCGAAACTAATACATTTCTGGCTCTGCCTTCAGTTTAACTTGCAATTCTCAAGGGGCATACAAACACGTGTGAGTAGTGCAAAATCTTGATGGTGATGGTATAATACTTTGAGTATGATTTAATGAAACAGTAGGGATTTTACCATGTGTGAGTGGCAAGCATTTATTTTGGTTGTTGGCAATAAGAAAGCTGTGAACTGATGAATGTTTAACATTCTGCCTCGTCGGCCGACCAGTTTTCGCGACCAGAATTTGAAAGTTAATGGTGCTTAAAATTCAACTGATATGTTTTGAATATAATTTTGCTTTATTTTCATAAACTGAATGCCATTGTGATGTCAGTTATGTGCCCTTTCTGTTTCAGGTATGTGCTAGTAGGGAGCAAGTGGACTTGTCGTGTCGGCTGCGATTCTTCAGTTTTGCGATATATAAGAAAATCGTTTACTGCCCCCCTTATACTGCGTTGTCTGAATGCAGCTATTAAGGATATGACTACTTCACCTTTTTTAAAACAAACAATTGAATTTGCCTGGTTTAAAAATCGACACCAGCAATTTAATCAGTCTGTCTTATTAGGGTTATCCGCGAAGCCTTTTTGGGGGGTAGGCCCGGCAAGCTCAATGTGCTCGGCGTTATGTTTGGCAATGCGCTGTCACCTTTCATGTTCGAATCCTAGCGTAGGCAAATATTTAAAAGCCTTCATACTACATTAATAGCTACATCATTTTGATAATAATTACCTCGTGATCATCTGCCTAGCTCCAAATAATTATATTACCTGTTCCGCCACTTTTTTCACATGTATTGGAAAGTCTATGTTGTTGATTATGGCCAGCAGTGGTGAAGAATCACAAGAGCTATCAAAACTGTTGTAATTGGTCAAAAAAGTAGGCAAGAACAATTTGAAGTAATCCACGTCACTTCTAACACCGTAGTCATATTTTGCTATGTCTGGTTTCCCTTTAACTCTTGGAACAGATCTGTTGTTATTGATCGATTCATAGTTTAGTTCTTTATTTGTTGGCATATATTTTCTCATGTAATTATGAAAACCTTGTTTGTCGATTTGGTGTGTTTTCACTAAACTGTTATAAATTGCACCCACAGTTGTTTTAATGCAGTTTCTTAGTGATGGAGAGATTACACTGTGAAGACATATACCGACTATCAGCCATCTTTTTTGGTCATTCCGCAAGTCAGGTTTCGGAACTGAAATAAAAAAAATTACTGTAGATATATACAACATCGATCTGATGAACACAAATCCCCGTAAAACGCGCTCTTATCGCACTTCTTTAGGTTAAGGTTCAATGTCCTTGAATCACGACCTTGACATTGACCGATATAGGGGCATATAATGTCATTTGTCTATAAGATATATGTTGCCAATCTATATAATAGTTTATGGTTTTCCATTTAGTTTTCTTGCTTATTTGCATTATACTCTGAATTTTCGTTATTTTGAATCAGTCAATGCAAGTATGTGACAGCAAATAGATTAGATGTTTTGTCTACCAATAATCAAATATAGATAGTTGATGGATCAGGCCTAACCTTCAAGTATTGGAAAACTCGAATGTTTTTGTTTTTTTTTTAAATTTCAAATACGGGACTTGAAAGGGATTAGAAGTAAAATGCAAACTGAGTTTTAAAGTAAGAAAAGTTAGACACAATATTTACTAGTGGGTTGATATGTAAAGAATACTTTTAATGGTTAAACATTATGCATTACAATTTTATTTTTCTTTGTTAAGTATTGTTAAAAGATTTGTAATGCAGTAGATTTTACACATTTATTGACAGCATCCAAATGCTACATATTTTAAAAAAGCCGACAATGATATTCGTTTTGAAGATGAACTGAAATCTTTTATCGACCATCGTTACAATTTTTTCATGCCAGCTGTTCCAAGGCAGGAAATTCGATTATTAAAATACTTTAATATACACTCACCGGCATTTCTAATTACACACTTTTTATAGACGAAAATAACTATTAAAACATGGTGTTTATGGTAATTGGTTATAACGGGAGTTGTACCTGGAGTTGATGTCTAATCGTAGCACGTTACACGAAAATCCCCATTCGAGTTCATTCATGCGAGGTGAAAATTTGAAATCAGCATTTTCCTCGTGCACACATGTACAAAATGTTAGGCAAGTTTGAATTTAGCCAAAACCATTAGAATTCTAGCCAGAGATAAAAAGGCCGGTATAAAAACTCACAAAAAATGGCGCGTATGACTTTGGTAGAGAGAGCGCGTGCCGTTGGAATGCTCCAAGCTGGCACGTCAGTAAGACAGGTAAGTTACAAGTCTTTACCTTCATTTTACTGCCCTTAAATTGTTTTAATTAGAATAACTACGGCATAACGTTGATATTACGATGATTGAATACCATGTTGAGTGTACGAAAATGACGTAACGCGATGCACGTGACGTCATATTCGGCGACGGTCATTTACGCTACAAATGCTTTCACAGAACTATTTTATTGTGCAATTAGTTTAAGAATGTCAGTGCTATAATAATTCGCTGTTAAAACTTAATCCAATTACTTTTTTCAGATTTTAGAAAAAGTCAAATATTACATAAAATTTGCGCTAAAATCAAATGTTACTCCTACACTTCTATTAAGATTCCTAAAATACTGCAACAAAATGGATTGAAAAACCAATACAACAACTGAATATGCGTGCGGTCATTGAGGCAGCAACAAAATGTGCAAGAACTATCAAACGACCTTCTGCAGGTGTGGAATGCAATTCCGCAGCGATTTCTTTTTAATTTCATCAATTCTATGCGTGCACGATGTCTGGCTGTCATCAGGTCGAACGGGGGACATACCAAATATTGAAGTGTGATTTTTATTGTTGATAGTGATGAAATAAAACGGTATCAAGTGTCATACTTCTGTTTTTATTTCTGAAAAGAAAAATTATGGCATTGACGGTAAAGGTTTTCTCTTTCGAATGGTATATGATAATTTAAAGGAGGTTTCTTATTTTTCTGGAAAATTGGTAAAATATGGGGTGTGTAATTAGAACTGTCGGTAAGTGTATATCGCTATAAAGTTAAAAGAAAGAACCCTCGTGTGTAGGAGAGGGCTAAAATTAGGTCGAATTCATAAATTCTAATTCGTGTTGAATCGTGAATCGTTTACCATCTCTGAGAACAAGTGCGGGATATTCCTTTGAAAATCGTGGCAATGTGTCAGTCTCCCAGGACTTTTAATGCTAATATTTTCAAACGAATTGTACAGGACTTGAGCATGTTCCTTTTGCAAAGTTGCTCAGGACAAAGCTTTATAGTCATTTAACATCAAAATATTTATTTTATGTTCGTTTGCTGATAACCACGTCAGTGTTAACAGGGAATATGAAAATGGCCATTTTTTTGCTGTCATTCGTGACCATCATCATATAGCTATAAAACTACTTATTCAGCAGTCTTAATTATGTTTTAATTAACGATTTGTAACCCGGTTGGTTGTATGGTGGGCTCTGCCTTATGTTTTGACAAAGGTGTTGAATAGTAACCGTATGTAACTAGTTGCTTGTTTAGGGCAATCAAATTTAAGTAAATTTGTTTTACCGGCCTGTCTTAAGATAAAAATATTGTAACATGTTTTCATTTAACAGATGCAAACTGACGCAAAGGAACGCACATATTGTTGTCAGTATCATATTACACGGGTGAGCATTTAAGGGCATGCAATCAATCAACTTGAATGAGGTTATACAAAAACTACAAAGGTAGAGAATGGGGTTAATTAAGAAAAAAATAGACCATATCATAACAAACACTAAACAGAATAACAAGATGGAGAAGAAACTTTGAAAGCCACCGAATACGACAAATATCAAAATATTTGAGGCTAAGTTTGATTAAGTCTGTTCACGAGCAGTAATGGAAGTGCATATTACTGTTCACGCAGTCTGGCTTCATATTTATCGCAATTCAATACTTAATAAAAGTATCGTAATCAGAGGGCTTTATATTTGATAGCAACATCAATTGTTGCATATATTGAAAATAGAGCACAGCTCTAAAGACAAACACAGTTAAAATCAATTACATCGATTCACAGGACTTGATATTATATTAGCAAAATAACATAAGCAAACATGTGCAAAATATAATATATATCAATATATCCAATGCAATATTTTGTTGACATAATAGTTATTAATACTGAAATTTAAAACCAACTTAAAGAATTTCAAACAAAAACCCCACCCTGTCTATGGCCGAGTTCAATGTCGAAACATATAGCTGTTGATTTTTTCCCCAAAATCTTACATCAATACTCACTGCCAGCTACATAAAAGTGAAATATATAGTGGTCTTACACCGTATTTACGTTTTGATGCTCAAGTTATGATTTATTTACATAACGAAGACACATACCACTCTCTTACACTATCGGCTCATTACATTCACCTCTGTTATAGGCTGGGACTACTTTCAACTACTTTTACTTTAACTCAAAGAAATAGTCCACCAGTTGCAGTTACAATAGCTTGGGTTTCTTCGGTTTTAATGAAAGATAGTGAAGATTTCAGTCATTTGTTTTACCTCAAGCTTTCAAATTCATAATTTATGACTGTATAAAATAAGGCTGCCGAGTTTGGTAAAAAATCTTGACATTGAGCCTTTCGCAGAGATGTAAAGTGAGTGTAAGAAACGACAACTCTGCGAAGGAGATTGGACACATACAACAAGCAAATAATTTTTGCACCAGAAGAATGGCTGTATGAATCGTACAAAATAGCAATACACTTATCGTGTAAACACTTATCTACTTATTACGCTCGTCTGTCAAACTAAATGTTGGATTAAAAAAAAAAATAAAACAAACTGTTTGACCTCAAAACAGGAAGTTGACATGATGAAGACTTTTTGGGGTTTGTTAAATTTGTTTTTTTCATTTCATTCTTTTCTTATCTTTAATGGATATATTGATAAGCTTTTACGCATGTTACTTTTGCTAATCAAATCTTCAGTATTGTGAATGGATGAAAATACCTTTACCTGTAAAATTCACTTGTGTTGATCATTAAGAGGTCACAATAGCAAATGGCGAAAAGTGGCTAAAATTTCAAAAATGAATTTTGGGGGAAATACTTATTGCCACCTACATTTTAGTAAAGAAATGTATTTAGCTAAGGACGTAGTTAATGTTTGCAAGCTCAATTTAGTCTAATTCATGTTCTAATTACCAAGCACATACTAAAACAAAAGAAAAACCGTTTGCATGAGAACTCTGAAATTCATGGACAATTCACGAAACCTTAAAAATTGCACGAAAGATATTTTTGAATAAAAATAATGGAAGATTTCACGAAATCAGATTTCGTGAAACGAAAAACAGATAACTTTTAATGAAAGCGTAACAATTTCACGAAAGATGCCAGTTATCTAAAAATTATGGAAGCATATTTGTGCCACAACTTAACCACATAAAATAACGTGAAAATAATCGATGTTTTCGAGAAGAAAAATCTGTTTTCCTAAAATCCTCTATTATTTTCATGGATACCATATCTTTATCTTGAGGCAGTTCAGAGCATTATCAGGAAAAAATTCGTGTTAATTTCTTTCGCGTGTGATTTATCTGTTATCGCGAAAAAAACAATTTTTTTTGCGAAATCCTCCATTTTTTTCACGTTATTTTATATGGTTAAGTTGTGGCGCAAATATGCTTCCATAGTGAACAAAGTGAAAATATTTAATTATGCAAAGAAAACAGATGTGCATAGCTGAAATTTAATCGCCCGGTCAGTCGAGTGATTTGGACGCTTCACTCGACCCAAAGGCTCATGGGTCGAATGGAATTGTTGAATATGAATGTTCATAGACACGTAATTATCTAATGTCACGATAAAATGGCTGTCTTTTATTTAATTTAATATCTTAAGTTTTTTTTTAAATTGAAGTTATATACTTTCAAGTATTCCACAAATATCTGACAAACAGAACTGTTTCAAAATATTGTGAATTTCTAAACAGCACTGTCAGTTATTCAGCCCATCATCTTCAAGACATTACCGTCATTTTTAGAACAGCACAGATTTCAAACATTTGGTTACCACACTCTTCCACAACAAATGATACCACCTTAAGCTGTTGACTGTTTTCAATATTTTTAAAATATTGTTTGAAAATGATATAACCTAATTTTTTATTTAGAAATTAATCTTATTTTTTAAGGGAAATTCTTTGAGGAGGTCTGGTCTCGATAAGATCATTGAGTACCCGCCCCTTCGGCTTTGCAATGCTCTTAGCTTCTTATGTTTTATATGTTTGTGTGCTTTTGCATGCAACATTGTTGAGCCGATATGTGGGTTGGAGTTTTTTCACCAAGACAATTTGTACTTGTTTTGTGACATGAGAACCTGTTGGGGCAAGTGTGAGGTTGGTGCACACTAGAACCTGGTTTTAACCCCCAGTGGCAATTTGATTTGCCACTGACCGTTCCAAGGCGGTAACCCCTCGGGTTCTCATTTTTGTTTATTGTTAGTGGTGTCTTTTTTGAAACTGATCATGTTATTAACCATGCTCTCTCCCCCTCTCTTCTTCTTGACTGTGTGGGGAGGCTGTTTTTTCTGAATGTCGCGATTCCTGATATGCATATTTTACCTTTTTAAAAAGTTTATGCATTAAGCCGTCCAATTATTGCGTCTCTCTAAATTGATAAGTTGTGTTGCATATCGCAGATCTAAAACTGATGGATATTCAGTCCATTTGCCTATACTCAAAGATAAGTTAACTTTGAACTGTTCTGTTACATAACTGTGGCTACCTTGTTTCTTCGGTCATCTCAACATTTTTTACAAAGATACATGTTTAACCTGTTTCGGCAAGTTGGTTATTTCTCCACTTCTACAAACTTTACAGTTATCAGTTCATGGACCCTTCAAAAGTTAAATAGTCGTGGCTACCTTATTTCTTGGGTAATCTTTCCATTTTATATTTAGAGAAATGGTTAACATGTTACGGCAGATAGATATTTATCAGTTTCTTCCAAGAGCAATTTCATGAAAGTAAACAAACTTACAACAAACAAACAGCCAACAGCGCACAGGTCATGGCAAGTAACGTAACTGTGTCTCTCTTATTTCTTGGGTAATCTCCCCATTTTGTACAAATTGTTAACCTTTTCCGACAGGTTGGAAATTTCTCAGTTTTTATTCAAGTGGCAATGACATGAAAGTTTGAAATTTACTAAATAGTGCACAGGTCATTGCCCTGACAAGAAACGTAAATGGAGCTTCCTTTTTTGTCTTGCGTTATCTGCACTTGTTAGTGGAGCTTCCCATACAGTGGTATAAATAACCCTGACAAGGATGTTCCCATATCATACTATAAGGAAATCGCAATAACTTTGGGAAAACTCATCGAAACGGAATGTGCTGACAATATGCGCATCATAAAGTTTCAAAGAATTCAAGTTCAGGGTGGCTTTACCACTCGCTTCGAGTAGGTTTTTGTTTATTTCTCAGTAATTTATGGACCGATTTCGATCAGATAAAGAGCACCGTACTTCTAGTAAAAAGCATTTTCATCGACATTTAACCTTTATCAATCGGCTGCCAATAAGCAATAATATACCTGAAGCGAGTGATTTTGTGTGCGCACGACATCCAAAACGTTACGTGGTATTGCCACCCTGAAGTTAGTGGTTGCTGTGATCGAGGAACCAAAAGAAGTCCGGTAATGGTTAGTCATGGGTTTAACATTCTACACTCTCGAAAATAACTATGAGATCGCGTGCGCGCGCGTGTGCGTGCGTGCGCATGCGCGTGTGCGTGTGCGTGTGTGTGTGTTATCTCTTGCTTTCTATGACTATGGTATAAAATACATTTACTGAAAGGAAATATAATAATGTCTAACCTACCTTGATCTAGAGAATCATCCGTAGGGATCTGCACAATGATGGGTTTTATTTGGTTGTCGTGAAGCTTATCATCGAAACTCATCCACACGGAGCTTAGTGCAGCACTTGCAGTCCAAGCATCCTTTCTGCAATAAAAAAATCATCGGCATATAAGATGCGATGTTATTTCCATGGAATGTTTGTGAATGAAAAAAAGTGAAATATGCGTATCGGGAATCGCCACACTCACTAAACACAGCCTCAGAGTAACACAGTACAAATGGTCAAGGTACTCAAAATTTGTAACTAACTGAATTCTCTGCATGGTTAGACAATCTGTAGTTGGTCATTGAGAAATATGATGCTGCCTATGTATGGCATTTTCTAGTGATATTTGATCATCGACAAGTTCTGAACACTATAAGCATATTTAATTTTGATTCAATATTGACATCATTTCGAAGAACTTTTCTTAAATTAGTTTTATTTTATTTTTAAGAGGAATTTGATGCTAAATGATGATATCTTTAGGCTTGCTGCAAAATGCGCTTCAAAAGATAACTACATCAAAGTCGCGCTTTTTTAAAGCTGTTTTTCAATAGGTTTAACCTAACCGCTGCACAGTGCTTTGAACGCTCAACATTTTATGATATAGACCTTGAGCTGCCAATAGACCCCCCTCCCCCCTAAGGGAATTTTGAAGGGTATGTTTTTCTGAAAGCCTATACCATTCTACGCATTTTGCAATTTGTTTGCACTCTGGCGAGTGGGCGTTTTTCCGTAACGCCTGTTTGAATATGTTACCTTTGAAAAAAGTTTGTGTAAGAATGAAATATTTGACAATTACAAAAGTTCTAAAATAAACCTATTTTTTCGACACCAGGAAGCTCTTATCTACATTGCTAATGCAATAAAACATCGGTAACCTAAGGTATTGGTCTAAAATAGTGATTAAGTTATGTTACTTAACATAAAAACCTAGTAAAATAAGATGTATGAAACATTTCTTACGTGCAGTAGTAGCAAGTAATTTGTGCTTATAAGTAAAATATAGTACGATAAATGAGAATTCAGGACAAATGTAATACAGTGACATACATTGGGACATAAGCCCATAACGCTATATTGAAATATGTTACCGAAAGAAAAGAAAATGGGAAAACAGGCCATAAATGTATTAGACCTTGAGCTGCCATTAGACCCCCTTTCCCCCCTGGAGAATTTAGAAGGGTATGTTTTTCTGAAAGCCTATGCCATTCTTCGCATTTTGAAATTTGTTTGCTTTCTGGCGAGTGGGGCGTTTTACCGTAACGCCTATTTGAATATGTTATCTTTAAGAAAATTTTATGCTATGAAGAAATAATTGGCAATTATAAAAGTTCTGAAATAAACCTATTTTTTCTACCCCAGGAAGATGTTTTTATTTTTTTATTTTAATGCAATAAAACATCTGCAACCTAAGGTATAGGTCTATAAATAGTCATTAAGATATGTTACTTAACATCAAAACCTAGTTTAAAAAGTTGTATGAAACATTTCTTACTTGCATTAGCAAGTAATTTCTGTTTTATTTGTTTAATTTATTAATATAAATAAGAATGCAGTATTTAAATGTAATAAAGTCACATTGAGACACACTTCTTGTTTAATGTATGTAATTATATACATATATTTGGAAATTCCAAAAACCAAAATATCTGAAAAAATGCAAAAAAAAAACCATCTCAAAGATAGCAAAGAAATTATCTATTATAAATAAAATAAATTATAAAGAAATAAACTCTGAAAGACATATTGTTTGATTAAAAGGTAAACTTTTTTTAAACATATTGTTAATAATATCCATAACTTTAATTATATGTGACTTTAGTATTATGTTATATCATATACTTATGCGTATGGTTAATAAATTTGAAGTTTTGGTGTAATTGTTTTTGTTTAAATACACCTCTTCATGAGTTTTAATTATTAGTTAGCTTTATATCATAATAAAAATAAATACCAAATCATAAATCAAATAATTTAAATATGTTACCAAAAAGAACGTATTAACCAATTTTAGTTAATGCACAATAGCGATATAAATTACATACCTTCTTTCATGATAAATTGCGACAATAATGTATTTTAAGAACCAACACATATCCGCCTGCGCTTAGTTAGTCAAGGAGACATTTTAAGATGAATTTCTGTTTTAAGTTACAATTTTATACATAAGAAATAGTGATTCTAGTGATAAATTTAATCAATTGTTCTCAAAGAAAGGTGACTTAGAAATTATGAAATTCAAGTTAGTAATAAAAAGCTATTAAATTATTTGCGTTTGATAAGCTATTAGTGTGTTATCAAGAATATTATGAGTAAAAATGTGTTTTATTCATGATATCATTTGATTTTTATATTATTTATTTTATTCAAGGACAAGCAATACACGTCTCCATTAAAATTACCTGTAACTGATGCGTAGCCACAGTTATAACCATAAGTAAGATGAGGTAATATGACTGTTAAGTACTGTGATAAAACAGTAAACAAATCAGTGCCAGTTTTGTTTTAATAAACAAGTATCTTAATCCAGTATATAGGTTAACAACCTTCCTGCACTTTATGTATCTTGTATTAAAATAGGTCATATATAAGAATTATGTTACAAAATGAAATTTAGGTTTTGATGCTTTTGATATTAAACAGTAATGTATTTTTAATTTAAATATTGTTAAACTTTAGACGTTAATGATCTGTGAACTGCTCAATATGTCTTGAAATAAATGTGTATGATGTAGATGGTCGTCCTTTTTTAAATCTTTTTAAATTAACAATAAACCTATCAATATGGCTAAGTGATAACATTGTAGTACAGCTAACGTTTACACTAATTATGGGTTGTTGCATCCAGTCTAAAGCTAAGTCCAGATACTCTGGATTGAGACAGATAACATTAATTTGTTCTAACAAAATGTAGAAAAGAAAGAATAAACAAAATTAGCATTTTTTATCATTTAATTGTTCTCTTTATTTCTTTTGTCATATTATAATATGTTACCAATTTTTACTTTAATAATCAGCAAAAATAATAAGAAAAGAAAAGAAGAAACTGCAAACACTTACTTAACATTTTGATAAATATTTTTTTTATAATATTATATTGTGTTAAAGTTGATTTATAACAAGTTTAAAAGCTACTTGATTTAAACTTTACAAAAATTAGCTTATTAAATTATCTGATGTTAGAAATGTTTTTAAAAGTAGTTTTATTCATCTAAAATACTAAGGTTCAGTGTAGAATTTGTAAAACATTGAAACAACATGAGCATTATATAGCAATTTTTTAACTCAAGTTAAAGAATTTTTACCTAAAAATTATTATACATAAGTTTGTTTATTAGCTTACCATCACCTCCATAACACAGATTGTCTTTTAAATTAGGATGTTTCTCTTTAACAATTATTTGTCTTTAAGAAAAATAACATTCTACAAAGATCTTAAGGAATTCTTAACAAATTCTTAATCTTTCTTTGAACAATGGAAAAAAATAATGTTTCATTTAGGACAATTTATTTTTCTTATTTTACATGTTTTATTTAACAGTAATATCAGTTATTATTGCTCTAAAAGACCAGAACTGGTGCTTTCAACTTTGTTTTTAGTAAATATAGTTTATAGAAAGTTCATATTTACATTATGAATGACTCTACGGTAATCTAGATACAAACTATAACACGATTTTGAAATTTGTTTTCTTTATCCTAAGTCATCTTTCTAAAAACACTAATTAAATAATTAGGTAACATATAATTAATTTTAATTAGTTTTGTTTGTAACACTTTTCAAAGCAATATTTGTATACTTTTAATTATTAACCACATAACATAACAAAGTATACACTATAAACTACTTACTATTATTATATTATAGTTTAATCTAAAATGATTGCATAGTTGTGATACAGTTTTGTAAATGTGTTCAGTTCTTTGTACAACAATATCAGTGTTAGAGAAAATACTGCATTCAATCAGTAATATTAGTTAAAAAACGACTGTCAATGTAATTAGAAATCTACACAGGGCTAACAAACATCAGGATATTGCAAAGAGCACACATAAATAATTTCTTCAAATAGATATCAGCTAACACCATTAAAAACAAATAAAACCAAGAAAATAAGCCTTATTTTAATGAGTAACATATGTTATGTATGTTGAAAATTTGAAGTCATGCAAGTTTCAAGAACACTTACAGTTATCAAGCACAATTATTCAATTAAACACTATATTTTATGCTTGTTCATCTAAAAACATGAATATTATGATTGAATTAGCAATAGGGTAACATATTAGATTATGGTAAAATTTTTACTTTTGCCAGTGTGATTTTTATGAAAAACACAACTGCTTCATATTGCTTGATCACGCAGCTTTCAAAAACATGCATTTTTGCCTTACTTTGCTTACAAACAAAAATCCTACAGGTAAGTTTCTGACTTAAATTTCATCTTTTTAGGGTTATGTATGTTACACACTAAATATGTTAGGTTAGAGCAAAAAATTTGAAATGAAAACTACATCAATCAAAAGAGAATACATCATCCTTATACAAAAATATAAGTTTTATGAAATCATAGCTGGAATAGAGCAGAATTAAAGGTTTAAAATCCATGTATTTTTTTTTAAAATTAGGGGTAACATATTAAAACCTCCGTAACACCCTTATGCCCCACTCGCCAGAGTGCAAACAAACTGCAAAATATCCGGGACATAACAGGCTTTCAGAAAAATCATGTCTACAAAATTCCCTAAGCGGGGGGGGGGGGGGGGGGAGCAAACATGTTCCTGGCCACCGGCCTAACATTTCTGATCGTATAAAATCCACGAACGTTGTTTAACATTTCGAGGAAGCATATTCAATGTAAGACCAGCAGTTTATGCTGGAAATATATCGATTGAGTAATTTTATCATGATGTTACTTTTAATGATTAATGCTTATCTTTATTTAAGTAAAAAATTATTTGTCAACATCTTCAACATTCATTTCCAATTATTTTATATGCCACAAATGAAAGTTCACTATAATAAACTTTTATAAGCCGTATGTGCTAAATCGTTAGTTGAAGTAATGCGACCTCTACAGTGATAATAACAGTACATGATTTTTATTCCCAGCTTTTTAAAATCAATTTGCAGTTATAGGTTAACACTATGTAATGGCGGAAGGACATATAGTGTTCACCCTGTCCGTGTGTGTGTCAGTGTGTGTGTGTGTGTGTGTGTGTGTGTGTGTGTATGTTCAAAAATCGTGTCCGCTCTGTAACTTTGTTATTTCTTATTGGATTTTCAAATAACTTGGTATAAATGTTCACCATATCAAGACGGTGTGTCGCGTACATGCCTGTATGTCCAAGGTCAAGGTCACTGTTACCAAAAATAGAATTTTGTTGCAAAATCTTTTCCGTTCTGTAACTTTTCTTATTTGATTTTAATATAACTTGGTATAATTGTTTACCATCTTAAGACGGTATGTCGCGTACAATCATGCCTGTAGGTCCAAGGCCAAGGTCACTGTTACTAAAAATAGTATTTTCTTGTCTGGGCTGTTACTTTGTTATGAATGAAGGGATTTCAAAAATAACTTGGCACACAATTTATGTTCACCATGACAAGACGGGTTTTCCGCACAATACCCATGCCTGTAGATCCAAGGTCAAGGTCACTGTTACTTAAAATAGAATTTTATTGTCCGGGCTGTAATTTCATTATAAATGGAGTGTTTTAAAATAACTTGAAACAAATATTCACTATGAGAAGGCGGTGTGTCCGCACAATACCCAAGCCTGTAGGTCCAAGTTCAAGGTCACTGTTACAAAAATTGGAATTTTCTTGTCCGAGCTGTAACTTCGTTATGAATGGAGGGATTTCAAAATAACTTGACACAAATGTTAATCATGACAGGGCTGTGTGTCGCGTACCATGCCCATGTCTGTAGGTCAAAGGTCAAGGTCACTGTTACTAAAAATAGAGTTCTCTTGTCCGGGCTGTAACTTCGTTTGGAATAGAGTGATTTCAAAATAACATAACACATGTTCATCATGACAAGGCGGTTTGTCACGTACCATGCCCATGCTTGTAGGTCAAAGGTCAAGGTCACTGTTACTAAAAATAGAATTTTCTTGTCTGGGCTGTAACTTCGTTATGAATGGAGTGATTTCAATATAACTTGGCACAAATGTTTACCATGACATGGCGGTGTGTCGCGTATAATACCCATGCCTGTATGTCCAAGGTCAATGTCACTGTAACTAAAAATAGAATTTTCCTGCAAAATCGTGTCCGTTCTGTAACCTTATTTCTTATTGGATTTTAAAATAACTTGGTATAATTAATAACCATCTCAAGACGGTATGTCGCGTACAATAACCAAGCCTGTAGGTCCAAGGCCAAGGTCACTGTTACTAAAAATAGAATTTTCTTGTCTGGGCTGTTACTTTGTTATGAATGAAGGGATTTAAAAAATAACTTGGCACAAATGTTCACCATGACAAGACGGGTTTTCCGCACAATACCCATGCCTGTAGATCCAAGGTCAAGGTCACTGTTACTAAAAATAGAATTTTATTGTCCGGGCTGTAATTTCATTATGAATGGAGTGTTTTAAAATAACTTGAAACAAATGTTCACTATGACAAGGCGGTGTGTCCGCACAATACCCAAGCCTGTATGTCCAAGTTCAAGGTCACTGTTACTAAAAATGGAATTTTCTTGTCCGAGCTGTAACTTCGTTATGAATGGAGGGATTTCAAAATAACTTAACACAAATGTTCATCATGACAAGGCGGTTTGTCACGTACCATGCCCATGCATGAAGGTCCAAGGTCAAGGTCACTGTTACTAAAAATAGATTTTTTGTCTGGGTTGTAAAGACGTTAGAAATAAAGTTATTTCAAAACAACTTGGCAGAAATGTTCACCATGACAAGGTGGTGTGTCGTGTACCATGTCCATGCCTGTAGGTCCAAGGTCAAGGACACTGTTACTAAAAAAGAATTTTCTTGTCCGGGATATAACTTTGTTTTGAATGGAGGGTTTTCAAAATAACTTGGCGGAAATATTCACCATGACAAGGCAGTGTGTTGCGTACATAACCCATGCCTGTAAGTCCAAGGTCAAGGTCACAGTTACTAAAACTTGAATTTACTTGTTCGTGCTATAACTTCTGTATGAATGAAGGGATTTCAAAATAACTTGGAACAAATGTTCACTATGACTAGGCGGTGTGTCAAGTACAATGCCCATGCCTGAAGTTCCTTAGAAAGTACATATTTGTGAACAATAATATGGGAATGTTAGTGAACAATAATATGGGTATGCTGTTGAATCCTGCTAAAAACACCAGTACCCCTTCTTTAAAAAGTTGTCTTAATAGTGGAATGGTCTTATTAGGGATTCTACTTGTGTTGATTGCAATTTGATAAAATGGTATAGAATGATTATTAATAGCTTACCTTACCGCTAGTTTTTTAACGCTTGCCTTAAATAAAAATGATAACTTAATGCTTAAAAATGTAATTGTTTTGAATGGGAAACAAAAGCTTTGCAAAATACAAACATGTATATATGTTGTTTTTTAATATTTTCATTGCATTACCACCAACTTCTTCACAGATATTTCCGTAATGAGCAGACAACAGTGCCACAAATACAAATAATTTACTTGATCTTCAAGTTTATGCATATTCATATAATTACTCGCACATCACTTTTTCTTTGAAATGCTATTATTCTCATCATTGCACTTGAGTGTCTGAAAACGATGCATAGCGGGGACATCCGTGTCCTATGGACACATTTCTAGTTAAATCTATTAAATTAATAACCTAACTAGAGTTATCACTGAAAGTGATTAAATACCCCTACATGTGTGCTTGATACTTGAACTGTAATACTTATTTCTATTTTTAGTAACAATGAACAGTGACCTTTACCTCACCAGGCCCATTTTCAATACCAAATTTCGTCTTCGCAGACACTACCTATATATAAAGTTTCATCATAAAATAACTCATTCCGAACTAAAGTTATTGAGCAAATACAGTTCTTTTCTATTTTTAGTAACAGTGACCTTGATCCCACAGGCCTTACTTTCAATCCCTAAAGTCATCTTAACAGAAACCACCAATACACGAAATTTATTCAAGAATCTCATTCCAAGCTATAGTTACTGAGATGAAATGAAGTTTTGAAGTTTAAATAACAGTGGCCTTGACCCCACAGGTCCCAAAGTCAACACTCACCTGTATCTTGTAAAATTACATCAGTGTCCCAAAAAGAATTAAATCTATGAAGTATTTAATAAGTTATGGTCCAGAAACAATTTTTCTATTTTAAGTAACAGTGATCTTGACATTGACCCCACAGGGCCCAAAGTCGAACTAGACCTGTTTTGATGTTACATCTATGTCCCCAAAATGAATTTAATCTGTGAAGTATTCCATGAGTTCTCATCCAGAAACCATTTTTCTATTTTTAGAAACACTAACACTGACATTGACCTCACCAGCCCCAAAGTCGAAGTTGACCTGTATCTTGTGATGTTACACCTGTGTACCAAAAATTTTAAAGATATTTGATGCCTTTTAGGCGTTATCGTCCAGAAAGCATTTTTGTATTTTAGTAACAGTAACCTTGACAATGATTCCACTAGCCCCAAAGTCAAACTTGACCTGTATCGTATGATGTTACACATGTGTACCAAAATTTATTTAAATCTGTCAAACCCCTTTATGAGTTATCATCCGGAAACGATTTTTCTAATTTTAGTAACAGTGACCTTGACACTGACCCGACAAAATAGAACTTGACCTGTACCTTATGATGTTACATTAGTGTATCAAAAATTATTAAAATCTGTCAAGCCCTTCATGATCAGAATCATCAGAAAACGATTTTTCTATTTTTTGTAACAGTGACCTTGACACTGACCCCACCAGCCCCAAAATCGAACGTGACCTGTATCTTATGATGTTACACATTTGTACCAAAACTTATTTAAATCTGTCAAGCCCTTCATGAGTTATCATCCGGAAACGATTTTTCTATTTTAAGTAACAGTGACCTTGATACTGATCCCACCAGTCCCAAAATCGAACTTGATCTGTATCTTATGATGTTACACCTGTGTACCGAAAATTATTTTAATCTTTCAGGCCCTTCATGAGTTATCATCCGGAAACGATTTTTCTATTTTAGTAACAGTGACCTTGACACTGACCCCACCAGCCCCAAAATCGAACTCGACCTGTATCTTATGATGTTACAAGTGTGTACCGAAAATTATTTAAATCTGTCAAGCCCTTCATGAGTTATCATCCGGAAGCGAAGAATGCGACCGACCGACAGCCCGACCGACCGACCGAGCGACCTACCGACAAGCTCACTCCTATATACCCCCTCAAACTTCGTTTGTGTGGGATATAATTATCAAAATAGCTCTGTGATAAATTTCGTAGAACAGAACATTGCGAACCCATGATGCTAATTACAGAAAGAAAGCAAATGAAGTCAATGTTTATTCAAACATAAAGTCGCCGAGAAAGAACCCCCCCCCCCAAAAAAAAAGTTTAAATGAGTTCTTTTCCGGTGATATAATAATATGTTTTAACTAAAATAATCAGCGAAATAAAAAACAACAAAATAATAACAACAGTTTATATTAACTTTTGATAAGATGTTATTACTATGATAATATTTTAAATTCCACCTGAGGTTGTGAAGGCCGCAAAAGAAAGCTCCCTACTTGAACATCTCATGATCTTCTGCTACAGTGCTGGGAAAATGGAACAATACCTCAACACATGCAGGATGCAAAGATCGTCACACTCTACAACAACTAGAGTGACCGCAGCGACCGCGACAACTATTGTAGGATCTCTCTCCTAAGCATCGTGCGAAATGCGTTCGCCAGGGCACTCCTCAACCGCTTGAAGGTACTTGCTAACCACGTGTATCACGAGCAAAGTGTGGGTTCCGGGCCTAGCGATCAACTCTCGATAAGGTGTTTTCCCTAAGGCTGTGAAGGAAAAGTGCCGCAAACAGCGACGCCCACTGTACCTCGCCTTCATCGGCCTGACCACGGCGTTCGATTTGGTTAGTCGGTCTGGCCTCTTCGCCATCCTCTAAAAGAGTGGATGCCCTCCAAAGCATTTCAAGGTGATCGAGTCATTCCGCTACAATATGTCTGGTACTGTTCAGTACGACGGAAGGTAATCGAATCTTTTTCTAATTAAGAGCGGCGTGAAACAGGGTTGTACCCTCCAGCGTCTCGTCACTCTCTTCGAGGAGGCATATGCACAGAGCTTGGCCTCACTATCAGCCTCACGAAGACCAACATCATAGCGCAAGATGTCAGCACATTCTGACAACTGCCATTGGCCATCGAACCCTGGAAGTGTTGGAAAAGTTTACATACCTCGGCTCCAAAATCAGCAACAACCTATCCCTGGACGCCGAGCTCAACTTGAGGACAGACAAAGCAGCAACAGCCATGGCCCGAATAGCGGAGCGTGTGTGGGAAAATACCATGCTGACCATTAACACAGATGAAGGTGTACCAAGCGTGAGAACTCAGCACCCTTCTATACGGTAGCCAGGCTTGGACCCGATATACGCACCAAGAGCGAAGATTTGAACGCCTTTCACATGCGCCACCTCAGACGACTCCTTGGCATCACTTGCAGCAAGTGCGGCAGGAGATGCAACTCCCGCTTGGCTTATTCAGCCACAACCGGCGCTGCATCCCACAAATAAGTAAATACTCGCGTGGAGACTCCATTGTCTCTAGAGACAGAGGGATGCCAACAAACTATGATAATGCTTTTAAAATTTAAAATGCATAGTATGTTATAATAATTTAAAGTTGTTTAACAAAATTGATGTGTTGTATTATTTAAGTTACTCAATTTTTATATTATGCCGCAAAAAATTATGTTTTTTGCATTTAAATTTCTTTTAGTTTTATTTCAGTATCAAATTCTTATTCTGATAGTTAATTCAAAGAAATGTTAAGAACTTCTCCAGTAAGGTTAACTTATCAAATGCCAATCATTGTTTGTAACAGCTTGATCTTAATCAGTATTATTTAATCACAATATTAAATTATTTGCCTTCTGTGACTTTCTATATATTTTGACACTTGTATTGTTTATTAAAAACTTATTACTAAATATGATTTCGAGCATATGCCTCAACATGTGTCAACAATTTATTATTGCCTTATAAAAAGGCAATGCAAAACATTTTTAAGATAGAATGGATTTTGCCTTCTAATGTAACATATAGAAAGGATTTTACCTTCTACTGTGACAGTTGGATTAACCACTGTGCACAAATCAGACTAAAAGTTATAATTAATATCGTTAAATTCTGCCAATATTTCTATGATTGTTAATTGTTGGAACTACAACAGAGTAAAAGTGGCAAAACAAGACAGTTGTGTTCATCAACCAAATAAGGGGACTTCTGCACCGCCGCAACTTCATAAAATTTATTTTACATACATGATCTTTAGCTACTATCTTATTTTGATGGTGGTACATTAGATATTGTAAAACATGTCCGTTTAGTAGTCACTTTGACAATGCAAATGAAAGTACAAAAATATCTATTTCTAAAAGTCATCAGGTCAAAATGTTGATAATGTGAAAATATGAGCATCTCGTCGTGCCTGTGTTGCTTACAATAAAGTGTCATTGAACTTCCACTGGTGGTTGCTGAGATATAGTCGAGAAACATATAGCCCTATTTTGAAGGCCCTTAACAATGCGAAAAATTATTCAGCTAAAATATGCCGACAATACAAACAAGAGGGTCAATAGCTCTATCGCTCACCAGATTCTTGGATTCATGAAATGAAAGAAAGAAAAATATTCAAGAAAATAACATATACACAGCTGACTTTGCAACAATTTAAATAACGGGCATGATAGCATCACACAAAGATGTGTTTTCACATTTCATGAGATGACGATTCTACTTCATTTGCTGATGTATTATAGCATTTCATACCGTCACACTTGTGTTTAATTCCAAGAAGCCTCTAGTCTTCAATCCATTACATAAATGCAAATAATCTGTTTTCTTTTGAGGCAGTAGTTTGGTTGAAATTAATAGAATATACCTTTTCGTACAAAAATGCTTAACCCTTTCCTCCAAATATATACCTTTATTGCGTGGACAAACAGTGTAAATCCAGATCAGCCAGCATATCCCTACCATTTGAACAAAATCTACACTGTTAACTTTTTTATTTGTTCAGTTACTTCTGACTAAAATGCAACAAGTGCAGATCCTGAACAGACGACACAAATGAGCCAGCTGATCTGGATCTACACTGTAAAAATGTGTATATATGGAGGTAAGGGTTAAAGACTGGTTTGGTCAAGATCAGGGCCAGACAATAAAACTGAGACTAGAAACCATACTCAATTCTCAAGCATCTGACTGCCGAAAACTGATACTAGTCTTAGAAAAAAATCAAATGCATGAGTTCTGAGACCTCCTGTTTATTTGCCAGTATGTGTACATACACTGTATACAGCTGAGACCTCTCTTTAACCATTTCCTCCATATATACCCATTTTTACGCATCTGCGACAAGTGTAGATCCAGATCAGCTGGCACATTCCTGCAGTCTGATCAGGATCTGCACTGGTCCCATTTTGGTCAGAAATAACCTAATGAATCAAAAAGCGAACAGTGTAGATCCTGATAAGATGGCACGGATGTGCCGGCTGATCTGGATCTACACTGTTGGTCCACGTAATAAAGTTGTGTCTATGAAGGAAAGGGTTAAAATAGTCTGAACATTTTTAGAATGTGCTTCAAATTTGTTGTAGTTGTTGTTTTACTTACAAACAGTGAATAAAATATTAAGAAAAGCCTGATATTCAAAGAGCTATAAAGTAAGAATGTTTATTTGGTCAGTATCCATAGAAAATGACAAAATTTAATAAAAACTTCCAGAGAAAAGTTCTTAATATTGCATAACACAGATCTAAGCAGAAAAGTTCAGTAGGTCATTGACCAGCAACAGGAGGAATGAACTAATACATCTTAACATATTAAGATTGAATCTAAATATAGCTGAAGACAGGTAAAACTATTGGAATTTTGACACTTGAAATTTTCACCCTGCTACTAAAATTTTTGTTTCAAATTTTATCACTGAACAACCAGTGAATGAAATGTTCAAGAAAGATTGAATTTTAAGATGGTATAAAGTTTGTGCCAAAATCTGGTTGATAACTGTAGAAAATCAAAGGTTAAAAACAGATTTTAAAAGAAAAAAAACCCAGGGCGGGGCCCCTGGGCGATTCAAGAACATGATTTTAATAATTTCAATATTCATACCAAATTTGATGACAATCGGATAAAAAATGTGACCTCTATTGCTTTAACAACATTTTTGCTTTAATCTGACCTAGTGACCTAGTTTTTGACTCAAGATGACCCAGTTTCGAAAGGGATCGCCACACCATCAAGAGAAACATTCTGACCAAGTTTGATGACAATCGGTTAAAAATTGTGGCCTCTATCGCGTTAACAAACACAATGTTGACGGACGACGGACATCTGGTCCCTCTCTGATTACAATAGCTCACTCAGAGCCTTTGGCTCTGGTGAGCTAAAAATTCATGTTGTTAGTGAAACCTCGCAAGAAGTGTCATATCCCGTGAAGAGTCGCTACATTTCAACGGTTGGTTTCGGAGAAATAGCCCGGATAGGAATATAATATAGAAATATACTATATCATACTGTAGATAAAATTAAAAAGGGCAATAACTCAGTGAAATATCACCAATCTGAAAAACGTTAATAAAATGAAAATCTTCTCATATTAGTTAATCTTTTCATTTATTGTTCGCGAGTTCTAGCTTGTGGTTGCCACGACAAAGTCCAGACATAAGTGATCCTATCTAATCATATTATTTAACATTTTTATCACGTTATAAAGTATTTCTGTGAAAATAATTCAGTTAGAATATGCTGATAATATGCACATCTACTCTTGTTAGTTAAGATCTCAACAGTGTCATTGAATTCCAGCTGCTACCAGTATTTGTGAAGAAATAACACAGACAAACTTGAGTGGTCCTGTATTGATCTATATTAATATTACAAGAGGGCCAATTGGCCCTAAATCGCTCACCTGTCAAACTTGACCTAGATATCATTGAGATAAACATTCTGACCAAGTTTGAAGAAGATCGGACCAAAATTAAGACCGCTAGAGTGCAGACAAGATTTTCATATAATTTGACCTAGTGACGTTGATTTCAAGGTCACATGACCCAGTTTCAAACTTGACCTAGATATCATCGAGATATACTTTCTGACCAAGCTTGAAGAAGATCCAACCAAAATTAAGACCTCTAGAGTGCAGACAAGCTTTTTCTTTAATTTGACCTACTGACCTAGTTTTAAGGGTAACATGACCCAGGTACGAACTTGATCTAGATATCATTGAGATAAACATTCTGACCAAGTTTAAAGGAGATCACACCAAAATTGAGACTGCTAGAGTGTGGACAAGCTTTTTCTATAATTTGACCTAGTGACCTAGATTTCAAGGTCACATGACCTATATTTATCTAGATATCATTGAGATAAACATTCTGGTCAAGTTTGAAGAAGATCGGATAAAAATTATGGCCGGTAGAGTGCGGACAACAATTGTGAACGGATGACGGACGGACGGACGGACGACGGACGTCGGACGAAGGGTGATCACAAAAGCTCATCCTGTCACTTTGTGACAGGTGAGCTAAAAAAGGCAAAAACTATATGAAAAATCATTGAGCCAAAAAGTGCTGGTAACATGCGCATCTCTTCTTGTTAATAGAGCTTCGGAAAAAGTGTCAGTGAATTCTAATTCGTGGTTACTGAGGAATAGGAATTATACATCAATGACCCTGCATAACTATATAGAAAATGAAAATGCCAATAACTCTGTAAAAATCATCGAACCAGACTCTGCTAAAAATATGTACACTTGTTAGTTAAGATAAATTATAATTGCTGAGAAATGACATGACGCTAATAGTCCTATATCATATTAAAGAGAAATGAAAAAGGCAATGAATTTCGTGAAAAAAAACGGATTGTATTCACGGTCAACTTTTAGCGAAACTTCCAATAAAACTTTATTGAATTGACAGTGTTTAAGATATAAACCGCACAAAAGCGGGACGAACGGACGAACAAAGCTCTCGGGCATGTAAGTTATAAATGTTGTCAGGCGAAAAGTTATACAATATATTTTATCCTTATGATCAAATCTAACAACCAGGAAACCAATAAGATTTTAAACTTGGTTCCGTGTTGAGGTAGCATAATGTTGTAAATTAAGCATTTCAGTTTTTAAATAACTCACTGTTGTTGATTGTTTTCATCACCAGTAACTTCAATTGCGTTGACTCCAAGATCTTCGTTAGAAACAGTCGTTAGAAAGTTTTGATTTGATGTTTCAGGTTGATCCTGAAATAAACATAAAAAGGTTGTGCATTTAATCTATCGTATTGAAAACTTACAACATCATTGGGGTAATGTATTATCTTTTAAAATATTTTAAATAGTGTCTTTCATAAATCTAGTTAATCAACACTTGATGGGGATCATGTATTTAACCAGTATCTGAAATAAAATTTCATAAGTTATGTTGACAAGTTTTGGAGATCGTTGCATCTCAACGTGAAATGATATAATTTGCATCCAAACAAATGTGATTACTTTCAAAATTAGTCTCTCATGGTGCTGGTCATATATTAAATAAAATTCAATTTAATATTACCCAGCAAGTAAAACTATTTCTTGCAATATTTAAAACAGTCATTGCCCATTCCAGTAAATACTACCCAGTCCCGAGTAAAGCGCAGAACAATTTTGAATAATCCCTTTCGATAGTGTGCATATGACAGTGAACGTGGAATTATCTGATAAACAATATTCAATGATTCCTGATAAAATAATAGTTCTAAACGAGAAAACAATGAGCGGAATTAAACTGGATATATTTTTGACAATGCGATCTGAGAAGTAACACCTATAAATCCCGAGTGTAATTGTAGACGCCAACGGCAAAATAGGAAAACCACTAATTTAAAAAACGAACCAAAAAAATTACAAGAAATGTTAGACTTAGAGACTTTAGTCAATGTCTATTCCGTCAGCAGATTAAAATTCCTCCTCATCGTCTATGAACTATTCAATTTTGAAATTTGGTTTAATCATATTGCTTCACTGTGATAAAACAACTAATCAATAATATATACCTAAATCAACAAGAAGTTACAGTGAAACCCCTCTATTACGGACACCTAAGGGACTGAGGGAAAGTGTCCTTAATAGCGGGGTGTCCTTAATTGTGGGTTTGAACCACCGGCCACTGTCCGATACATCTTCGGTTCGACATAATTAATCTATCGTTGATTAGACAGCCTAATATGTGTTAATTGGCGTTTAAATCTTGTTTAATGTTATAAATGAAACAAAATAGGTAAATTTACTAATTTTAATTTTACACATGTTTTACAAATGCAAAACTATAAATTACATGTACTTATGCTCATTTTATACATGCTCTACAATACAAACAGTAAATAAACACTGGTGAGTTTTTTTAATGCAAATCATAATACATGTATTAGCATAGATTTACAAACAAAAACATCCAATCAAATCGATAAGTAGCGATTCTTTTCATTGCCGAAACCTGCCAATTATTGCCCAATTAACTAAAAGATACAAACATCTTAAACTGCTAATTGACATTTCCACTTACCTTTATTAGGTACCCCAGTCAATTGTGTAAATCACGGTTTGACAGGTCTGTTTTGATTGCAATTTGCAACTTTACCATTTACCGTAAATAAGTCTAATCAATAATACGTTAATCGGTCGTATGTCGCAAACCGATGTCGTAAACTGATGTCGTGAAACAGTAAAAAAGTGGAACGTTACCAGATTCGATTGTCCGTAATAGCGGGTCTAAAATGTACATTAAAATTAATTTCGTACTGCGTCCGTTGTCCGTAATACCGGAATAGCGGGGTGTCCGTATTAGTGAGTTATTTACTACATATACAAAGAAGAGAAAATGTCCGTTCTTTAAAAAAGCGTCCGTAATACCGGGGTGTCCGTAATACTGAGTGTCCGTAATGAGGGGTTTTACTGTACTTTACTACCTTTTGGGTAGTAGCTTGTTTTTGAATTATAATGGTTATAAAGAGTCTAGTCATCTGAGCTTAGAAATTTGATTAACGACAATTTATCTTCCACTCTCTTTCTACTAATAAACTGGTTGTGTGTGGGGAGGCTGTTATGTTAACGGGGTTTACTAATACGTGTATTCGTATGGAAAGCCGGAGTACACCCCCGTAAGTATTAATAATTTCCTATGCAATTCAGTTGACTCCAATACTAACGTTAAAATGACGATTCCGCTATTAATAAATTAGATCGCCCGTAGTTAATAATAAATATTCATCTTAAACCCCGCTAATATTAACAACTGCTACAGTAGCAGTTGCGCCCTTAGTTAATAATTTATCCCGCTTATAATATTTTTTTTTACTAACTCCGGGTTGATGTAGCATTTTTATCCGCTAAGAATAAGTTTTACCCGCTAATAATAAGTTCGCTATTAAACAGAAAATATTTGTCCCGTTATTATTAACTTCGTGAAAAAAAAGTTACTAATCGTACAAGCCCCGCTAATGTTACCGGCCAATAGGAAAAGGTTTTACTTTTTATAAATATTGAGCGTCGAGTTGACACTGAT
Source organism: Corbicula japonica (assembly GCA_038501625.1). NCBI lineage: Eukaryota > Metazoa > Mollusca > Bivalvia > Venerida > Cyrenidae > Corbicula > Corbicula japonica. Next base: position 161,177 of record JAZAYU010000441.1, on the reverse strand, counting down.
CGAGGTCAACAACAACAACAACACAACGGCATACAGTCAGAACATAATTTTCAGTTTTCCTCTGAAATTTGGACGGGATAAATTTTCCAAATCGAGGGAGAAGCTGCCAAGTTATTCATTTCATGTGCAAGGTTGTGATAATTTCCTTCGAATTGAATATAATGGGAAAAGATTATTGCTCGGTTTTTGGTTGCCACAATTTCAGTGGAAGGATAGGAAAATTTGGACATAAAGTGACTTTGCACATTTCCCTAAAGAACAGTACGTGAGAAGAGCATGGATTCGTGCTATAAGCAGAAAACATTCATTGGAAACCTTCATACAGGTATCTGGTCAACTCGTACCTAAGTTAACTCGTACCTTAGTCAACTCGTACCCTTTCTTGGTCAACTCGTACCTGATCTTTGGTCAACTCGTACCTACCCAAGTCAACTCGTACCCTTTTTGACATAAATCGACGTTATCACGGAACGTATACGTATCGACCTTTATATATCGTAATACGAAATCAATAAAATGATTTATTTCTGTGCCAAAACTTGTCGAGCATTTTTCAATGAAGTGGTTATTGACATTCCGTTTATCTCTTTGCATTTTTTTTTTGATGACACACACTTTCCAACTTGAAACAGGTGGCCTTATCGGGACGTTTCCACACATTTATCGGTCATAGGAAATACTGTTTTGATAAGAATTAATTTCAATACTTAGGACTGACACTTGCCCCAGGCTATTATCTGCACCTGCATAAACAATTAAGCGTGTTATTAACAATAAACAGATCGTAAAACAAGAGTAAATTTCTTTGAATACAGGTATATAATTAATTAAAATGAAAACGATACCCGTTATTATTACAGAGGAGCCAGGCGCGTAGGAGCAATTTTTAACATTGGAGCCGCGGAAGTGATGATGCTTGCTGCAAAAATGCAAAGTGGTATATCGACAAAATACCGTCACAAACTGTTTGAACGTTGCTTTTAAAGTTCCCTTTTCATCTATTTTAATATATGCGAAATAAAGATGCATTAATAGCATGTATTTGTGCAAAGTTCTATTGAACTGCATTTGCTGTTCAAGAGATTATGGTAATTTTCTTGTTACTGATGAACGTGCAATGATTGTAGACGGCCATTACGCAGCGTGTTTTCACACTTGAAGTCTTCAGCTACGTTTACGCTATTTATCGCTTATCAAAGCTGCTCAATATAGCTCGTGATTTTAATTTACATTTTAATTAGTTTCAATTCATTTAAAACTTACTTATAATTCATTTAGATTGTCGTGTTGGGAATATATTTGAAATGTCGATTTTGAAATATTTCATCCTATTAATAAATATAGAAAATTCAAGCTTACGGCAGGATTAGCACATTCAAATAGTTTACCGAAATGATAAACATAAATTAAATGTTGTTTTTTGTGAAGTTTAGAGACGTGACTTAATTTGTATGTATTTTGTATTTCTGCACGGGAAGCTTTAATTTTGTACATGTATATGAGGACAGCAAATAAGAATCAGTTTGTGTATTTTTGTCTTTTTCACATGTATGCACAGTTCATTGTATGTTTGCAATAAATTCCGACCAATCTGCGCAAACGTGTACCGACAAATCAACGTACGTAAAAAAGAAAGTGTCTGTGGTCAATTTTCGCCTCTCGATGATAAATGAAGAAAATTTAACTGGCGAAAATAATACTTAAACAGTTTGTGCCAAAATTGCGAAAATATCACGAAATGTCCCAATTGAATATATTTTATACAAACCAGCTGTACGCTGAGTTTTCAGTTATAACACATTCAGAATCAGATGATCAGATGATCAGATGAACATACTTCAAACTCCCCACCCTTGTACCTCTGCCACAGCTCGACATTGTATATTTTGTATATGTGTATATAAATGTGTGTGTGTGTGCGTGCGTGCGTGCGTGCGTGCGTGTGTGTGCGTGCGTGCGTGCGTGCGTGCGTGTGCGTGTGTGTGTGTGTGTGTCTTATAACTCAAGTTTTGTATTTATGTTGAAAAGTCTTACTTGTTACCCTTGTTATATTATGCTTTTTATACTTATATGTTCACTTTACATTCTCAGTTGCATTAAATTTTTAATCTGATTACCTTTGTATTTTATTACCGACTCAATCGAATATATTTTTAAAAAGTGGGTACGAGTTGACTAAGGTACGAGTTGACTAAGGTACGAGTTGACCAATAAAGGTTACGAGTTGACTAAGGTACGAGTTGACTCAGGTACGAGTTGACCAGAAACCTTCATACACACGTGTGCGCTCTGATCATTTTGTCTGCGGTGTCGGCCCAAACTAAGCCAACAGAAGCAAGATTCCGACAGAAAATCTTCCTGAAGCAATCTGGAGAAGCAAAAAGTCTGAGAAGCAGCCCTCGTAAACCGTCAGAGCCACAGCCTCCAGATCAAACATCAATCAATGTCATTAATATCCACTCGTAAGTTAGCTTGCTTTCTTGTAGATTCCGTCACGTTAGAAATTGGTCAGTTGCAGTGTGCTATTATCATAAAATTGGAGTTTGTTGTTAAATAATAATAATAATGATGATAATAATAATAAGTAACTGTAAAAGTAGAAATTTAGCTTATGTCAGGGGTGCAGGGTTTTTCATCAGAATATTGGGAAGAGGCCCTGGCCTTTCCAATTGGGAAATTTATGCTCAATAATTGTTTATTTTGGGAAAACAAAATTAATTGAAAGATGGGTTCTACTTTATGAAATTGAATAGTTATAGGTATTTTTAACTTAAGTCTAATTTCTTATGCACTTTATTTGCCAGACTTCAATTTTCAAACACTCCTCCCAGGAGTTTTAACCATTTTTGGACATCTTACCTAGCATTTTGGGAAGAATTTCTGCCACAATTGGGAAAAAATACTATATTTTTGGATTGGGAAAGGCCTTTTATAGGCCTCTGTTATATAAGGATGAAAATCCCTGGGGTGTAGCTAGCCCACTATTCAGATGGATTCATTAATTTGCTGATAGAGGGTGGATTGGGGACGTGCCACATACCCAAAATGTTTTTATAACAATAGAGCATAATTTCTGGGCATTTTGATACATGGAATCATGTCAATTCGGCAGTATAATTACACTGATATAGGCAGCTACATGCCTGTGGGTCACAAAATTTGTATTTAATGCAGTGCCGTATAATTATATATAGGTGCCCTTATTCATTTTTTTCACCTATAATGGTAATTATAATTAACTGGGTTAGGCGATATAATTTTTAAGTAGTTAAAAAGTAACAAATTGTTATGTTTATACATGTACTTATCACTATCCTTTTCAGAATAATACTACAAGATTTTTTAAAATAAATTTATGATATAAAAATATGACTGCATGTTTAAATATATTTGAAGTCAATGTTTGTATAATTTTGACAGCACACAAAGTGATATCCACAGCAAATACCTTAATAGAGGTTAAATTATGTTTCAGCTATGCACAAGTTCAGCCATCTACTACAACAGATGATGGTTTGGTGACTGCCAGCACAAGTAGCAGTGGGATGACACCTCAGGCCACACAGACATGTCCCCCATCCCTGACAGATGTTGGCACAGAAACTTTGATGCCAGAGCTGGTCATAGAAAGCATTAGCCACTCTATTGAGCTGATTATGTTTTATACTGGTCTTCCAGACAGTAAAACTTTTCATGCCCTTTTTGGGACACTAATAGAACATGGTGCTGACAAACTTTCTACTGAAAGCATTGATGGATTGAACACTCTAAATCTGGGATGCAAAAGAAACATGAGACATATTGATGAATTTTTACTGGTTATGATGGGACTTCGTCTTGGTTTGTTAGTGAAGGATTTAGAATATCGATTTAAGACTTCAGCAAGTTCAGTATCAAAAATCTTTTATGCCTGGATATTATTTATGTCAGTCTGTCTACGTTCCATCGTTTTATTAGCTAAGCTAAAAGATTTGTAGATGCATGTCCCAAAGTGTTTTAAACAGTTTTCTGATACCAGAGTAATCTTGATTGTTCTGAAATATTTGTTCAAAGTCCATCTTCTCTTGAAAACAAGTCACTTACATATTCAAGTTACAAGTCCCATGATACATTTAAAGCTCTGATTGGTGTGAGCACTACAGGTGCAGTGGTTTTTGTCTCTAAAATCTGGCCATGTTGCACATCAGATGTTGAGATAGCAAGAAGCAGCTACTGCCATCATTATTATTATCATCATCACCACCATGCCACAAATTATTTGGAAATGAGTTCATTTTTCATCAGCATCATCTTCATCATCAACAACACTACTACCATTATCATGATCACTAGATCACTGTCGTCATCACCACCATCATCATCATCATTATCAACAACATCATCATTATAACTGTCATCATCATCATTATATCATCAATTACCAACTACAGTCTGATAATTAACATCTTTTCACATTATTGGTCATGTAGACTACTATGCATCCAGATGATAGAAAATCAGTACTATGACTTTGAATGCTGAAACAACTAAAGTGATAATCATGTTTTGTTATAATGATTTATTTTAATTATAATGTAATTTATTTATATATTCATTTAATTATATGTTAAATATATATCATCATCAATTGATAAGAAAATACTTAACAGAAATTTGGCACCAAAAGCCTGTGTGGTACTGATGCAACATCAGACATCAATTGTGACTTCATCGACTTCATACAAACATTTCTCTTAACTTCCTGTATGTGTGTAATGTAAAATAAGAAAATGTAAACTTGTGGCAATATCTACTGAAAAAGGCAGATGAACGAAACGTTTTGAAAAAAAAGAGTTAAATAGATATGTGAACATTATTTACTATCCCTCATGTATAAACGAACGTAAAAAACTTTAAAATTCTGCAAGGTGTTATTCCATTGGCGCTAAGTAAATTTGCTGATCATGTTTTCTTTGTACAGCACTGACAATAGTGCTGCATCCACTCATAGCAGAATAATTTATTTATGCTTTTCAGTGAATTATAGAATTTTCTCATTGAAAAAAGTGGTATTTCACTGTTTTCAAACTGTGGAATACCACTCATATTTTCACTTTGATACCCAAGCAGGCATTTAAGTCTGAATAATAATGTTTGGAAAATGGATTTAAGTCTGGTTAAATATGACTTCATGATGTAACATTATAACTAAACCATTTTGGTGCCATTTAAATGATTTATTGCAAGTATATAAAGCAAATTTTGCCCTAACAGCATTGAAATATAGTAGTTTTTACCAGTGAAATATATAAATAAATTACACTTGTGAACTCAGGAACCATGTATATATACTTGTGAAAATAATAATTCCAGAGCTCACTCTGTGAAATGTATTTTCTATTTTGTTGATAATAACAAATATCATCTATATGTTGGTCGAACTGTGTTGACCTAAATTTGTACAACTGGTACTTTTTAACCCCACTGGCGTAAAAGAAAACTTTGTTGAATATGTTATTATTTGATTCTATAATTATATTTGTTTCAATTAGTAACTGTTTGTTTTAAGAATTATACTTTGTATTGTTACCTATAAACAAATAACTAAAATTGTATTTGTTATTAATTTTAGATTTACAGTGGATTAAAATTGATCAAGAAGATAACTATTGAAATGAATTAATTTATAAGATCAATTACATTTTGCGCCTCTACGACCAGTTAGGGCAGCCGCCAGTCCAGGAGTTGCTTGTACGATCAAAAACCAAGGCATGTAACTTGTGCTCATTTTTGGTTACTCAAACACAACAAATAAACTAATTGTTTTAGAAAAAATTTCTAATCTAGGTAGCAACTAAACGACGACAACAACAGCTTTCCAAGGCCATTTTCTCTGGAACCATGCTTATATTTATTAATCCTTTACATCATATATATTCCTTTTATCACATGAGCAAACAGTGTAGATCCAGATAAGCCGTCATATCTGTGCAGTTTGATCAGGATCTGTACGCTTTTTGGTCACAAATAATATAATAAATAGAAAAGTGAAAGGTGTAGATTCTGTAACAGCTGTCTGATCTGGATCTACACTGTTCAACCATGTCATATCTGCTTATGTATGGAGGAAAGGGTTAAAGGAATTGAAGCGTAATAATAGTAATACAAGTCGTTTAAAAGTGCAGTTGACACTTATTACTTCAGGAAGACTGAAAAATGTTATTTCCATGGTCGCTATAGTTTGAAGATTATAAGCTAGGCTTGTGAGACTTTTAATGACAACATGATCCATAGATATTAGAAAAGCAGTCAATTAGGCTAAATTAAAATTTTTCTCTTACTAGACAGAAAAATCTCTATTTTTAGTGTGAGATTTTTCTTATCCTTCATGGCCTTATCTTTAACTCTGTGTGCTCGCATACTTTAGTATTATTGTGCAGCATATTAATTGAGCAATTTCATTATTGATTTAGACTATGTCATGATGCTAATAACGACGTCATTTGAATTTTATTGTGACATAATTAAACAAATTTTTACTTTTTCAAACAGAGTAAGTTGTTGATTTTGTTTATCAGGATTTTGTTAAAAAATTATTTGGAAAAGATACACTCGGAGGTTGCTAAATTCTTAACGCTGGAACTTGGAAGTGTTTATCGTGGTAAGAGTCTGAAAATGCTACTTTTTAATTAAAGAGTGTTTCATTCTTATACCGCTGTTGGGAGCTTTGTTAAACATCAGAATCTATGAAGAAAATGGATAGAAAATAAAATAGGAAATATAGAGCTTTTTAGCTCCGCTATTCGAAGAATTGGGAAGCTATCCTACTCGCCCCGGTGTCGGCGTCGGCGTTCCCATCGGCGTCCATTAAACAAAAAATGCACTTTAGTCCATAACTTAAAAACTACTTACGATATCGACTTGAAACTTAGAATATATATTCACCATCAAATTCTACATCATTACCAACAACACCCATAACTCTGCTATAAATATTTTTCAAGTTATGCCCCCTTTTCACTTAAATTTTGCGTTAAGGAAAATATGCACTTTGGTCCATAACTTATAAACTACTTGAGATACCAACTTGAAACTTGGAATATATATTCACCATTAAATTCTACATCAGTACCTACAAGACCCATAACTCTGCTGTCAATATATTTCAAGTTTTGCCCCTTTTTTATATTTTGTGTCAAGCAAAATATGCATTTTGCCCATAACTTTAAAACTACTTGAGATATTGCCTTGAAACTTGAAATATATTTTCACCATCAAAATCTACATCATAACCAACAAGACCAATAACCCTGTTTCTAATATTTTTCAAGTTATGCACTTTTTTCACTTAAATTTTGCGTTAAGCAAAATATACACTTGGCCCTTTACTTTAAAACTACTTGAACTATCAACTTGAAACCTGGAAAATATATTTAACATCAACATCTAGGTCATTATCAACAACACCCATAACTCTGCTATCAATATTTTTCAAGTTATGCCCCTTTTTCACTTATGCAATTGTCCCATAATTTTGAAACAACAGGAGATATTACTTTGAAACTTGGAATATATGTTTGCCATCAGTTTCTAAATCATGATCAACAAGATCCATAACTCTATTGGAAATATTTCTGTAATTTATGCCCCTTTTGCATTTAGTTTTTACCTCGACTCTTCGATATTTCATTGAAACGTTGAATATTTTTTCACTATCCAAATCTACATCATTACCAACAAGACCCATAACTGTTATACAATTACTCTACTAGTTATGTCCCTTTTTCCACTGTTCCTTTTTTCACTTATATTTTCACTTAAGTGCACTTCATCGATAACTTTGCAAATACTTAAGGTATCAACTCCAAACTTCCATTATATTTTCATTTCAGTTCTTTTTCTGTAACATTACTGAAGTGATATATATTGAACTAAAAGTGAATGTCTCTAATAAAATATTACTAACAAGTTTTCAAACAAATCCAGAAATATTTCATAGTTATTCCCCTATTCAGTTTAATATTTATGGTACATTAAGGAATTATTTCTGTTATTTGAAATGAATTTCTCCCTGACCATTCACTTGGTAATATTTTTCCTGATTGCACATGAATGTATGACCATAGTTGTTATTGTTTTAATTTTCAATTGCATTTGTTTCAAATGATTAGAATAGTCGAGCTCGCTGTATCCTCTGACAGCTCTTGTTAATCAGGATATTTTAACTCGTATGTACAATTCAATCTATTTGAATTTTGACGTGTGACAAAATCACGGATAACCTTAAAATCGCAGATCTGTTATCAACGGATGAACCAACTGCCAATTCATTCCATGAAAGAAAGATTATTTTTCCTTTCTTTAATTTGTAACAATATTGTTGTACATGTTAGGGGTGTTAAACTTTGACAGGACTGTGTATTCGTGGCTGACTAACCGTTCCTACTAGAAGTTACGCGAAAGAAATAGTTCTCCGAATTGTTGCATTTTTTTATTTTCCAAGAATTTTGTTTGAATCTTTAAGAAGTGAGAAAAATAATCAATCATTGGTATTCGGCCAACATCACGGTATCCCAACCCTCGGGCAATGCGTTCCCGGAAACTCGGCTTAGACTCGTTTCTGTCTGGAAACCATTACCCTCGGGTTGAGATACCTTGATAATTGCCAAATACCAATGAAAGATTCTCTTTATATATCTGATTCAAGTGACCTGACCAATCGTAAGTTTACCCTGATCCTAAAGAGATTGTTACAGTTCAAGTGCAAACTAGTAACTATTTTAGGAAGTTATAGCTTTGAAAAAAACCCATCAAATTATACATGAAACACAGTCTTACCACCCTCTGGCCAAAGAAATTTAACAAAAGAATACAATCTACTGTTTTTTTTTCTTTTGGCCTTAAAATTAACACTTAAACATTGAAACTATTAAAAAAAAAACTTTATTAGTTATTTCCTCAACAACTCTATACTTCTAATCTTTCAAAGCAAAATGTTGATGCAGACATGCTTTTTACATTTATGAATTCATACCTATATGACTATATTCGTCAACACTCAACTGAAAATTAAACAGTTATGACTAAAACAAGTTTCAAATATCGCTGCCCATTATTCAACTGTTTTTCTAAAAACACAACTTGGGCATGATTTCACTGAAATAAAATTCTTTAACTGTTGAAGCAGACAGTTCCAAAACATCTTATCAAACTCAATCTAGATGATGACAAAATCTTTCTCAGTGAATATCACAAAAGCACACTTTTGATTTTTGCACACACCCATTAATTTTGCCCTTGGACTTGTGTATAATACCTGTGATTCGATTCTTTTTAACAGAATATTATTCTTTGTGTCAACATAACAACAGATTTTTTTTGTCCTTGCATGCTTGTAAAACAGTTTTATTTCTCCGCTTGTAAGGGCATTTTACTTCAATTAAGTATTGGTCATTGTCAGCACTACATACCACCAATCCATCTGGACTTGCTCCAATATATGTTTCTTCACAGCTTAAAACTAAGCCACACTCTTAATATATTTACCCTTTGTATGCTATATATCGTTTTTTAGCAATTGGTTCATTTTTTCTACCCCATGCTACAGCATTATTGTCAAAAGAATCATTCTGACCTAGAACCTTTGATATAATATTTTCTGGCCTTGTTGTATCCTTCCTTGTTTTGATGTCATGAAAAACTAATGCAGTAAGGCGAGCTGTGCGAGCTGACACCCACAATGGATTGTCATGCTGGCCTTTAGTTCATGCATCTATTTCGTCAACTATCTCCTTGTTACATGAAGATAAAAACCCTGATAAATCCGACTGGGACATTATTTCCTTTGCAAATGTAGAAAGTAAATAAATGAAAATGTCTGATGGGTAATGGATATGACTACTTGATTCAATTTCTTCAAAATGTGAAACATTCAAGTCACTTTCTACTTCAAAAATGTTCTCATGTGAGATTATCAAATAATGCTGCTCTTGAGGAATTTCCAAGTTTAGCACATAATGTGTTCCTAAATGAGTTGTCCACTTTATATGATGCAACTTTCTTTTTCTTTTCTTTTAATGTATGTTCATATTTAATTCGTTTGAAGCTGATGTCCTGTATAGGCCTGATTTCTTTTTTTGTTTTTTTGGCACGGTTCCATTCACAGGGTTTTGATGTGCAGGGTAGATCTGCCAAATCATCAGCTGTTTCCTTAACAGGGCGCCCCTCAAGTGCAAACAACAGGCCAGCAACATGGGTGCAGCATTCTCCACAACTGAAAAAGAAACATATAAGAAATGATAAACCCTTATCTCCATATATACGCATATAAGGCATTGGCGAACGGTGTAGATCCAGATCAGCTGGCACATTTGTGCCATCTGGAATTTACTTTTATTAATAGAGAAAGAAATTTTCTTTTTGACACTTTTATGATATTATCAGCTTGGCTCTAAAATGACAGAACAAGAAATAAGATAAAGTTTTGGCAAGTGTCATGCCCAAGACTGATTATGGTTTTATAATTTGCATAGTTGTAACAAAGAATTTAATTGGTAAACTAATTTCTTTTTATTTTTTTTTGGTTGTTAAAAAAGAACCTTAATTTTTGATGTACATGTAGTATTATTTGGACAATCTGGATAGAACATTAATAGTAGGGAAAAGAACTTGGAAACTAGAACTCCATTTTAAAAGTCTTCAGAATAATTGAAGTTTGTTGGAAATATTACATTGTACTTGGACATTTGAATTATACGGATTTCGGATACATAAATAATAAGAACTATTTGCTGTGTTATGTTTGATATCCTTTCCTCCATATATATCAGGATCCGCACTGGTCATTGGTTTGAAATAACCTAACAAATCAAAAAGCAAACAGTGTAGATCCTGATCAGATGGCATGAATGTGCCTGCTGATCTGGATCTACACTGTTGGCAAATGCATTAAAGGTGTGTTTATGGAGTAAAGCGTTTAAGTAAAGAAAGTACTGCTGTAACAATCTGCTAAGACACTGAGAGAGAGGACCCCTGGACCAAATGGGTGTTAAAATGTGGCTACACAAGGGCATCAAGCTAATAATTCCCCAATACCCCGATCAGCTCTAATGTCAAAGTAGACCCTATGTAGACTGCACAGACAGACAAACAACAAACACAATTCTGGTTGCATATTTCTAAATGATCTGTTTATCAATATTTAATTAAAAATACCAAAACTTGAATCAAAAAAGTTTCAGTTTATTTATCTTTTTTCAAAAAAATCATTGCAATAATTTTATTTCAGTTACATTAATAAAAGGCCAGTTGCAGAGTTGTGATGGAAAGATTCCTTGGCAAGGACTCTAACATCTGACTTCTGGCTTCCAAGACAGAAGCACTACCTACTGAGCTATTGCCACCTGAAGCGTGTATCGCTACATTTGCAATATTTATTTTGTATATTTGTGTTACTGTTACCCAAACTGTGACACTGAAGCTGATCAAGCCGAGCATTCCTTAAAAACACTAAATGCATTGACATACACAACCGACAGACCTCACGCATCCTGTATTGTACTTAAGTTGTCTACATACATCTCCTCGCGTAACTGAGTATTGCCCCTGCGAGGTGCCTCCAGAAACATTATATGGTGGTGGTGCAAGACCAGTGTTTATTTTCACCTTATTTGGGAGTGAGGTCTATTATACTTGATTTTTAAATTACCACTCAAACCAGTTTTCCGGTTTATTGAATTACGGTTATGGGGGATGGGTGGGGTGGGGGAGCGATAACAATAAATGCAGAGATATTGGGAAAAACATGAAACATAGGGAAATCCTTTATTAAACATTTGATATGATATAATAGCAATAAATTGTAACCTATCATATAGTCCAGCAACGTTATTCTGTAGATATTAAGCCATGGTTCAGGACAATCGCGTGTGCATCCACAAGGCACTATCATCGTAAGACACAAGCCTCCAGAATAAACTGCCAAAAGCCTTGGTGTTTATGGGTGAGTCTGGTGCACGTTACGAAGGTGTCATTTAACCCATGTAATCATATTACGGGCCTGAATCAATTTACCTTTGTTTGTAGATTCAATTTTCCTCGAAGTGCCGACGGCTTTTTACCAAATCTGTATCAAACAGATGCATGCGCTGGCCACGTAAACATGGATGTAAAGACGATTCCGATTGGTCTTCTTTAACTGCGGATAATCATTTGATTGGTTTACTATCTATCGGGTTTTTCTATAGCAGCGTATGTAACTTTAATAACTCCGGGATTTAATAACTCCGGGATTTAACACCCCGGAGTTATTAGTAAATAACTACGGGCGAAAAGGAAAGCCGGAGTTATTTGTACCGTTGTTACGATTAGCGGGTTTGTTACTATTAGCGGGGTGAAATTTCTCCGGAGTTAATAAATCCCGTAGTTAATAAACTACTAAAAGCCGTTGTTACTATTAGCGGGTTTTTTAGATGAAAAATTATTAACTTCGGGCGATATAATTTATAAATAGCGGGAATCATCATTTTTGCGTAAGTATTGGAGTCAACTGAATTGCATAGGAAATTATTAATACTTACGGGGGTGTACTCCGGCTTTCTATGGAAAGCCGGAGTACACCCCCGTAAGTATTAATAATTTCCTATGCAATTCAGTTGACTCCAATACTAACGTTAAAATGACGATTCCGCTATTAATAAATTAGATCGCCCGTAGTTAATAATAAATATTCATCTTAAACCCCGCTAATATTAACAACTGCTACAGTAGCAGTTGCGCCCTTAGTTAATAATTTATCCCGCTTATAATATTTTTTTTTACTAACTCCGGGTTGATGTAGCATTTTTATCCGCTAAGAATAAGTTTTACCCGCTAATAATAAGTTCGCTATTAAACAGAAAATATTTGTCCCGTTATTATTAACTTCGTGAAAAAAAAGTTACTAATCGTACAAGCCCCGCTAATGTTACCGGCCAATAGGAAAAGGTTTTACTTTTTATAAATATTGAGCGTCGAGTTGACACTGATCGAGGTCAACAACAACAACAACACAACGGCATACAGTCAGAACATAATTTTCAGTTTTCCTCTGAAATTTGGACGGGATAAATTTTCCAAATCGAGGGAGAAGCTGCCAAGTTATTCATTTCATGTGCAAGGTTGTGATAATTTCCTTCGAATCGAATATAATGGGAAAAGATTATTGCTCGGTTTTTGGTTGCCACAATTTCAGTGGAAGGATAGGAAAATTTGGACATAAAGTGACTTTGCACATTTCCCTAAAGAACAGTACGTGAGAAGAGCATGGATTCGTGCTATAAGCAGAAAACATTCATTGGAAACCTTCATACACACGTGTGCGCTCTGATCATTTTGTCTGCGGTGTCGGCCCAAACTAAGCCAACAGAAGCAAGATTCCGACAGAAAATCTTCCTGAAGCAATCTGGAGAAGCAAAAAGTCTGAGAAGCAGCCCTCGTAAACCGTCAGAGCCACAGCCTCCAGATCAAACATCAATCAATGTCATTAATATCCACTCGTAAGTTAGCTTGCTTTCTTGTAGATTCCGTCACGTTAGAAATTGGTCAGTTGCAGTGTGCTATTATCATAAAATTGGAGTTTGTTGTTAAATAATAATAATAATGATGATAATAATAATAAGTAACTGTAAAAGTAGAAATTTAGCTTATGTCAGGGGTGCAGGGTTTTTCATCAGAATATTGGGAAGAGGCCCTGGCCTTTCCAATTGGGAAATTTATGCTCAATAATTGTTTATTTTGGGAAAACAAAATTAATTGAAAGATGGGTTCTACTTTATGAAATTGAATAGTTATAGGTATTTTTAACTTAAGTCTAATTTCTTATGCACTTTATTTGCCAGACTTCAATTTTCAAACAATCCTCCCAGGAGTTTTAACCATTTTTGGACATCTTACCTAGCATTTTGGGAAGAATTTCTGCCACAATTGGGAAAAAATACTATATTTTTGGATTGGGAAAGGCCTTTTATAGGCCTCTGTTATATAAGGATGAAAATCCCTGGGGTGTAGCTAGCCCACTATTCAGATGGATTCATTAATTTGCTGATAGAGGGTGGATTGGGGACGTGCCACATACCCAAAATGTTTTTATAACAATAGAGCATAATTTCTGGGCATTTTGATACATGGAATCATGTCAATTCGGCAGTATAATTACACTGATATAGGCAGCTACATGCCTGTGGGTCACAAAATTTGTATTTAATGCAGTGCCGTATAATTATATATAGGTGCCCTTATTCATTTTTTTCACCTATAATGGTAATTATAATTAACTGGGTTAGGCGATATAATTTTTAAGTAGTTAAAAAGTAACAAATTGTTATGTTTATACATGTACTTATCACTATCCTTTTCAGAATAATACTACAAGATTTTTTAAAATAAATTTATGATATAAAAATATGACTGCATGTTTAAATATATTTGAAGTCAATGTTTGTATAATTTTGACAGCACACAAAGTGATATCCACAGCAAATACCTTAATAGAGGTTAAATTATGTTTCAGCTATGCACAAGTTCAGCCATCTACTACAACAGATGATGGTTTGGTGACTGCCAGCACAAGTAGCAGTGGGATGACACCTCAGGCCACACAGACATGTCCCCCATCCCTGACAGATGTTGGCACAGAAACTTTGATGCCAGAGCTGGTCATAGAAAGCATTAGCCACTCTATTGAGCTGATTATGTTTTATACTGGTCTTCCAGACAGTAAAACTTTTCATGCCCTTTTTGGGACACTAATAGAACATGGTGCTGACAAACTTTCTACTGAAAGCATTGATGGATTGAACACTCTAAATCTGGGATGCAAAAGAAACATGAGACATATTGATGAATTTTTACTGGTTATGATGGGACTTCGTCTTGGTTTGTTAGTGAAGGATTTAGAATATCGATTTAAGACTTCAGCAAGTTCAGTATCAAAAATCTTTTATGCCTGGATATTATTTATGTCAGTCTGTCTACGTTCCATCGTTTTATTAGCTAAGCTAAAAGATTTGTAGATGCATGTCCCAAAGTGTTTTAAACAGTTTTCTGATACCAGAGTAATCTTGATTGTTCTGAAATATTTGTTCAAAGTCCATCTTCTCTTGAAAACAAGTCACTTACATATTCAAGTTACAAGTCCCATGATACATTTAAAGCTCTGATTGGTGTGAGCACTACAGGTGCAGTGGTTTTTGTCTCTAAAATCTGGCCATGTTGCACATCAGATGTTGAGATAGCAAGAAGCAGCTACTGCCATCATTATTATTATCATCATCACCACCATGCCACAAATTATTTGGAAATGAGTTCATTTTTCATCAGCATCATCTTCATCATCAACAACACTACTACCATTATCATGATCACTAGATCACTGTCGTCATCACCACCATCATCATCATCATTATCAACAACATCATCATTATAACTGTCATCATCATCATTATATCATCAATTACCAACTACAGTCTGATAATTAACATCTTTTCACATTATTGGTCATGTAGACTACTATGCATCCAGATGATAGAAAATCAGTACTATGACTTTGAATGCTGAAACAACTAAAGTGATAATCATGTTTTGTTATAATGATTTATTTTAATTATAATGTAATTTATTTATATATTCATTTAATTATATGTTAAATATATATCATCATCAATTGATAAGAAAATACTTAACAGAAATTTGGCACCAAAAGCCTGTGTGGTACTGATGCAACATCAGACATCAATTGTGACTTCATCGACTTCATACAAACATTTCTCTTAACTTCCTGTATGTGTGTAATGTAAAATAAGAAAATGTAAACTTGTGGCAATATCTACTGAAAAAGGCAGATGAACGAAACGTTTTGAAAAAAAAGAGTTAAATAGATATGTGAACATTATTTACTATCCCTCATGTATAAACGAACGTAAAAAACTTTAAAATTCTGCAAGGTGTTATTCCATTGGCGCTAAGTAAATTTGCTGATCATGTTTTCTTTGTACAGCACTGACAATAGTGCTGCATCCACTCATAGCAGAATAATTTATTTATGCTTTTCAGTGAATTATAGAATTTTCTCATTGAAAAAAGTGGTATTTCACTGTTTTCAAACTGTGGAATACCACTCATATTTTCACTTTGATACCCAAGCAGGCATTTAAGTCTGAATAATAATGTTTGGAAAATGGATTTAAGTCTGGTTAAATATGACTTCATGATGTAACATTATAACTAAACCATTTTGGTGCCATTTAAATGATTTATTGCAAGTATATAAAGCAAATTTTGCCCTAACAGCATTGAAATATAGTAGTTTTTACCAGTGAAATATATAAATAAATTACACTTGTGAACTCAGGAACCATGTATATATACTTGTGAAAATAATAATTCCAGAGCTCACTCTGTGAAATGTATTTTCTATTTTGTTGATAATAACAAATATCATCTATATGTTGGTCGAACTGTGTTGACCTAAATTTGTACAACTGGTACTTTTTAACCCCACTGGCGTAAAAGAAAACTTTGTTGAATATGTTATTATTTGATTCTATAATTATATTTGTTTCAATTAGTAACTGTTTGTTTTAAGAATTATACTTTGTATTGTTACCTATAAACAAATAACTAAAATTGTATTTGTTATTAATTTTAGATTTACAGTGGATTAAAATTGATCAAGAAGATAACTATTGAAATGAATTAATTTATAAGATCAATTACATTTTGCGCCTCTACGACCAGTTAGGGCAGCCGCCAGTCCAGGAGTTGCTTGTACGATCAAAAACCAAGGCATGTAACTTGTGCTCATTTTTGGTTACTCAAACACAACAAATAAACTAATTGTTTTAGAAAAAATTTCTAATCTAGGTAGCAACTAAACGACGACAACAACAGCTTTCCAAGGCCATTTTCTCTGGAACCATGCTTATATTTATTAATCCTTTACATCATATATATTCCTTTTATCACATGAGCAAACAGTGTAGATCCAGATAAGCCGTCATATCTGTGCAGTTTGATCAGGATCTGTACGCTTTTTGGTCACAAATAATATAATAAATAGAAAAGTGAAAGGTGTAGATTCTGTAACAGCTGTCTGATCTGGATCTACACTGTTCAACCATGTCATATCTGCTTATGTATGGAGGAAAGGGTTAAAGGAATTGAAGCGTAATAATAGTAATACAAGTCGTTTAAAAGTGCAGTTGACACTTATTACTTCAGGAAGACTGAAAAATGTTATTTCCATGGTCGCTATAGTTTGAAGATTATAAGCTAGGCTTGTGAGACTTTTAATGACAACATGATCCATAGATATTAGAAAAGCAGTCAATTAGGCTAAATTAAAATTTTTCTCTTACTAGACAGAAAAATCTCTATTTTTAGTGTGAGATTTTTCTTATCCTTCATGGCCTTATCTTTAACTCTGTGTGCTCGCATACTTTAGTATTATTGTGCAGCATATTAATTGAGCAATTTCATTATTGATTTAGACTATGTCATGATGCTAATAACGACGTCATTTGAATTTTATTGTGACATAATTAAACAAATTTTTACTTTTTCAAACAGAGTAAGTTGTTGATTTTGTTTATCAGGATTTTGTTAAAAAATTATTTGGAAAAGATACACTCGGAGGTTGCTAAATTCTTAACGCTGGAACTTGGAAGTGTTTATCGTGGTAAGAGTCTGAAAATGCTACTTTTTAATTAAAGAGTGTTTCATTCTTATACCGCTGTTGGGAGCTTTGTTAAACATCAGAATCTATGAAGAAAATGGATAGAAAATAAAATAGGAAATATAGAGCTTTTTAGCTCCGCTATTCGAAGAATTGGGAAGCTATCCTACTCGCCCCGGTGTCGGCGTCGGCGTTCCCATCGGCGTCCATTAAACAAAAAATGCACTTTAGTCCATAACTTAAAAACTACTTACGATATTGACTTGAAACTTAGAATATATATTCACCATCAAATTCTACATCATTACCAACAACACCCATAACTCTGCTATAAATATTTTTCAAGTTATGCCCCCTTTTCACTTAAATTTTGCGTTAAGGAAAATATGCACTTTGGTCCATAACTTATAAACTACTTGAGATACCAACTTGAAACTTGGAATATATATTCACCATTAAATTCTACATCAGTACCTACAAGACCCATAACTCTGCTGTCAATATATTTCAAGTTTTGCCCCTTTTTTATATTTTGTGTCAAGCAAAATATGCATTTTGCCCATAACTTTAAAACTACTTGAGATATTGCCTTGAAACTTGAAATATATTTTCACCATCAAAATCTACATCATAACCAACAAGACCAATAACCCTGTTTCTAATATTTTTCAAGTTATGCACTTTTTTCACTTAAATTTTGCGTTAAGCAAAATATACACTTGGCCCTTTACTTTAAAACTACTTGAACTATCAACTTGAAACCTGGAAAATATATTTAACATCAACATCTAGGTCATTATCAACAACACCCATAACTCTGCTATCAATATTTTTCAAGTTATGCCCCTTTTTCACTTATGCAATTGTCCCATAATTTTGAAACAACAGGAGATATTACTTTGAAACTTGGAATATATGTTTGCCATCAGTTTCTAAATCATGATCAACAAGATCCATAACTCTATTGGAAATATTTCTGTAAATGCCCCTTTTGCATTTAGTTTTTACCTCGACTCTTCGATATTTCATTGAAACGTTGAATATTTTTTCACTATCCAAATCTACATCATTACCAACAAGACCCATAACTGTTATACAATTACTCTACTAGTTATGTCCCTTTTTCCACTGTTCCTTTTTTCACTTATATTTTCACTTAAGTGCACTTCATCGATAACTTTGCAAATACTTAAGGTATCAACTCCAAACTTCCATTATATTTTCATTTCAGTTCTTTTTCTGTAACATTACTGAAGTGATATATATTGAACTAAAAGTGAATGTCTCTAATAAAATATTACTAACAAGTTTTCAAACAAATCCAGAAATATTTCATAGTTATTCCCCTATTCAGTTTAATATTTATGGTACATTAAGGAATTATTTCTGTTATTTGAAATGAATTTCTCCCTGACCATTCACTTGGTAATATTTTTCCTGATTGCACATGAATGTATGACCATAGTTGTTATTGTTTTAATTTTCAATTGCATTTGTTTCAAATGATTAGAATAGTCGAGCTCGCTGTATCCTCTGACAGCTCTTGTTAATCAGGATATTTTAACTCGTATGTACAATTCAATCTATTTGAATTTTGACGTGTGACAAAATCACGGATAACCTTAAAATCGCAGATCTGTTATCAACGGATGAACCAACTGCCAATTCATTCCATGAAAGAAAGATTATTTTTCCTTTCTTTAATTTGTAACAATATTGTTGTACATGTTAGGGGTGTTAAACTTTGACAGGACTGTGTATTCGTGGCTGACTAACCGTTCCTACTAGAAGTTACGCGAAAGAAATAGTTCTCCGAATTGTTGCATTTTTTTATTTTCCAAGAATTTTGTTTGAATCTTTAAGAAGTGAGAAAAATAATCAATCATTGGTATTCGGCCAACATCACGGTATCCCAACCCTCGGGCAATGCGTTCCCGGAAACTCGGCTTAGACTCGTTTCTGTCTGGAAACCATTACCCTCGGGTTGAGATACCTTGATAATTGCCAAATACCAATGAAAGATTCTCTTTATATATCTGATTCAAGTGACCTGACCAATCGTAAGTTTACCCTGATCCTAAAGAGATTGTTACAGTTCAAGTGCAAACTAGTAACTATTTTAGGAAGTTATAGCTTTGAAAAAAACCCATCAAATTATACATGAAACACAGTCTTACCACCCTCTGGCCAAAGAAATTTAACAAAAGAATACAATCTACTGTTTTTTTTTTCTTTTGGCCTTAAAATTAACACTTAAACATTGAAACTATTAAAAAAAAAACTTTATTAGTTATTTCCTCAACAACTCTATACTTCTAATCTTTCAAAGCAAAATGTTGATGCAGACATGCTTTTTACATTTATGAATTCATACCTATATGACTATATTCGTCAACACTCAACTGAAAATTAAACAGTTATGACTAAAACAAGTTTCAAATATCGCTGCCCATTATTCAACTGTTTTTCTAAAAACACAACTTGGGCATGATTTCACTGAAATAAAATTCTTTAACTGTTGAAGCAGACAGTTCCAAAACATCTTATCAAACTCAATCTAGATGATGACAAAATCTTTCTCAGTGAATATCACAAAAGCACACTTTTGATTTTTGCACACACCCATTAATTTTGCCCTTGGACTTGTGTATAATACCTGTGATTCGATTCTTTTTAACAGAATATTATTCTTTGTGTCAACATAACAACAGATTTTTTTTGTCCTTGCATGCTTGTAAAACAGTTTTATTTCTCCGCTTGTAAGGGCATTTTACTTCAATTAAGTATTGGTCATTGTCAGCACTACATACCACCAATCCATCTGGACTTGCTCCAATATATGTTTCTTCACAGCTTAAAACTAAGCCACACTCTTAATATATTTACCCTTTGTATGCTATATATCGTTTTTTAGCAATTGGTTCATTTTTTCTACCCCATGCTACAGCATTATTGTCAAAAGAATCATTCTGACCTAGAACCTTTGATATAATATTTTCTGGCCTTGTTGTATCCTTCCTTGTTTTGATGTCATGAAAAACTAATGCAGTAAGGCGAGCTGTGCGAGCTGACACCCACAATGGATTGTCATGCTGGCCTTTAGTTCATGCATCTATTTCGTCAACTATCTCCTTGTTACATGAAGATAAAAACCCTGATAAATCCGACTGGGACATTATTTCCTTTGCAAATGTAGAAAGTAAATAAATGAAAATGTCTGATGGGTAATGGATATGACTACTTGATTCAATTTCTTCAAAATGTGAAACATTCAAGTCACTTTCTACTTCAAAAATGTTCTCATGTGAGATTATCAAATAATGCTGCTCTTGAGGAATTTCCAAGTTTAGCACATAATGTGTTCCTAAATGAGTTGTCCACTTTATATGATGCAACTTTCTTTTTCTTTTCTTTTAATGTATGTTCATATTTAATTCGTTTGAAGCTGATGTCCTGTATAGGCCTGATTTCTTTTTTTGTTTTTTTGGCACGGTTCCATTCACAGGGTTTTGATGTGCAGGGTAGATCTGCCAAATCATCAGCTGTTTCCTTAACAGGGCGCCCCTCAAGTGCAAACAACAGGCCAGCAACATGGGTGCAGCATTCTCCACAACTGAAAAAGAAACATATAAGAAATGATAAACCCTTATCTCCATATATACGCATATAAGGCATTGGCGAACGGTGTAGATCCAGATCAGCTGGCACATTTGTGCCATCTGGAATTTACTTTTATTAATAGAGAAAGAAATTTTCTTTTTGACACTTTTATGATATTATCAGCTTGGCTCTAAAATGACAGAACAAGAAATAAGATAAAGTTTTGGCAAGTGTCATGCCCAAGACTGATTATGGTTTTATAATTTGCATAGTTGTAACAAAGAATTTAATTGGTAAACTAATTTCTTTTTATTTTTTTTTGGTTGTTAAAAAAGAACCTTAATTTTTGATGTACATGTAGTATTATTTGGACAATCTGGATAGAACATTAATAGTAGGGAAAAGAACTTGGAAACTAGAACTCCATTTTAAAAGTCTTCAGAATAATTGAAGTTTGTTGGAAATATTACATTGTACTTGGACATTTGAATTATACGGATTTCGGATACATAAATAATAAGAACTATTTGCTGTGTTATGTTTGATATCCTTTCCTCCATATATATCAGGATCCGCACTGGTCATTGGTTTGAAATAACCTAACAAATCAAAAAGCAAACAGTGTAGATCCTGATCAGATGGCATGAATGTGCCTGCTGATCTGGATCTACACTGTTGGCAAATGCATTAAAGGTGTGTTTATGGAGTAAAGCGTTTAAGTAAAGAAAGTACTGCTGTAACAATCTGCTAAGACACTGAGAGAGAGGACCCCTGGACCAAATGGGTGTTAAAATGTGGCTACACAAGGGCATCAAGCTAATAATTCCCCAATACCCCGATCAGCTCTAATGTCAAAGTAGACCCTATGTAGACTGCACAGACAGACAAACAACAAACACAATTCTGGTTGCATATTTCTAAATGATCTGTTTATCAATATTTAATTAAAAATACCAAAACTTGAATCAAAAAAGTTTCAGTTTATTTATCTTTTTTCAAAAAAATCATTGCAATAATTTTATTTCAGTTACATTAATAAAAGGCCAGTTGCAGAGTTGTGATGGAAAGATTCCTTGGCAAGGACTCTAACATCTGACTTCTGGCTTCCAAGACAGAAGCACTACCTACTGAGCTATTGCCACCTGAAGCGTGTATCGCTACATTTGCAATATTTATTTTGTATATTTGTGTTACTGTTACCCAAACTGTGACACTGAAGCTGATCAAGCCGAGCATTCCTTAAAAACACTAAATGCATTGACATACACAACCGACAGACCTCACGCATCCTGTATTGTACTTAAGTTGTCTACATACATCTCCTCGCGTAACTGAGTATTGCCCCTGCGAGGTGCCTCCAGAAACATTATATGGTGGTGGTGCAAGACCAGTGTTTATTTTCACCTTATTTGGGAGTGAGGTCTATTATACTTGATTTTTAAATTACCACTCAAACCAGTTTTCCGGTTTATTGAATTACGGTTATGGGGGATGGGTGGGGTGGGGGAGCGATAACAATAAATGCAGAGATATTGGGAAAAACATGAAACATAGGGAAATCCTTTATTAAACATTTGATATGATATAATAGCAATAAATTGTAACCTATCATATAGTCCAGCAACGTTATTCTGTAGATATTAAGCCATGGTTCAGGACAATCGCGTGTGCATCCACAAGGCACTATCATCGTAAGACACAAGCCTCCAGAATAAACTGCCAAAAGCCTTGGTGTTTATGGGTGAGTCTGGTGCACGTTACGAAGGTGTCATTTAACCCATGTAATCATATTACGGGCCTGAATCAATTTACCTTTGTTTGTAGATTCAATTTTCCTCGAAGTGCCGACGGCTTTTTACCAAATCTGTATCAAACAGATGCATGCGCTGGCCACGTAAACATGGATGTAAAGACGATTCCGATTGGTCTTCTTTAACTGCGGATAATCATTTGATTGGTTTACTATCTATCGGGTTTTTCTATAGCAGCGTATGTAACTTTAATAACTCCGGGATTTAATAACTCCGGGATTTAACACCCCGGAGTTATTAGTAAATAACTACGGGCGAAAAGGAAAGCCGGAGTTATTTGTACCGTTGTTACGATTAGCGGGTTTGTTACTATTAGCGGGGTGAAATTTCTCCGGAGTTAATAAATCCCGTAGTTAATAAACTACTAAAAGCCGTTGTTACTATTAGCGGGTTTTTTAGATGAAAAATTATTAACTTCGGGCGATATAATTTATAAATAGCGGGAATCATCATTTTTGGGTAAGTATTGGAGTCAACTGAATTGCATAGGAAATTATTAATACTTACGGGGGTGTACTCCGGCTTTCCATAATTA
>JAZAYU010000441.1:0-137042 GCA_038501625.1 Corbicula japonica | reverse complement strand
TATGGAAAGCCGGAGTACACCCCCGTAAGTATTAATAATTTCCTATGCAATTCAGTTGACTCCAATACTTACGCAAAAATGATGATTCCCGCTATTCATAAATTATATCGCCCGAAGTTAATAATTTTTCATCTAAAAAACCCGCTAATAGTAACAACGGCTTTTAGTAGTTTATTAACAACGGGATTTATTAACTCCGGAGAAATTTCACCCCGCTAATAGTAACAAACCCGCTAATCGTAACAACGGTACAAATAACTCCGGCTTTCCTTTTCGCCCGTAGTTATTTACTAATAACTCCGGGGTGTTAAATCCCGGAGTTATTAAATCCCGGAGTTATTAAAGTTACATACGCTGCTATAGAAAAACCCGATAGATAGTAAACCAATCAAATGATTATCCGCAGTTAAAGAAGACCAATCGGAATCGTCTTACCATCCATGTTTACGTGGCCAGCGCATGTATCTGTTTGATACAGATTTGGTAAAAAGCCGTCGGCACTTCGAGGAAAATTGAATCTACAAACAAAGGTAAATTGATTCAGGCCCGTAATATGATTACATGGGTTAAATGACACCTTCGTAACGTGCACCAGACCCACCCATAAACACCAAGGCTTTTGGCAGTTTATTCTGGAGGCTTGTGTCTTACGATGATAGTGCCTTGTGGATGCACACGCGATTGTCCTGAACCATGGCTTAATATCTACAGAATAACGTTGCTGGACTATATGATAGGTTACAATTTATTGCTATTATATCATATCAAATGTTTAATAAAGGATTTCCCTATGTTTCATGTTTTTCCCAATATCTCTGCATTTATTGTTATCGCTCCCCCACCCCACCCATCCCCCATAACCGTAATTCAATAAACCGGAAAACTGGTTTGAGTGGTAATTTAAAAATCAAGTATAATAGACCTCACTCCCAAATAAGGTGAAAATAAACACTGGTCTTGCACCACCACCATATAATGTTTCTGGAGGCACCTCGCAGGGGCAATACTCAGTTACGCGAGGAGATGTATGTAGACAACTTAAGTACAATACAGGATGCGTGAGGTCTGTCGGTTGTGTATGTCAATGCATTTAGTGTTTTTAAGGAATGCTCGGCTTGATCAGCTTCAGTGTCACAGTTTGGGTAACAGTAACACAAATATACAAAATAAATATTGCAAATGTAGCGATACACGCTTCGGGTGGCAATGTCTCAGTAGGTAGTGCTTCTGTCTTGGAAGCCAGAAGTCAGATGTTAGAGTCCTTGCCAAGGAATCTTTCCATCACAACTCTGCAACTGGCCTTTTATTAATGTAACTGAAATAAAATTATTGCAATGATTTTTTTGAAAAAAGATAAATAAACTGAAACTTTTTTGATTCAAGTTTTGGTATTTTTAATTAAATATTGATAAACAGATCATTTAGAAATACGCAACCAGAATTGTGTTTGTTGTTTGTCTGTCTGTGCAGTCTACATAGGGTCTACTTTGACATTAGAGCTGATCGGGGTATTGGGGAATTATTAGCTTGATGCCCTTGTGTAGCCACATTTTAACACCCATTTGGTCCAGGGGTCCTCTCTCTCAGTGTCTTAGCAGATTGTTACAGCAGTACTTTCTTTACTTAAACGCTTTACTGTGCCAGCTGATCTGGATCTACACCGTTCGCCAATGCCTTATATGCGTATATATGGAGATAAGGGTTTATCATTTCTTATATGTTTCTTTTTCAGTTGTGGAGAATGCTGCACCCATGTTGCTGGCCTGTTGTTTGCACTTGAGGGGCGCCCTGTTAAGGAAACAGCTGATGATTTGGCAGATCTACACTGCACATCAAAACCCTGTGAATGGAACCGTGCCAAAAAAACAAAAAAAGAAATCAGGCCTATACAGGACATCAGCTTCAAACGAATTAAATATGAACATTCATTAAAAGAAAAGAAAAAGAAAGTTGCATCATATAAAGTGGACAACTCATTTAGGAACACATTATGTGCTAAACTTGGAAATTCCTCAAGAACAGCATTATTTGATAATCTCACATGAGAACATTTTTGAAGTAGAAAGTGACTTGAATGTTTCACATTTTGAAGAAATTGAATCAAGTAGTCATATCCATTACCCATCAGACATTTTCATTTATTTACTTTCTACATTTGCAAAGGAAATAATGTCCCAGTCGGATTTATCAGGGTTTTTATCTTCATGTAACAAGGAGATAGTTGACGAAATAGATGCATGAACTAAAGGCCAGCATGACAATCCATTGTGGGTGTCAGCTCGCACAGCTCGCCTTACTGCATTAGTTTTTCATGACATCAAAACAAGGAAGGATACAACAAGGCCAGAAAATATTATATCAAAGGTTCTAGGTCAGAATGATTCTTTTGACAATAATGCTGTAGCATGGGGTAGAAAAAATGAACCAATTGCTAAAAAACGATATATAGCATACAAAGGGTAAATATATTAAGAGTGTGGCTTAGTTTTAAGCTGTGAAGAAACATATATTGGAGCAAGTCCAGATGGATTGGTGGTATGTAGTGCTGACAATGACCAATACTTAATTGAAGTAAAATGCCCTTACAAGCGGAGAAATAAAACTGTTTTACAAGCATGCAAGGACAAAAAAAATCTGTTGTTATGTTGACACAAAGAATAATATTCTGTTAAAAAGAATCGAATCACAGGTATTATACACAAGTCCAAGGGCAAAATTAATGGGTGTGTGCAAAAATCAAAAGTGTGCTTTTGTGATATTCACTGAGAAAGATTTTGTCATCATCTAGATTGAGTTTGATAAGATGTTTTGGAACTGTCTGCTTCAACAGTTAAAGAATTTTATTTCAGTGAAATCATGCCCAAGTTGTGTTTTTAGAAAAACAGTTGAATAATGGGCAGCGATATTTGAAACTTGTTTTAGTCATAACTGTTTAATTTTCAGTTGAGTGTTGACGAATATAGTCATATAGGTATGAATTCATAAATGTAAAAAGCATGTCTGCATCAACATTTTGCTTTGAAAGATTAGAAGTATAGAGTTGTTGAGGAAATAACTAATAAAGTTTTTTTTTTTAATAGTTTCAATGTTTAAGTGTTAATTTTAAGGCCAAAAGAAAAAAAAACAGTAGATTGTATTCTTTTGTTAAATTTCTTTGGCCAGAGGGTGGTAAGACTGTGTTTCATGTATAATTTGATGGGTTTTTTTCAAAGCTATAACTTCCTAAAATAGTTACTAGTTTGCACTTGAACTGTAACAATCTCTTTAGGATCAGGGTAAACTTACGATTGGTCAGGTCACTTGAATCAGATATATAAAGAGAATCTTTCATTGGTATTTGGCAATTATCAAGGTATCTCAACCCGAGGGTAATGGTTTCCAGACAGAAACGAGTCTAAGCCGAGTTTCCGGGAACGCATTGCCCGAGGGTTGGGATACCGTGATGTTGGCCGAATACCAATGATTGATTATTTTTCTCACTTCTTAAAGATTCAAACAAAATTCTTGGAAAATAAAAAAATGCAACAATTCGGAGAACTATTTCTTTCGCGTAACTTCTAGTAGGAACGGTTAGTCAGCCACGAATACACAGTCCTGTCAAAGTTTAACACCCCTAACATGTACAACAATATTGTTACAAATTAAAGAAAGGAAAAATAATCTTTCTTTCATGGAATGAATTGGCAGTTGGTTCATCCGTTGATAACAGATCTGCGATTTTAAGGTTATCCGTGATTTTGTCACACGTCAAAATTCAAATAGATTGAATTGTACATACGAGTTAAAATATCCTGATTAACAAGAGCTGTCAGAGGATACAGCGAGCTCGACTATTCTAATCATTTGAAACAAATGCAATTGAAAATTAAAACAATAACAACTATGGTCATACATTCATGTGCAATCAGGAAAAATATTACCAAGTGAATGGTCAGGGAGAAATTCATTTCAAATAACAGAAATAATTCCTTAATGTACCATAAATATTAAACTGAATAGGGGAATAACTATGAAATATTTCTGGATTTGTTTGAAAACTTGTTAGTAATATTTTATTAGAGACATTCACTTTTAGTTCAATATATATCACTTCAGTAATGTTACAGAAAAAGAACTGAAATGAAAATATAATGGAAGTTTGGAGTTGATACCTTAAGTATTTGCAAAGTTATCGATGAAGTGCACTTAAGTGAAAATATAAGTGAAAAAAGGAACAGTGGAAAAAGGGACATAACTAGTAGAGTAATTGTATAACAGTTATGGGTCTTGTTGGTAATGATGTAGATTTGGATAGTGAAAAAATATTCAACGTTTCAATGAAATATCGAAGAGTCGAGGTAAAAACTAAATGCAAAAGGGGCATAAATTACAGAAATATTTCCAATAGAGTTATGGATCTTGTTGATCATGATTTAGAAACTGATGGCAAACATATATTCCAAGTTTCAAAGTAATATCTCCTGTTGTTTCAAAATTATGGGACAATTGCATAAGTGAAAAAGGGGCATAACTTGAAAAATATTGATAGCAGAGTTATGGGTGTTGTTGATAATGACCTAGATGTTGATGTTAAATATATTTTCCAGGTTTCAAGTTGATAGTTCAAGTAGTTTTAAAGTAAAGGGCCAAGTGTATATTTTGCTTAACGCAAAATTTAAGTGAAAAAAGTGCATAACTTGAAAAATATTAGAAACAGGGTTATTGGTCTTGTTGGTTATGATGTAGATTTTGATGGTGAAAATATATTTCAAGTTTCAAGGCAATATCTCAAGTAGTTTTAAAGTTATGGGCAAAATGCATATTTTGCTTGACACAAAATATAAAAAAGGGGCAAAACTTGAAATATATTGACAGCAGAGTTATGGGTCTTGTAGGTACTGATGTAGAATTTAATGGTGAATATATATTCCAAGTTTCAAGTTGGTATCTCAAGTAGTTTATAAGTTATGGACCAAAGTGCATATTTTCCTTAACGCAAAATTTAAGTGAAAAGGGGGCATAACTTGAAAAATATTTATAGCAGAGTTATGGGTGTTGTTGGTAATGATGTAGAATTTGATGGTGAATATATATTCTAAGTTTCAAGTCGATATCGTAAGTAGTTTTTAAGTTATGGACTAAAGTGCATTTTTTGTTTAATGGACGCCGATGGGAACGCCGACGCCGACACCGGGGCGAGTAGGATAGCTTCCCAATTCTTCGAATAGCGGAGCTAAAAAGCTCTATATTTCCTATTTTATTTTCTATCCATTTTCTTCATAGATTCTGATGTTTAACAAAGCTCCCAACAGCGGTATAAGAATGAAACACTCTTTAATTAAAAAGTAGCATTTTCAGACTCTTACCACGATAAACACTTCCAAGTTCCAGCGTTAAGAATTTAGCAACCTCCGAGTGTATCTTTTCCAAATAATTTTTTAACAAAATCCTGATAAACAAAATCAACAACTTACTCTGTTTGAAAAAGTAAAAATTTGTTTAATTATGTCACAATAAAATTCAAATGACGTCGTTATTAGCATCATGACATAGTCTAAATCAATAATGAAATTGCTCAATTAATATGCTGCACAATAATACTAAAGTATGCGAGCACACAGAGTTAAAGATAAGGCCATGAAGGATAAGAAAAATCTCACACTAAAAATAGAGATTTTTCTGTCTAGTAAGAGAAAAATTTTAATTTAGCCTAATTGACTGCTTTTCTAATATCTATGGATCATGTTGTCATTAAAAGTCTCACAAGCCTAGCTTATAATCTTCAAACTATAGCGACCATGGAAATAACATTTTTCAGTCTTCCTGAAGTAATAAGTGTCAACTGCACTTTTAAACGACTTGTATTACTATTATTACGCTTCAATTCCTTTAACCCTTTCCTCCATACATAAGCAGATATGACATGGTTGAACAGTGTAGATCCAGATCAGACAGCTGTTACAGAATCTACACCTTTCACTTTTCTATTTATTATATTATTTGTGACCAAAAAGCGTACAGATCCTGATCAAACTGCACAGATATGACGGCTTATCTGGATCTACACTGTTTGCTCATGTGATAAAAGGAATATATATGATGTAAAGGATTAATAAATATAAGCATGGTTCCAGAGAAAATGGCCTTGGAAAGCTGTTGTTGTCGTCGTTTAGTTGCTACCTAGATTAGAAATTTTTTCTAAAACAATTAGTTTATTTGTTGTGTTTGAGTAACCAAAAATGAGCACAAGTTACATGCCTTGGTTTTTGATCGTACAAGCAACTCCTGGACTGGCGGCTGCCCTAACTGGTCGTAGAGGCGCAAAATGTAATTGATCTTATAAATTAATTCATTTCAATAGTTATCTTCTTGATCAATTTTAATCCACTGTAAATCTAAAATTAATAACAAATACAATTTTAGTTATTTGTTTATAGGTAACAATACAAAGTATAATTCTTAAAACAAACAGTTACTAATTGAAACAAATATAATTATAGAATCAAATAATAACATATTCAACAAAGTTTTCTTTTACGCCAGTGGGGTTAAAAAGTACCAGTTGTACAAATTTAGGTCAACACAGTTCGACCAACATATAGATGATATTTGTTATTATCAACAAAATAGAAAATACATTTCACAGAGTGAGCTCTGGAATTATTATTTTCACAAGTATATATACATGGTTCCTGAGTTCACAAGTGTAATTTATTTATATATTTCACTGGTAAAAACTACTATATTTCAATGCTGTTAGGGCAAAATTTGCTTTATATACTTGCAATAAATCATTTAAATGGCACCAAAATGGTTTAGTTATAATGTTACATCATGAAGTCATATTTAACCAGACTTAAATCCATTTTCCAAACATTATTATTCAGACTTAAATGCCTGCTTGGGTATCAAAGTGAAAATATGAGTGGTATTCCACAGTTTGAAAACAGTGAAATACCACTTTTTTCAATGAGAAAATTCTATAATTCACTGAAAAGCATAAATAAATTATTCTGCTATGAGTGGATGCAGCACTATTGTCAGTGCTGTACAAAGAAAACATGATCAGCAAATTTACTTAGCGCCAATGGAATAACACCTTGCAGAATTTTAAAGTTTTTTACGTTCGTTTATACATGAGGGATAGTAAATAATGTTCACATATCTATTTAACTCTTTTTTTTCAAAACGTTTCGTTCATCTGCCTTTTTCAGTAGATATTGCCACAAGTTTACATTTTCTTATTTTACATTACACACATACAGGAAGTTAAGAGAAATGTTTGTATGAAGTCGATGAAGTCACAATTGATGTCTGATGTTGCATCAGTACCACACAGGCTTTTGGTGCCAAATTTCTGTTAAGTATTTTCTTATCAATTGATGATGATATATATTTAACATATAATTAAATGAATATATAAATAAATTACATTATAATTAAAATAAATCATTATAACAAAACATGATTATCACTTTAGTTGTTTCAGCATTCAAAGTCATAGTACTGATTTTCTATCATCTGGATGCATAGTAGTCTACATGACCAATAATGTGAAAAGATGTTAATTATCAGACTGTAGTTGGTAATTGATGATATAATGATGATGATGACAGTTATAATGATGATGTTGTTGATAATGATGATGATGATGGTGGTGATGACGACAGTGATCTAGTGATCATGATAATGGTAGTAGTGTTGTTGATGATGAAGATGATGCTGATGAAAAATGAACTCATTTCCAAATAATTTGTGGCATGGTGGTGATGATGATAATAATAATGATGGCAGTAGCTGCTTCTTGCTATCTCAACATCTGATGTGCAACATGGCCAGATTTTAGAGACAAAAACCACTGCACCTGTAGTGCTCACACCAATCAGAGCTTTAAATGTATCATGGGACTTGTAACTTGAATATGTAAGTGACTTGTTTTCAAGAGAAGATGGACTTTGAACAAATATTTCAGAACAATCAAGATTACTCTGGTATCAGAAAACTGTTTAAAACACTTTGGGACATGCATCTACAAATCTTTTAGCTTAGCTAATAAAACGATGGAACGTAGACAGACTGACATAAATAATATCCAGGCATAAAAGATTTTTGATACTGAACTTGCTGAAGTCTTAAATCGATATTCTAAATCCTTCACTAACAAACCAAGACGAAGTCCCATCATAACCAGTAAAAATTCATCAATATGTCTCATGTTTCTTTTGCATCCCAGATTTAGAGTGTTCAATCCATCAATGCTTTCAGTAGAAAGTTTGTCAGCACCATGTTCTATTAGTGTCCCAAAAAGGGCATGAAAAGTTTTACTGTCTGGAAGACCAGTATAAAACATAATCAGCTCAATAGAGTGGCTAATGCTTTCTATGACCAGCTCTGGCATCAAAGTTTCTGTGCCAACATCTGTCAGGGATGGGGGACATGTCTGTGTGGCCTGAGGTGTCATCCCACTGCTACTTGTGCTGGCAGTCACCAAACCATCATCTGTTGTAGTAGATGGCTGAACTTGTGCATAGCTGAAACATAATTTAACCTCTATTAAGGTATTTGCTGTGGATATCACTTTGTGTGCTGTCAAAATTATACAAACATTGACTTCAAATATATTTAAACATGCAGTCATATTTTTATATCATAAATTTATTTTAAAAAATCTTGTAGTATTATTCTGAAAAGGATAGTGATAAGTACATGTATAAACATAACAATTTGTTACTTTTTAACTACTTAAAAATTATATCGCCTAACCCAGTTAATTATAATTACCATTATAGGTGAAAAAAATGAATAAGGGCACCTATATATAATTATACGGCACTGCATTAAATACAAATTTTGTGACCCACAGGCATGTAGCTGCCTATATCAGTGTAATTATACTGCCGAATTGACATGATTCCATGTATCAAAATGCCCAGAAATTATGCTCTATTGTTATAAAAACATTTTGGGTATGTGGCACGTCCCCAATCCACCCTCTATCAGCAAATTAATGAATCCATCTGAATAGTGGGCTAGCTA
Source organism: Corbicula japonica (assembly GCA_038501625.1). Lineage (NCBI taxonomy): Eukaryota > Metazoa > Mollusca > Bivalvia > Venerida > Cyrenidae > Corbicula > Corbicula japonica. The sequence continues at coordinate 128,027 of JAZAYU010000441.1, read as the reverse complement.
CACCCCAGGGATTTTCATCCTTATATAACAGAGGCCTATAAAAGGCCTTTCCCAATCCAAAAATATAGTATTTTTTCCCAATTGTGGCAGAAATTCTTCCCAAAATGCTAGGTAAGATGTCCAAAAATGGTTAAAACTCCTGGGAGGAGTGTTTGAAAATTGAAGTCTGGCAAATAAAGTGCATAAGAAATTAGACTTAAGTTAAAAATACCTATAACTATTCAATTTCATAAAGTAGAACCCATCTTTCAATTAATTTTGTTTTCCCAAAATAAACAATTATTGAGCATAAATTTCCCAATTGGAAAGGCCAGGGCCTCTTCCCAATATTCTGATGAAAAACCCTGCACCCCTGACATAAGCTAAATTTCTACTTTTACAGTTACTTATTATTATTATCATCATTATTATTATTATTTAACAACAAACTCCAATTTTATGATAATAGCACACTGCAACTGACCAATTTCTAACGTGACGGAATCTACAAGAAAGCAAGCTAACTTACGAGTGGATATTAATGACATTGATTGATGTTTGATCTGGAGGCTGTGGCTCTGACGGTTTACGAGGGCTGCTTCTCAGACTTTTTGCTTCTCCAGATTGCTTCAGGAAGATTTTCTGTCGGAATCTTGCTTCTGTTGGCTTAGTTTGGGCCGACACCGCAGACAAAATGATCAGAGCGCACACGTGTGTATGAAGGTTTCCAATGAATGTTTTCTGCTTATAGCACGAATCCATGCTCTTCTCACGTACTGTTCTTTAGGGAAATGTGCAAAGTCACTTTATGTCCAAATTTTCCTATCCTTCCACTGAAATTGTGGCAACCAAAAACCGAGCAATAATCTTTTCCCATTATATTCGATTCGAAGGAAATTATCACAACCTTGCACATGAAATGAATAACTTGGCAGCTTCTCCCTCGATTTGGAAAATTTATCCCGTCCAAATTTCAGAGGAAAACTGAAAATTATGTTCTGACTGTATGCCGTTGTGTTGTTGTTGTTGTTGACCTCGATCAGTGTCAACTCGACGCTCAATATTTATAAAAAGTAAAACCTTTTCCTATTGGCCGGTAACATTAGCGGGGCTTGTACGATTAGTAACTTTTTTTTCACGAAGTTAATAATAACGGGACAAATATTTTCTGTTTAATAGCGAACTTATTATTAGCGGGTAAAACTTATTCTTAGCGGATAAAAATGCTACATCAACCCGGAGTTAGTAAAAAAAAATATTATAAGCGGGATAAATTATTAACTAAGGGCGCAACTGCTACTGTAGCAGTTGTTAATATTAGCGGGGTTTAAGATGAATATTTATTATTAACTACGGGCGATCTAATTTATTAATAGCGGAATCGTCATTTTAACGTTAGTATTGGAGTCAACTGAATTGCATAGGAAATTATTAATACTTACGGGGGTGTACTCCGGCTTTCCATAGAAATGAACTGTAGGATTCGGATTGCAGTTGTCGGCAGTATTCTACCCGCGTTAATTACTGGAAGAGTTGCAGGAGACTTACAAGAGGAAAATGTATATTAGTTACATTCTCCAATTTTTAGAACGGACAGACGAAAGTCTTCTTGTCACAAGCTACTGAAACAGGAGATGTGTAGCCAACAGATAATCTAATACGTTTAGCGATATAAGCCTGTTAATGTTCGATAATATGGTGACTGTTACACGGTAGACAACTCCGTTTTCCTTACTTAGTATACATTCCTGTAGTACAGAGTTAACTCATCTTGACCCTTTATATATTCATGCTCTCTCTTATAGCAGACACTTCTTGTTAAGGCCTCACTGAATAAACATGTCACAAACTCAGTGTTACTTTGTACCCACATACCCGCGCACACCATAACAGTGACCAATTATCTTACGTTTGTTAGATATAGTTTTTTTTCGACACCATTACATCTGTTTAGCAACAGGGATACACGTTTAAAACAGCCGGAAAGATTGGAACCGTTTGAGTAGGCTTACATAAATAAACAGATACATACAATATATCAAAGTGAACGACTATTATCGAGTACGCTTTTACCGAAAGCACCGAGTAGCAGATGCACACAGTAGGCTAATATATATTGTCGTCTAGGAAGTTGTTTAGTCTGTTGACAAGCAAGAAAGCTTAATTTGGAATGTTTATAGTAAGCTGTCTAGAATGTTTATTTAGATACTTCACATATTCCGGTAAAAATATATTATCTTAACAGATTAGTCAAAAAAGCTGTTAATGGCATATTATAACATATATCGACATTTTACTAACATTTTAACTCTAGAAGTCTAGTTTCGTTTTCTAACTTCGTATCACTCTGTTACAGTTAAAAATAATACAGACGGAAAAGTAGATTTCCAACATGGCCGAGTCGTCGAATTATAGTAGATCCGTGCATGGCGGTTCCAACGAGGATTATGGCAGATCCGTGCTGGGTGGGTCCGACGAAGAATATGACAGATTTGTGCTGAGTGGGTTCGACGTGGATAATGGCAGATCCGCGCTGGGTGGGTCCGACGAGGATTATGGCAGATCCGCGCTGGGTGGGTCCGACGAGGATTATGGCAGATCAATGCTGGGTGGGTCCCACGAGGATTATGGCAGATCCGCGCTGGTTGGGTCCGACGAGGACTATGGCAGATCCATGCTGGGTGGGTCCGATGTAGACTATAGTAAAACCATTTTCTGCGGCACAGATGAAGTGAAAGAAAATCCCAGCGAACCTTGTCAGAATGATGGAAAAAATACACCTGCTTTCAAATATTGTACCGACTTCTCTGAGTATATGAATGAACCATCCATCAAGAACCATACCAATAAAGCGTTCAGACACCACGTGATAATGGACGCTGAGGCCGTAAAACCCGTTATCAATGAAGACAGGACGAAGACGATTGATAAAACAACAGATCAACTAGCTAGACTAGATATAACGGTACAAACAAGATCACGGAATGTGATATCATCCTCCAGAAATGTAACTGCTAAACTAGTGTCAACGATCGATGTACGTACTAGCAATGATAACCAGTCGCCTCACATAATCGATCTAACCGTGGTGCAGACACACTACTGTGTAGTCACTGATTGGACAAACAAGTCTGTAAAGGTGGTTGATACAAGGACTAGACGTGTAACATCTCAAACACAGATCCTTTATGCTGACATTGTAGCTTCTATAACGTCAGTAAATGATGACCAAGTAGCTGTATCAGTAACAACTAATGGTGTCAGTAAAATCCTGTTGTACTCGGTATCAACATCAGGCATAATCAGTATCAGTGATACACACAAGTCTATTGCCGTGAAATATGCCATCACTGGTATAGCACATGACAATAATCGCTTCTACGCCATTGCTTTAAATCAGATATTTGTAATCAGTATGCAAGGCCAAATCATCACAACCTTTTCTAAAGAGTCGTTCAGTGGGTTGCGTGGTATTGCTCTCAGTAATGATCACAAAACACTATATGTATGTAGCTGGGGCAATGACACAGTATTCAGTGTGGACCTGAACGGTAACGTGACAGGCTCCTACAAGGACAAAGACCTGAAGAGACCCCGGGGTATCACAGTGGACAATGATGGTTATGTATATGTATGCTGCTATGATACAAGGTGTGTCCATCAGCTCAACGCTGACCTCAGAAAGGGAAAAGTGATTATTAAGGACGACTATGTATGGAAATGTGTGTTTAACATAAACGATAAAAGGATTTTTCTGAACCACCTCAATCAAATCAAAGTGTACGATCTAAGTCGGGTGAAGGAGCTGAAGAAGCAGAGAGATGAACTACGGGATGACCTCACTTATATGAAGTCCCAGTCCATGAGAAATAACCTCGTCTTTACCAATATTGCAGAGGACAACAGTAACGGGAACGAGACTTCCGAGATCACGGAAGGGAAACTTCGACAACACCTGCAGGATGCGCTTAATATTAAGAAGGAGACAGCCGAATCCATTCGGTTCGAACGCGTCCACAGAACACCGGGCCAGCCGATCGCAGGAAAAGTGCGAAACATCGTGGCCAAGTTCACGTTCTTTCAAGAGCGTCAACTAGTACGTCGGGAATGGAAACGTTTAAAAGGAACTCAATTTCATATGTTTGAGCAATTCCCGAAGGAATTTACTGATAGGCGGCGGGGTCTAGTGAAGAAGATGAAGGACTATAGGGAAAAGGGTAAGAAGTCTTGGATTGTGTACGACACTCTCTATGTGGATGGGCGTCCGGTCAGGGACTAGGGGCACGACGGGGGTGAACTTTCTATTATCTCCTAAAATGGACACGGACTAACACATGAAAAACAAAACTCTTTGGATTTTGTAAATATTATTTTTAATTCTGACATTTGCTTTACATTTGAGTCATGTACTAACTATTATAGTAACAAATCATTGAATGGTTACATGTCACATAATTGTTATCGCAAGTTTCAGCATAGTAACGCACGAAAAAGCAGTGGGGGTATAAGGATCACTGAAAGAATGGTATTGAAATTATTAAAAATCATTATGACACCATTATATGGTTTAAACTATATCATTTATTTTTCAAGACTATGGAAGATATGTATTTATGTGATGTTTACTTATGGGGTGAAGATTCGCCAGCCTACAATACGTTTCATACATATGTTGATTTATTTGATACGCTTGAAAATGAAATAGATTGGTATAGTTATTTAGGCTGTGTAATGGTAACTGGTGATTTAAACAGTAGAATTGGTGTAAAACATGATTTTATTATTCACGACAATGTTAATTTTTCGTTTGATGATACAGATTATGAACCCGATTGTACCCCTGTGCGGGCCTCCGTAGACACTGTACATAATAGTCACTAACTATTATAGTAACAAATCATTGAATGGTTACATGTCACATAATTGTTATCGCAAGTTTCAGCATAGTAACGCACGAAAAAGCAGTGGGGGTATAAGGATCACTGAAAGAATGGTATTGAAATTATTAAAAATCATTATGACACCATTATATGGTTTAAACTATATCATTTATTTTTCAAGACTATGGAAGATATGTATTTATGTGATGTTTACTTATGGGGTGAAGATTCGCCAGCCTACAATACGTTTCATACATATGTTGATTTATTTGATACGCTTGAAAATGAAATAGATTGGTATAGTTATTTAGGCTGTGTAATGGTAACTGGTGATTTAAACAGTAGAATTGGTGTAAAACATGATTTTATTATTCACGACAATGTTAATTTTTCGTTTGATGATACAGATTATGAACCCGATTGTACCCCTGTGCGGGCCTCCGTAGACACTGTACATAATAGTCACGACATTAAGTTATGCGTATTGTAAATGGAAGAGTTGGTAACTCAAATAATTATACATACTTTTGCAGTAATGGGTGTTCAGTAATAGATTATTTATTGACCCATGAGCGAAACTTTTCATTGATAGTGATTTTACCGTTTGTCCATTCAATGAAAGGAGTGACCACGCAACACTGCAATTCAAGTTATCATGTAATTACGTCACTCCGGAAGACCAACGGAGGTCTGAAATAAGTACAAATGGAATACTGAATACAAGGAACGTTTTCGCTCGGGCATTATTGGTCGCCTACCACTTTTTAATAACATTGTCAATAATATTGCTATTAATGATAGACAGTCGGTAAATGATGCTGTTAACGAATTCTAACACGTTGTACGCTCTGTTGCTGACCCGTTGTTTTCTAAAAATTACCATTTTAGTTATAAACCTTATTTTTCATCTGAAATTTGTATAAATATGACGATTGGTTTGATGCCGAGTGTCGGGTTGCTCGTTCTATGTATTTCCAATCATTAAATTTGTTTAATAGTGATAAATCCTTTGATATTGTACGTAAGACGAAACACGCAGCAAATAGATTAAAAATGCAAGAATTAGAAAATTTAAAACGGCGTAAGTCTAGAGAATTTTGGAAATATTTTAAATCAAAATCTATGACTGGTAGTATTTCTAATGAAGCGTTCAAATAATAGTTTTCAGCATTCAGGGTAATAACGTGTTTAATTGTTTTAATGGAGAGTCTGAATTTTTTTGTAGCACGAATGATTTTGATCTTGCCAATGATACTTTCCTCGAACTAGATCAGCCAATACCTGTCAACGAAGTAATTATTGCTGTAAAGTCATTGAAGCGTAATAAATCTCCAGAATGTTTTTTGTGTTGAATGAATACTTTATGGAGACTTTAGATATTTTTTCATCACTTTAATGTGATATTTTAACGGTTATTTGAATTCAGGATATTTTCCTGATAAGTGGCTTGAAAATGTTATTATACCATTTCATAAAAAGGGAAATACATATGATGTCAATAATTACAGGGGGTATTAGTTGTTAGTGGTATGTCTAAACTTTTCACTAGTATACTTAATAAACGAATATAGAATCATTTTTTGATGAGAATAATATTAATTCGGACGCTCAATTCGGATTTCGTAAAGGGCGGTCCACTATAGATGCTATATTTATATTAACGTCATTAGTACAGAAATATTTAAATGAAAATAAAAGGCTTTAAATTATATATGTCGACATGATGAAATGTTTTGATTCTTTTTATAGAAATGCTCTGTGGTTGAAATTGTATAAATGTGGTATTCAGGGCAAATTACTTAGAATTATAAGGGATATGTACCAAAAAGTCAAATCTTGTGTTAAATCATGTTCTACATACTCTGATTATTTCGAATATACAGTCGGTCTCCGTCAAGGTGAGGTTATGTCCCCTTCATTGTTTTCTTTCTTTGTTGAAGACTTAGAGATTTAACTACAAAATGATGTAAATTGTGGTTTATCAATTGATGATATTGTACTTATACTGTTGTTTTTTGCGGATGACATGGCCATTGTCGGGAAATCTCCTGAAGAAATTCAACAGCGTCTGAATAGTCTTTCAGAATATTGTAAATAATTGGGAATTATCAGTAAATACACTTAAAACTTAGTAAAATTTTGGTATTTCGGAAAAGGAGAGGGATATTATAAAGAATTATAAACTGCATTTGGGTATGAAAACTATTAAGATATATTACCTTAGAGTGTAAGACGGTTCTTTTGGGGACGTAGACTCTCTGTTCATCCTTTAAGAATGCAAACTGGTCGATATTACCGTAACCGTATAGAATGAGAAGACAGATATTGCTTATATTGCAGTAAAAGGTATATAGAAGACGAATACCACTTTGTATGCATTTGTCCATGTTATGACCAACTAAGAAGGAAATTTGTTAAACGATATTACTTTTTCCGTCCGCCTGTGTTTAAGTTTATTGAGTTGTTAAAATCGGAAAATAAGCAAGAACTTATTAAATTATCTTTATTTGTCAAAGAAACTTTATGTATTAGACGATCTTTGTATACTCAGTTATAAAAATACAATATTATTATGCTGTTGTTCATCCTCATCTTCTATGTGTATGTCAGTATGAGATTCTATTCCATATTTTGCTATAATTTGTGTTTCACCATGAGATTGTTATTTATTATGTATTTGTGGATACGAAGATGATGTACTTTGTACAAGTCTAATAAAACATCTGTTCTGTTCTGTTCTGACTTATAATTGAACAGCGATGTAATCTGTGTAAACTTCAATTGATATAAAAAAAATAATTGTAACATAAGAGAAACATTACTTGTTTACATGTCGTCCCAGATAGGTTGATCAGAAATAACCGTTACATAATTAGGCTAGGGATTTGTATTGTTGGGACAAATGTGAGGTTGATGCACCCTAGAACCTGGTTTAACCCCCCACGGGCCAGTGACCGTTCCTTGGCGGTAACCCCTCAGGTAACCATTTTGTTTATTGTTTTTGATGTTGTTTCGAAGCTGATCATTTTATTACTTCGTACTCTCTTTCTCTTCTTCTTGGAGAGGCTGTGTCTTCTGAATTACAAAAAAATAAAGTTACGATAGTTAAAACATTTGTCTAATTTATTTCATCAGTCATTAAGCAGGTGAATAAAGAGAAAATAACGAAATAAAACTAATACACTTAACCAATGTTCTAACTACACCGAACAAAAATGATTAATTTCTCCGCATGGAATTGCATAAAAGTCTTCTATGAAACATAATAAGATGGACCATTTTTACTTCTTTTTCTGAAGTTTCCATTGAAATCCCTTCGTCAGTTCTTAAACCAAGTACATTTAATCGAGGTGAGGGCAAAACCAAAAGTCACAAAATTGACCGTAGCTTTGTATAGAGGATATACTACGATTACGATTAACAATGAACACATGTAAATATGAGGAAAACAATATAAACTCGTATAAATAATAAACGAGGACTCTAGAAAGTAAGTATAACAAAACCAACAAAATATTTTCGGGAGAAATACATATCCAAGGAGATATTGTGTCGTAAACTATTAAACAAGAGGATTTTCATGTTATTAAAGAAATTTATTGGAATTTCACAACAATATCTTTTACAAATAACTTCCTGTATTCAGAAATTATTTAAATTCACGTTCATTAATTTTTTAAATTTCACAATATTTGGTCTTGAATAGTAATCAGTTTTTAACATTTTTTCCGTTTTTCAATAAAATCTGGACATTCTAATAAATAATATATTTATCACCGATTGTTAGATTGCACAAAGTACATTTTCTTTCATTTAAATTCTATTCTATTGGCCAGTTTCAATAGGAAATTTGTGATTTCGTGTACGAAATTTTATAATATATTTAAATAATTGTTTGGTGTTTTAATGAGATAACCTAAATAATACTGCCATTCCTGAAAACAGGGCCAATAAGGAATAATCAGGGCCAATACGACTTTCATAGAACAAAAAAGAAAATTGACGAATTTGATTGGTTGATGCGGCAAGGTCAATTCGAGATTTTTTAAACCAGTTTCTGAAAATTTGCATTTGTTCGTGAATATTTATGTACAATGTAGCTTTTTAATTTTGATTTATATCTTTTATGTGCGTGCTTTTTAACATGTAAAAATGAAAAAGAATTGTTCTATAGATAATTGTTCTATAAAGTGATACTAGATAATTTTTCTATAATTTCTTGGTATAACAAGACTTACAAATTACACTTATTATAAATAAATCAAAATCTTATTTACAGTGTAGCGCCGGGAAATGCCGCATCGCCGGGAAACGTCATAATCTACGGGAAAATGTCGCACCGTCGCCGGGAAATGTCGCAATCTGCTGAAAACGTCGTAAACCCCACTGCCGGTATATGTCGCATTGTTGACGGGAAATGTCGCAAAAAAATTCGCTGCCGGTATATGTCGCAACATCGACGGGAAATGTCGCAATTATTATTAATATTGCATCTTGATAATCTTCTAAAGAGAAAGCAACAAGTCATTAAGTATACATGTATTTGAATAGCGTATATTAAATTGATAGTGTTTTTATAGCATATACATGTAATTGATTGTCTGGTTGCCATACAAATATCACAGCTATAATTTACATGTACACATGTATATGGCTATTTTTGAATACTTTCAACATTTTATTCAATTGTTCAAAGAACATATGCAGATAAATATGATTACAAAATATTTTTATAATGAGCTTTGAATATACATGTTTCTAGTATTGTTTAACACCCCTCCCCCCCCCCCCCCACCCCCGATCATGACGAATCGTAGTAGAAGCTTTGTTGGGTCTTCATAGGCGTAGTAGGGTCGAAGTAGTGTCTTTATGATCGGGGAGCACTACGCTCCTACACGCTTATTTTGGACATGTTCAAAACAAGTGTAGTAGGATCGTAGCAAACAAGAATCAGGGTAGAAGCGTACAAGGAGCGTGGTAGACGCAGCACAATTGTACCAGCAGCGGGGAAGGTTGGTGGTGAGGTCTTCTTTATAAATTAAATACAATTCAATTGATCGTAGTAAAAGCGTATACCAGTAACATCGTCGTACAGTCTTGTGCAGTTTGTTTCATAGCGCTAATATTCGAATGTTAAAATGTAGCATCATTTGTAATGACGATCATTTGTACAGCTTTTTACATCTAACTGGTTAAACTTCCCCGTAAATGAAAAAAAAATAATTACGCAAGCTCAATTTCCATTTAAATTTGTTTTTTGCTGAAACAAAGACAGATAAATAATCACTTATACGTTTTTCATGTCGTAAAATAAAGTAAAATACGTTTCAGAAACCCAAAAGATATGCACATTATCGCTTAATCATACTAGAAGCGTAGTAGAATCCTAGTATGATCAGCACCACCGTAGTGGTATCGTTGTACAGTCGTCTAGGACTTCGTAGCGTCGTAGTATGATCTTGAATGTCGTAGTAGAGGCGTACCGTAAACGCAATAAACTCAGTAGATGGACGGCTGTAGTCTGTGTAACATCGTAGTAGAAGCTGGGTGGCAGCGTATAAGATGTAGTACCACCGTAGTGTTGTCGTAGTAAAGACCATCAACTGCCAAAATGCTCGACTTTGACCCTGACCGACGCCGATCAGTCTCGATCCATATGTTTTTCAGATCGTGGTATGATCGGGATGGTCGTCGTACAGTCGTCACTTTGTGTGAACGGGGAGTTAGTTTATTACAAACTCTGTTATGGTAAAATCACAGTTGCTTGATTAAAACAATGATCAAATCAATGATTAACCATTAACGATATACATGTATTGATTAAGCAAAATAATGATGCATCAATACATGCATGACAGTGACGGGCCCAGAAAAAAATTAGTTGGGGGATCTAAAGCTGAGTTTTGCTCATGTTTGAAACAGCTGAGTGCTTTTCGGTTTATTTATTTACTGGTCGCTTCTCAGCCAACTTGGGGGCTTTAGCCCCCCCCCCCCCCCCCCCTCCAAAAAAAAAATTATAATGGAGCTATATAATGATCCGTTTATTGGCTCATACTTTTAACTGACTTTATATTTACTCTTTGAATAACGTCACATTGACTTTTTCGAAATTCACTGATCAAAATCGATTCATTAATTTAACGCATCTGTCGACACATGATCGTTTCAATGATTCAATCGGTTTTATCAATGCTTGATTCGCCATGTATATCTATCTATAAATACTGCCGAACTCCCAAACAAATGGTATTATACCCTTGTATTGTTATATATTGTTAATAGTGTTCTGTCATGCATGCATTTTTCTATTAGTTTTGTACCAATTGTATTGAAATCTGAATTACCGTAATGTCTAATCTCGTCAGTAAATCAAACTTTAATACGAGCTACACCTTAGTTAAGCTACGCCTGTTTTTATAAAATGACTGACTTACAAAACAAGCATATGTCTTCTAGAAATGTTTGATGCACATAATGCGTTCATTCCACTACAGGTACATCATACGTGCCTTTCAAAATCGTTTTCAAAATGATATTATACTCCGGGTCTGATAGCGAGCCACATGCCTTGTCTGTTGCTTGAATCGTCACACAGGACAACACTAAGCATAACGACCTATAAGATATAAAAAGGAATTAATAACTACTACATTATTTTGTTGACTTAAATGACCTATGACATTAGGGAAAAAGAAATACATGTTTTTTTGTAAATAATCAATTCAACGTTTGTGGTCATCGTATGCAAGGGTACACAGTAACAACTTGATCGAATTTTAAACATGTATAGTAGAACAAGAGACATGAAATGTATAATTTTGGCCTAATCGCTAGAATTAACGCTTTGTTCATTTTTGAATATAAACTTAAATGTCGCTATATGACTTTAAAGAAGAAAGATGTTTTGTCTCCATTAAGTCAACGTTTATGGTCTTCGTATGCCAAGGAACAAAGCAAAAATAAGTTTGCATTCACAGTTTGTATTGTTTATATATTTTTTTAGAAAACTAAGATAGTGCAGTGTTTTAAAGTTACTTAAATTCACGAGTGATCTATACATATTGTACAAAAAATTATTGTACAAGAAAAGACATAAAGAAAAAAATAAATATGGTTTAATCGCAGGAATTAACGCCTTGTACATCTCTGAATAACCATTTACTTGTCGCTACTTCGCTTTTTAAAGAAAAAATGCATGCATATTAGAAATTAAAATATATACATCATTTTTTACACCATTTAGTCAATGATTATGATCTAGAGCATAAATAAAGGCCGAATTCACATTCTACAAGTCATTATGTTCTCTGGAAGTTCATATAATGCATTTCTCGATAGACAGATACAATTTCGCATATTACAGTTCTTGACAACCAACATGCTGCAGTGTTCAAAAATACTAAAATTCTCGACACATGTTATTTAAATTCTATTCGTGTACATCGTACAGGAAAAGATACTTATCGTTACTAATTTTCATTTCTAGATTGACAGTTAAACACGTCACATTTTGTCAGTAAAGTTTATTTTTTGATACACAATAAAAAGGCACATTTTACGTTTCATATATAAAGTAGCATTAAAATAAATATTCCAGTTCCATACCGTATAGCGGGTTATTTCTGCGGGTGCTATATTTCTGCGTTTCTGCGGTCTTTGGATGAAATCGCAGAAATATATCCAGCAGAAAAAAAAATCCAGCAAAAAATTAAATCGCAAATATTATCTCATTTTCAAACCAAAATCAACGGAGTCGCCATGTCCGAGATAATCGGTTTCATAGTACAGACAGGGTAAAATAATTACGAACAAATACCGTTAATTGTTATCGTATACGTATAGTATAAACGCGACATTTGCTCAAACATTTCTCAAACATTCAATTCAATTGAAAAATTGTTTGAGAATTGTTATTCGCAATTGATAAATAATATCTTTCTTATTTTTACTAAAAAATGAGTAACAGTTATTGACCCATGAATAACAATATTGAATTATATACAGTATGTTCTAAGTGTTGATTATATAAGTAATATTCTTACGACACCTTACCCAATTTGAACCGCAGAAATTTATCATTCACGGGAACCGAAAACGCAGACATTTTTGCATCTAATTTTGTGGGCAAAACGCAGAAATTTATGTCCGCAGAAATAACCCACTATACGGTATATAATTTTTAGATCTAAAAGCGATTTAAAAAAGACGAGGCTATTTTACAACACTTACGACGATTGTGTTCAAATAGAAAAAAAGCCTTTAGACTAAATTCTAACGAGATATCCATATCTAAATAGAATATAGATAGCACCTATGAAAATTGTCATGTTAATTGATCTTGGAACCGTTTAACATGGGTACAAATTATTATACATGTACTACTTGCAGTTTATAATAATTCAGTAAATAATTTCCAATCACTTATATTGTAAAATGATTGCTCATAACCTTATTATGTTCTAAGGATTTTGTTTTATGCTTGTAACACAAATATAGGATTAATCTGTACATATGTGTTGACTGAAAACCATGCAACTGGTTTTGGAGACCTGTCTCAGGTCTCAGGCGTCCGACTGGCCGGTCAGGGGTCTTGAATTTCGGTCGGAGACCGGTCTCGGATCTCGGGCGTCTGATTGGCTGTGATGGCGAAGGGGCGCCATCTCGGCCGGTCGGATGCTCTGGTTCTGGGACTGGTCTCCGGTCTTTTTATTGTGATCTTGGACACAGGTCGCCATTTCGGCCGGTCGCACGCTTGAGATTAGGACTATCTCATGTATTTTGCTTTCTATGTTTTTTTGTGAGTTTGGACCTCTTATGTCTATGTTAAATGTATTTGCATATTTTGTAGTTGTCGACTTTGTCATGTCATGTACATTTTGTCATGTCTCCTTCTATGTCTTGTTTGTTAATCACTTTTGGTGGAAATAAAGAGAATATATAAGAGTTATAATAAGAGTTATCTTAGACCTGAGGCTAAAATTAAATTATTACCTTAATACCAGGAACACTTTTGAGTTCAACATGTTTCCTTGTAGATGAATCAAACTCAAATGCAGTTTTAACAATCCGTCGGGGAAAGCACCCGGCTGCGAATTGACCAATGAAATCAATTTCGAAGAAATATGACAGGTGTCAAAGACATGTCATTTACGTTTAGGCATAGGGGTCACGTAGGTCTTAAATGACACCTAAATATATTCACTGTTTACGCTATTCGTTTTAACTTAACTCCCTGTGAACCTCATTTTTTTATTTAAGTACATGACCCTTTTTATCGATGTCAAATATAAAGTCTATTTGAACTCCACCCCTACTAACAGACTACTTGATTTTTTTCTTATACGCAAGTTGTAACGGTTGACTATATTATTTATTATATCAAGGTTCCGATGTTTTTTGAGCTGTTACGGAATTTAAGAGGGTGTAACCCCTTCCCCAATTGCGTACTGCGTGCTCTCGAGTACTGCACAAAACAAAACTTGCTTGTTTCATGACAATTTCAAATTCCTTCAGATATTACACGAATTTTATGCAAAAATATTGCTTTTCAAGTTCTGCGTACTAAAAGACAGAAGTTTTTTCGCACTGTGTACCGACCCTTTGCATACTGCGTACGGCCTAAGACAAGCCTGAATACTGCGTACCAAAAAGGGGGTTTCACTCTCATTTAACGAATGTTCAGTCAATTATTAGCGGGAAAATCACCTTACTTCATTTCTGTCCACACTTGTATTTCACGAACCTTTCAAAATTTTATAAAATCAAAGTGCTAAACTAAAACTGTTCATAAACTGTTCATATTATTGAATTTTCGATAAAATAAAAAATACAAGTATATGTACAAGTATTGTATTGTATTGTATTGTATTGTATTGTATTGTATTGTATTGTATTGTATTGTATTGTATTGTATTGTATTGTATTGTATTGTATTGTATTGTACATGCACTAGAATTAAAGCTACCGGTAGCCGTTCGGACTATTAAGTGTTTTTTTTTATGTAGAAAGATTATATTACTTTGGGTATTCCAAGATGAAAAAAGGGCTAGATTTTCTATACATATTAATCTTATTCATTTTATGGCCATTTATGAAGGCATCAAAATGACTTTACAGATTCGAGGAAAGCCATGACATTATGTGTATGCCTTGTCCACGAAGCCCGTAAAAGAGGAAAAAGACAAGTGCGGATGATCACTAGCGAATTCAGAGGCCCAGGGCGCACCCGGCGCACCCCCCACCCCCTAAAAGTGCCGGACTTTTCAACCTTGATGACAAACACTTATAACGTTTTATATCATAATTTCCATTTAAAAACCCTATTTTTACATAAAATTAAAGCACAACATCTATTTCAAGTAGAACAATCTTTGACTTTGCAAGCATACTAGTGTCTCTGGTTGAAAAAAGGTAATTTATTGTTCACGTCCCTCTAACCAGAAATCCACACCCCCTCTAATCTGAGATCCTGGATCCGCTACTTATGATTTCCCAAATTCAACCAAACAAAAAATCCAAATCACACGATCAATAAACATTTTACAAACATTTAAACCAACGAGTTTACATTTTAATCAATAAAAATCGTTTTCAGCAGATTGCGACATTTCCCGGCGACGGTGCGACATTTTCCGTAGATTATGACGTTTCCCGGCGATGCGACATTTCCCGGCGCTACATACAGTAACTTAAAATGTAAAAGTTACTTAATAAAAAAATTATTATTAATCGTGTGATTGGCTAAGCATTGGGGCTCGGCCAAATACGAAAGTCCTTGACGAAATAACAGTACGAATAAGATATCTCCCGATTACTTAAAATTATTACATGTAACGACACCCTAAAATTAGTGCACACTAAATGATTGAATGTTGTAAAATGTCTTTATTATTGCTTTGGTATTTTGTTCATGCTGTGTTTCCTTTTTTTCTATTAAACTGCTTGCAAAAATAACTACGGGGTTAATATAACGGAACTAAATTTAATATTTTGTAAACAGAGGCCGCGATTATTGTTTGTCACGTATCGAGGCTGCTAAGCTAATAACTTCACGTTGCCAGGTGAAACGTTGCAACGTTGCTAGGTTGCCAACTTTAGGCTGCCAGGTTACCATATTCACGAACATCCGCATTTGTTATTTGTTCCAATAATCAAAGAAAAATGTAATTGGGCGTTTTGCCGGGATCGAGATAGGAGTTCGAAATATCTGCTATGTTCGAAATATCAAGTTCGAATTAAAGCTTTTGTACTGTAATAGTTATTAAAGTTACGAAGATGTTACAAGAAAAGTTGTCCAATTAATCGATTAATTTGTAGGCCTAGTTTCTCAACATTTCTTGATTCTCTTCTTAAAACGGAAATGCCCTCCCTTGTGTGTTGATCACAAAATAGAAAGATATGCATATCAGTAATTGCCACATCCAGAGATCACAGTTCTTCCACGCAGCTAAGAAAGAAAAGAGGAAATGATTGCATGGGTTTATCAAACGATCAATTTCAAATCAGGGACCACAAATAAAAAAAGAATACCGGAGTGGTTACAGCATTGGAACCGTTAGTTGCAAAACAATTTTACAAAATGTTGAAAGGGGGGGGGCGGGTTGAACCAGGTTCTTGGGTATGGCAATACCAAACAACAACTTGCCCTAACAGCCAACATGTTTTCAGATGAACAAACACGAACATGTTGTCTTGGTCAAATAGCTTCAACCCACTCATCATCTCAGCAATGATGCATGCACAATCACACAAATATATAAAAGACGCTTATAGTATTGCAAAGCACAAGGGCGGGTACTCAATGATTTACCCTGACAAGAGCCTCTAGAGTCAAAGCAGCAAAACACAATGACATGAATAAAGAAACAGATCGAGCTTTTAGGTTCTTACACTTATCGACATTCAGCACGACATTCGATTTCATGCATGTTTTGAATGTCATGCACTGCATTCGACATTCAGCACGACATTCGATTTCATGCATGTTTTGAATGTCATGCAGTGCATTCGACATTCAGCACGACATTCGATTTCATGCATGTTTTGAATGTCCTGCAGTTCATTGGACATTCCACACGACATTCGATTTCATGCATGTTTTGAATGTCATGCAGTGCATTCGACATTCTGCACGACATTCGATTTCATGCATGTTTTGAATGTCATGCAGTGCATTCGACATTCTGCACGACATTCACGACATTCGATTTCATGCATGTTTTGAATGTCATGCAGTGCATTGGACATTCAGCACGACATTCGATTTCATGCATGTTTTGAATGTCATGCAGTGCATTCGACATTCTGCATGACATTCGATTTCATGCATGTTTTGAATGTCATGCAGTGCATTCGACATTCTGCACGACATGTCCAATGCACCGCAGGACATTGGATGTCGAATGTTGAACGTTGATCCCACAGCCAACTTCACAGACTTGATGGAACTTAGTGTTCTCGGTGTTGTTCTTTTTCCTGAATAGTAAAATTCGGAACAAAAATGGTTTCGTTATCAACTTCATAATCTAGAAAGGTTTCGCATACTCCTATTTAATCAATATCATTTAATCTATATACCAAAATTTTTAGTTCATCTAATTTAGAAAGAGGTGATTAATGTTCAAATTAACGACATGAAAACCATGTTCAGAAAATGTAAGTGGGGTTACATCATTTGTTTGAGAACTAGTATTAGAACAATAATTTACAGATAAACATTTAGATGACCAGCCGTTTGTTTTTACTTTAAGTTTGCTATTTTGACATTAAAAATTACAATGAATAATTAACCTTGGTTTGGAAGTACCGTATGAATTGTTTGAACTACATGTACATGGAAATTTATTTCAACGGTGGCAAATACCTGAGAGAATACTATAGCTTTTTTTCTTTGTATTTCTAATGATTATTGTTTCTTCCATGGTCGCTGCTGACACTTGCTAGACGCTGCAGTGCAAGTCTCTGCAGTTTAGCAGTTCTCGGACATCACAATCTCGCCTTGGTGCAACAGTACAATGAACACTGCAGTGTGTTCGACTGAGTTCTTGTATTGTCTTCTTTAGTTCATCGATCTCAAACTGCAGGTCACATGAGTTCTGTTCGATATCGTTTCCGCCAATATATATTACCACTTTGTATATATCTACAGTTTCCTCTGATCTCAGATACGAGCATACATCTCTGATATTCTTTTGCCTCTTAGTGTTTTTACTAAAGTGATATCGCTGAGACCGCGGGTGTGTATTCCGCGCGGTATAAAATCCTCTATTATTAAAATATTTTCCGTGTTATTCTGGGTGTTGATTGTCTATTTTTATCACGCGTGTCTTTGGATCTTTGAGTGATTCCTTGTTACAGGATTTCTGTTCAGAGACTGTTGAGGGACTTGGCTGTTTTGATGATGATGCCTTCAGCAAATCATATATTGATTGGAACTTCTTCTGTGTGCTAAACGTATGCTAAGCTATATAGCATTTTTTATTTTCTCAGCTAAGTGTTCAAAATTACTAACATTTTCCTCGGCATTTCTTCTTTCAAACTTAACCGTATTCTTAATACACTGTAGTTTATCACGTAAGGTAGTGTATTCAGACCTGGATTCCTGAATGAAGCTGTGAAGCGCCTGACTTAGGTTTTCCGTCATGTTGAATAGTTTTCTCATTAGTATTAGTTCGGGAGATTCTGCTGAAATTGTTTGACACAGTTTCGACAAATCATTTCAATTCCGAGTGGGTGTTGCATTCATTTTCTGGCCGTTTAAATGCTTTCAACAGTTGTGATAACATTATGTAACTCATCCTAACTATTGATGCCACTTACAGGAGACTACTCTGTATTTCTCTTCAACTACTCTGCCAGCAGGTCCTGCACATGAGTCTTCTTACATTTTCGTTCATTCATATCGGCGATTAAAAAAACTCATTCACCGATTTTTTAAAGATCTTGAACACTGCCGTGCTGAGGTATATCTACAAGTTCGACTTCCGATTTAGCGCCTGACGCTTTTTCTCCAGCGATTCGTCCCGATTTAACAAATAACTTCTTTTTTCTAACTCACATTGTCTATTTTCTGCGTCGTTGTAATCGTTTATGTGACTTAAACTGTAGTGGTGTTGTTTTGTTTGAATTTTCTGTTGCACAAAGTTGATGAGATGCCGAATCATCCATATTTTCAAAACTCGTCAACCGAATTGATTAAAATTGGTATCAAAATACGCGCCGTCAAAAGATCTATAGATCAGATAATTCAATATGTATGACTTTATATGCAGAAACTACTGAAATATCAATATTTTTTCCTTTTTCGACAACCCGCTTTCAAAATAAACAACAGTTACTTGACGTTATGACGTCGTTTTCGCGTTATCTCGCCAAGGAATTGTCGCCAAGGAAGTTGTTTAGTCTATTGGCATAAGCAAGTAAGTATGTTTATTGTAAGCTGTCTAGAATGTTTATTTAGATACTACGGAAGCGTTAAAGGGCCTCGAGATGTGAGTAATTCTTTCGAGATTGTATACTTATTTTTGTCAATTTGTTGAATTACTATTAGAATTTCTACTTGTTTTTCTAAATTCGTTTAAAAACATTTGTAACCTTTTCCACTTAATAATTCTTCAATTGAAACAAAGTTATATACAAATTGAAATAATAAGTTTCGACAAACTAGATAATATCTGTCTTCTCGACAAGTTTTTGTCGAGTAAACTTCTCGAAAAATAAAATGTACATAAAAGTTTAAAGCGAGATATATACGAAAAGTTTACTTCGATATCGGTGTTATAGACGAAAGGGGCATAACATGCATACAGGAGATTTTTATAAATAGAGTTTGAAACTGCATGTTTGTTTCAACAAAGTTGATTGTTTTTTCATTTTCAGGCCCCTTTTATCGATAATTACCTTAAAGTATACAGTTTATTTCACAAGCTTTTGATGTTAACTAACTTATTAAAAAGATTTTAAACACATACTTTAGGTAGCACTTGTTTGGATGCAAACGTTACTCCGGAAATTATCTAACTGATGAAGTAAATGGGGTTTAAATAACTTTTTTTTGTTCAATGTCTCAAAATGTCTCGTTTTAAAAATGTTAAATACTTTAATCATTTTTCCACCAACTTTTCATATTTAAAAAGGCGTTGCAAATGATATGAGCAGACAAATAGAAGGGGCGGATCAAGGATTTCAGCAAGGGGGTTTCAACTCAGCGAATCGCATTTTTAACAGCGTCAATTTGCAACTGAACTAAAACATCAGTCCTTCGGACACTTCCAGGGTTCTCAATAAATAATGTTTGTAAAAGCCCCCTATGAATTTTAACTAATATAGGGGGTCCGCGGGCCTGCTCCCCCGGAAAATTGTGAGATATTTTGTGTGAATTTTATAGCAAGTTTTGAACAACTCCTTCATACTTGATTGTAGCTATTTCTTTGTGAGCAGTAGTGATGCACTCAGATCCAAAAACTCTGCCTCATTATCTGAGTCTAGATATGCGACTTACAATGTTTCAACTCAAGAAGTTGTTAATTAGAGAAAAAACTGCTCGAAATGGCTAAGTTCATGGTTTCCAGTTTCTGGTCAATACTTTCGCCAGTTGGAAAACGTTGAAGACATTTTAGATGCACCAATAACTGTTTGTGGTGGGTGGGGTTTAAAAATAGATGAAAAGGGAACTTTGAAAGCCATCTAACACGACACATATGAAAATATTGCAGGCTCGACATTGAACAAAAAAAGTTATTTAAACCACATTTACTTCATTAGATAACTTCCGGAGTAACGTTTGCATCCAAACAGGTGCTACCTAAAGTATGTGTTTAAAATCTTTTTAATAAGTTAGTTAACATCAAAAGCTTGTGAAATAAACTGTATACTTTAAGATAATTATCGATAAAAGGGGCCTGAAAAATGAAAAAAAAATCAACTTTGTTGAAACAAACATACAGTTTCAAACTCTATTTATAAAAATCTCCTGTATGCATGTTATGCCCCTTTCGTCTATAACACCGATATCGAAGTAAACATTTCGTATATATCTCGCTTTAAACTTTTATGTAAATTTTATTTTTCGAGAAGTTTACTCGACAAAAACTTGTCGAGAAGACAGAAATTATCTACTTTGTCGAAACTCATTATTTCAATTTGTATATAACTTTGTTTCAATTGAAGAATTATTAAGTGGAAAAGGTTACAAATGTTTTTAAACGAATTGAGAAAAACAAGTAGAAATTCTAACAGTAATTCAACAAATTGACAAAAATAAGTATACAATCTCGAAAGAATTACTCACATCTCGAGGCCCTTTAACGCTTCCGTATATAACATATTATAACATATAGCGACATTTTAACTCTAGAAGTCTAGTTTCGTGTTCTAACTTTGCCTTACTCAGTTACAGCTAAAATTATACAGACAGAAAGTGTAGATTTCCAACACGGCCGAGTCGTCGAATGTAGATCCGTGCATGGCGGGTCCGATGAGGATTATAGCAGATCAGTGATCGGTGGGTCGTATGAGGCCTACAGTAGATCCGTGATTGGTGCGTCGGGTGAGGATAACAGTAGATCAGTGCTTGATGGGTCCGACGAGGATTATGACAGATCCGTGCTGGGTGAGTCCGACGAGAATAATGACAGATCCGTGCTGGGTGGGTCCGACGAGGATAATGACAGATCCGTGCTGGGTGGGTCCCACGAGGTTTATGGCAGATCCGTGCTGGGCGGGTCCGACGAGGATTTTGGCAGATCTGTGCTTGGTGGGTCCGATCTAGACTATAGTAAAACTATTCTCAGCGGCTCAGATGAAGTGAAAGAAAATCCCTGCGAACCTTGTCAGAATGATGGAAAGAATACACCTGCCTTCAAATATTGTACCGATTGCTCTGAGTATATGTGTGGACCATGCAGCAAGAACCATACCAATTATAAGGTGTTTAGACACCACGTGATAACGCACGTTGATGCAATAAAACCAGTTATCAAAGAAGACAGAACGAAGACGATTGATCAGTCAACAGATAAACCAGCTCGACTAGATATAAAGGTACAAACAAGAACAGGGAATGCGATATCCTCCAGAATTGTAACTGCTAAACTAGTGTCAACAATCGATGTACGTACTAGCAATGATATCCAGTCGCCTCACATAATCGATCTAACGGTGGTGCAGACACACTACTGTGTAGTCACTAATTGGAAAAACAAGTCTGTAAAGGTGGTTGATACAAGGACTAGACGTGTAACATCTCAAACACAGATCCGTTATGCTGACATTGTAGCTTCCATAACGTCAGTAAATGATGACCAAGTAGCTGTATCGGTAACAACTAACGGTGTCAGTAAAATCCTGTTGTACTCGGTATCAACATCAGGCATAATCATAATCAGTGATACACACAAGTCTATTGACGTGAAATATGTTATCACTGGTATAGCACATAGCAATGATTGCTTCTATGCCATTGCTTTAAATAAAATATTTGTAATCAGTATGCAAAGCCAGATCATCACAACCTTCACTAACGAGTCGTTCTGTGGGTTACGTGGTATTGCTTTCAGTAATGATCACAATACACTATATGTATGTAGCTGGGGCAATGACACAGTGTTCAGTGTGGACCTGAACGGTAACGTGACAGCCTCCTACATGGACAACGACCTAAAGAGACCCCGGGGTATCACAGTGGACAGTGACGGTAATGTATGGGTATTCTGCTATGATACAAGGTGTGTCCATCAGCTGCACGCTGACCTCAGAAAGGGACAAGTTATCATTAAGGACGACTATGTATGGAAATGTGTGTTTAACAAAAACGATAAAAGGCTTTTTTGAACCACCGCAATGAAATCAAAGTGTACGATCTTACGTATCATTGAACAGCGAGGTAATCTGTGTAAACTACAACTGATATAAAAAATAATTGTAACATAAGAAAAACATTACTTGTTTACTTCTTAAATCTAAAATGCCCTCCCAGATAGGTTGATCAGAAATAACCGTTACATAATTGGGCTAGGGATGTGTATTGTTGGGAGAACAAATGATTTTATTAAAGTTGCGTTTTGGCAGAAACGTCTATGTGGTTATGATACAGGCACCTACACTGAACTAAAGTTCTATTTGGTCATCATTTGTATATGTTTATTGTGTAAGCTAGCTTCGTTTTTTCCCAACGTCAAGAGAAGTTGTGGAAAGAACTGTTTTGTCTTGAAATCAATTATGTAATGTCTTTTTAATCTTTACTGATTGTTTTCTAAAATGAATTCAATACAATTTACTTGCACCGCAGGGTCAAAATTAGAACAGTCTTTAATTGAAAGGGAGGTCATTAAAGGGAACTTTGAAGGGAATTTATTTAAACAAATATGCTGTTGATTAATAAGATTTTATGTTGTTCCTACTAATAAGGGGTCCTATTTAAACAAAACAATAAGAGTAATTTCTGTTTGCTTGACCTATTTATGCAGGAAATGCAAATTAAGGATAACGACAAACTGTTCCAAAGTCAATTGTTACAAGATTAAAGCTTAAGTTGAAGACTGTTGTTGGCATATGATCATAAATAGTCGCCAGCGCTTTTTTAATTGAATGTGCTCAAAAAAGTAGTAAACATCGACGCACCGGTAAAATTGTATCAAAGTTTTGGCACATGCTAATGTACCTGTGTGCACATTTAGCGTTCTCAGTGCCATGCTACAAACATTCCGCATAAAGGTTTCTTTACAAGATCATAATAAGATGTCATCAGAATGTTTTTTTTTCTAAGAAATGTATGACAAACACTACAAAATATATTTTTAATGTGAGTTTATTGCATGAAAACTTAATAGACAGTTGCTTTATTTCACTCACACAGTTAATCGAGTCATGTGACTATAATATTCGAGGGTTGCACTCAAGACTGTGGTAACTTCTTCTTTGTTGAAATGTAGTTACGACAGTCTTGCATGCAATCCTCAATATTTCAGTTTGGTTTTTATTTAAAATAAAAATACATCAAAATAGTGAACTTTTCATTGTTTGTCAACTGTTCATAGTTGATGACAGAGCATTTCATACATTAAAAATTATATGAAATAATTTATATAACAAAAACATGTAATGCAGAAAACGCAGCGCGTATGCGCACTCAAGAAACACAGAGTTGCAGTCATGGTGTTACGAAAACAAAAACAACAACAACAACAGAAACCACAGAACTAAAAGTTGCATTTCAAGCAATAATATTACATAACAGAACTAAGTGTGCTTTTAATACTGCAGATTATTTTGGGAAAAGACTGTCATCATCTTGAAGATACGCCTTCTATGGGCCCAAGATCATAAAATTTAGAATGGAGACCATACCTCATTTCAGCCAATCAGATGCTTAAGATTTGAGACTGGTCTCTATTCTCAGTTTTACACTATTTGGCCCTGAAAAACAAATGGTAAAATATATAACGGGTAATAATATACAACTTGATTAAAACAACAAAACAACTCACACTCTGTAAAATGGGGACTACGTAATCTGGCATCCTTTCCTACGATAGTAAAACCATTCCTTCTCTTTTACTTTAGTTTTGAAAATATTTCAACTCGTTCTTACTTCTAACGAGCTACCACAATTTATAAAATGCTTCTTCCGAAACCTGAAGTTATTTTAAACACGGTATGCTAACAAGTTCCTGCAAAGTTAAGTTCAACTACTAAAAATAAGTAAAATTCAAACACAAAGCCCTGGTTCAATAAGTAAAGAAAGACGTTTGGTCATTTCTTTGTATTGTGCCTAACATCCAGTATATGATTACATAAATTATAACTGTTGAAAATGGTGTTTGTGTTTGAAACACTAACTTTCATGTCAATAAAAGAAAGAACGTGTTATCACCGTGTTACTTGAACCCGTTTGTATGTATGTTTGAAAGAAAAAATAAAGAAAACCACTTTGAAATTCACACATAAATACACAGGACAACTCTATAAGTAGCGCGTCACTCACCAAAACGACCGTGTCCTCGTGTTTCAAAGAATAAATGAATAAAAAAACGTTGGACTACGTTTCCCGATGGTCCTTTATGGTTCATTAATTGCGATTACATCCGCATGTTATGCCTAAAAGGTTTTGATTTTTAACCGTTAAGATAACAACGACTTTTCGTAATTTCTTAACAGAACAAGTCATGTTATAGCTCCGCCATGTCTTACATGTTTCACCAGCATAACATGTTTCACCAGCATATTGCATGAGACCCACCTATTTCATATATTTTTTTCATGTAAGGGCTAATACACCATTTGGAAACGGTGTTTTCATTCCGTAAGCTCTTTTCTAATGCCAGGAACGATAACCGAGTCGGTGTCCACTTCAGGCATCTCTGGGCCACTCTGCTCATTTACTTGGTTGCTACTTTTAGCTATCAACGCGCGTGAACGTGACAGCCGAAGTAACGTTAACGCTTCACTCCCAGAAGCGACAGGCGACCCTTCTTTTGGCCAATAAGTTTCATAATCATCAAGGTCTGGCAACGGGTTTTCTTCCTCTGTCGGTACAAAATCCGGTTTATGTAGTGCAATATTCTCGCATCCGGCATGTCGAAATCCATAATACAGCATGAAGTTGCCAGCTATAATCGGAACAACCATACCGATTATAAGTAAGCCTGTTATTGCGCACAAGCAAGCGATGATTCGTCCCAGAATTGTCATAGGATAAGTATCACCGTAACCGACGGTGGAAAGTGTGATTAAGGCCCACCAAAGACCAGTAAACATACTATGGAATGGATCACTACCCGAGTTTGTATCTGCGTTGTACTGCTCTACACAAAACACAAGGCTTGCATAAATTGTCAATGAGAATACCACAAATACAACCAGAAGCATAAGTTCACTAACACTCGCTTTTATCGCCAAAAGTAGTACCCACAATCCTCTGTAATGGCGGAATACCCGAAATGTCCGGAAAACTCGGAGAACAAGCATTGCCTCAAGCGCTACCAACATTTTGGCGTGTGATGAATGCTCCTGCCAGAAAAAGGGACTTGAAAGGTCTATAATCAGTTTTATCCAGGCTGGTAGTAGGTAAAGAAAGTCTAAAAGAGCGTGCCAACTCTTCATATACTGTTGGATGGACGGACATACTGACATTCGGAATATGAAATCCGCTGTGAAGAACTGTAGAGTACTAACATCAATCATTACCGACCAATCAGGTGGATCTGTTGTCAGTGCTGTTTTTAAGGTTCCGGTGATGTTCTCCCCGTAATTGTAAGCAGGGGGAGTGTCGTCTGAGGATCGGATCAGCACATGCCTCCTTACTGGCTCACGGATGGAGGGTATCGTAGACACAAACAAGTTAGCGACGGTAATCACAATAAGACCGTAGTAGATCAATGCATATATCTGAAAACAAAACAAAACAAAAGGTATATCACAATCATTTGCTATAAAACTTTGCAACATTTTCCATACTAGTGTTGAATCAGGTCTTAGAAAATTCTGGGCCAATCTTGTGCTCTATATGAAGGTTTTTTATAGTCGAAGTTTAAATTTTCCCAATGTATTGTTTTTCTGTTTTTCTATAATTTTAAATTGCATTGCAGCTGACTGAAAGGCAGAGTAGAACTGTATTGGCGTAGAGAGCTCTTGTGCCAAGTTTGATCATTTTCAGCCAATAAACCGGATATTAGTAAATTAAGGATATACAGAAAAAAGCTTCTTTCGAAAACGGGGATATTTCGTTTTCTGAGTGATTGCAGTTGCATCTTGTGATACAGATTGCTCATTTTCAGTTGAAAATGACCGAACTTGGCACTAGAGCTCTGTTAAGCCTATATAGCTCAAATAACATGCTGGCCAAAAAAGAACCCCCTAACAGGTTCTGTGGACTAACAACTTTAAATACGTTTAACCATGCCTTATTATGTTCTTATTTCATGAAATTTTCTGACCATTTTGAACAGTCCTTTCAAAGCGAAATCTTCTGGATGAGGACGAAATCGATTTTTCTTAATTTCGTTTATTTGTTATTACGGCACAATACTTGTTCTAAATATATTTAGGCGCATTCAATTCATACCCCACAACGGACGCAAGTAATTATCGAAGAAAAGCTCTTCCGATGAGCGTCATTCGTATTGCTCGATTACTTTCACCATTAGCAGACGCATGTGTCCATGCTGGTATGGCTTGTCATGCGATTATAGTAAAAATGTACGTCCTATTCTACAAAGCATACCTCTTACATAAGTTTAATCGTGACAGATTTTATTAGCCATTTATACAGTGGTGTGGGGCAAGTCTGCGCATTGCCCAACTCTGCGCACCAGGGGATCGTTTTATCAAAGATGTCGTAACTTACGCAATATCGCAAGCGTAACCTACGACTTACGCCAATTTTTACGATTTTTCTAAAGTGTATTATGAAAAGGGTCGTAAGTCCTCCGTAAAATTCAAGGCGTAACTTTTGCGTAAGTAGTAAAAATACTCGTAGCACAGTCTAAATCACCTGTTTCCGGTGACGTCAAATTCGCGCCAACTTGTCTCTACTGTCGGACGA
Source organism: Corbicula japonica (assembly GCA_038501625.1). NCBI lineage: Eukaryota > Metazoa > Mollusca > Bivalvia > Venerida > Cyrenidae > Corbicula > Corbicula japonica. Next base: position 100,628 of record JAZAYU010000441.1, on the reverse strand, counting down.
CAGTTAAGTTAGACTTTGACCATGCCACCTAAGACAGCTAAAGAGGGCCCTAGAGCCAAAAATTGGTCAGAACATGAAAACTCCGTTCTTGTCGAATTACTTACAACACCGGAATGTATTATTAACAAGAAATTTTCGACAACAATCCGGCAAGAAACCAGAGAAAAATTCTGGATCCATGATGTGACCGAACAGTAAGTCATAGAAAATGATTTATAAATTTTAATAAAACTTACTTAGGTATATGAGAAAATTGCGCTGTCCAGTTTAATTCATCTTAGCACAAATCATGCTAAAAATTTCAAGACCTCTATGCTGATCAAAGCTTTTTGGAAAGCTTAGCCTTAGCCTAGGTAAACCTATCTTGTGACACAGTCATGACAATTGAACTTGTGTATTATATACACCGTGATAATTGTATACATTTGACAAGAAGTTAAGTATATGAATCATTTATATATATCAAATTTGATGCGACTATTTGCATAATTAGTTTTGTATTGACGGGTCCGATCAGTAATGTCAGTATGTTACGGTACGGGTATCGGATAATTAGTCTGGGTTTCGCCGGTAGTAAACAATCATGGTGGTCAACGTTATGAATCGATAAAAATATTAATTCTTTTTGATCTGCCGACAATTTCAATGAAGATTAAGGTTTCTGTTCAATGTGCATACATGATACGATGTAAATGCAAAGTCATTGAATGATGGCGCAAGGAGTGTACTATCACGGACTTTTGGTGAAACAAATGTAAGAAATAAGCACTTATCAAATGATTTTAACTCTGCTTTGGTGGTAGTGATAAACCTTTTACCATCGTTGAAGGGTTATGAATCAAATTGATTATGTGTTAATCGCATCAATATCAAGAAAGGTAATCTGATGATGATTTGAAACTGTGGATTATGGTATATGGCAGCCTGTAACAAGTGATAGGTACATGTAAGTAAATCCAATATGTTTTTTTACTAAGATGACCATCAACAAATCTACAATATCCATAAATTAAACAACATTATGGTTTTATGTATGGTACAGTACTTGGTTATCATTATGATTATTTAGAAAATCAAAAATAAATGAACAAAATATGTTAAAATATCTATTATTTAAAGGAAGATATAGTAAGTAAATATAGATTAAAATAAAATTGCAATTGTACAATCCTAGTGTACCTGTTTGGACACTCAGTATCCAACCCCAAGGCACAGATCTATATCAATATTTGTAAATGACCAAACCCCTACAAATGCATAAAACTGAAGAATAAAACTACCATGTTTAAGCTGAGTCTGATGCAAGTAAAGCCCCATCATATATTGTCTTCAATATGTTACATTTATATTAATTAATTACAAAAATATAATAATACATTTCCTTATTAAGTAAATACATATAAACATTGGGATGCCAGCTCAGGCAATATTCAGTATAGAGTATCCTTGGCTACTCTGACCAGACTGCAACATTTTAAAAATTGACTGAATCATCAGCTGGTTTAATATGTCAGTGTAATCTAAAATTCTGGTCAAAGTGTGTACAGAAACAATTATTTCAACATTAACTTGTATTGAATAATGGTTTGGTTACTCAACTTGCCTTAAAATTTAAAATATTTTAATTTGTAAGATAAGAGAAAATGGGTTTACTTTAGTAAATTTCTGAACAGTGCAAGTTTAAGCCAGTTCATCCTTGCCAAACTGTTGATTTTGATTCAGATATTTGACAAACTAGTAAAAAAAGGTCATATGTACATAGTTTTTAACCATTAAGAGCATTTGAAACTTAATTCATTTGTATAAAAAAAAATTTTTTCCTTGCTACCTAAAATTTAGGGAAGGACAACAGTACTGTGAACACAAATTTTCAGGCCTTACATTATACATGCAGTATTTAAATAAGTATCCCCTACACACATATAAACATTCACTTACAATAACTTAAATTACCACAAGTTACCTCAGCTACATATGTTACCTCTTACAATGAACATTCAAACTTATTTTATCATCCTTTACAGGTGGTGCTGTGCAGATAACTGCATCATAGACAGATACTTGTACTTGGGCATCCCTAGATGAATAGTTATTAATGGTATGTCTTTCAGTTCTGTCCTATAATTTTAAAATTTCTGATTAAAATTGATGGTTATGTTCTTTTAAGGGTATTCCTTTTCACTACAGAAAAAGTAGAGTGCTTATTGTTTTTTTGCAGCAGGCTTAAAATAAATATTTAAGTTTGGCTGGTTTTAAGAATAGAATGTAAAGATAACTGTTGTAATTGTTTTAAATGATAATCATTGGTTATTAAAATATGTGAATAGTTATTATGTGTGTAACACATATTATTTTACACAACAATTGTTTATCATTTAATTTTTAGCCTATTTTTTTCAGCTTCCATGTCAGAGGAACTTGCAGCCAGTAGTGCATTTTTTCAAAAAGCACTGACATAGAACTTGGAATCTGCTGGTGACTTTAATTTTGTTGGGATGAGAATTAATTTACAGCATTGAATAAATAGTGAAATTGTGTTCATGGGTTGACAGATATTTGAATGCTTTAACAAATCATCCACTAGTAAAGACAAGAAGTTTTAGTGCTTTCATGAAATAGTGATAAAACTGACTTATAAATGACAGCATTCAACAAATCACCATGCACATTGTGTGTATGTTGATCAATGATGTGATGCATTTAGTAGAGATTAATATAAACTTCATGAAAGCAATTTGCATGTTAACAAAAACACTAATATCATAAGAACCAACTTCAAACAGTGTTTTTTGTCAAGAAAAAAGGCAATGTTTGACAATTCTGATGGGTACATCTTGCTATTAACTGTCTTGTAAGTAAATAACTACTCTAAAGAGCCAAAATGATCAAATAAATTTAATTTATATACCTCCCCACTCCAAATCTTCCTCATTTTGACAGCTGTTACCCAAATAAATGTTTTTTATTTATACTGACCTTTCACTTAATATTCTTTTCAAAGGTTGGCAGCTTTGGAGAGTGGTAAATTTTAACAGAAACAAAAAAAATGATATTAAACATCGGCATGAGCAGAGTTGGGCAACAATTTTTACATCATGTGAACACAGGTGTGCTTTCAGTATGACATCATTTTAAAGCCTTATAAGAAAATTAATGCACACAAATGACAACAAACCAAGTCCTGAATGGAGTTTCTTTCCGGTAGGCAACTGCCTTTAGATACTGAATGTGTTATACACCACAGTGAAGCTTTTATGATAGGTGCGCAGTCTTGCCCCACACCATTTTGCCGTACCTTAGCTGGAAATGAAGATTCGTGATTGTCCATGAACTCCCAGGCCCGTCGTCTAAACTTTTGAAATCTTGATTTAAACGTCAACTCGCAGTCTGATGTTTGGAAGTTCGTAGGTAAGTGTAAGAATTCCTCTTTTATCAGCTCATAAGTGGCGTAATCGTCTAGTCCCTCAAAATAATCTTTTCTACAACAGTTAGATATACAACCATCGCCGAGCTCCCAGAATTTGATTTCTTCTCGGATGGCCGTTGAACAAATTCTTCTTGGAATGTGCATTTCGCCAGTGCGGTAATAATCAAGAATATAAGCAAATATAAGAGGGTTTCTGTCGAAATAATATTCACGGTTTGCACTATCATAGTTTTCAGAAGTTTCATCGAGTCTTGACAGTTTTGTTCCCGGAACATTTCGCAGAGTAGACTTTCTTGTTTTAAATATTTTTCCTCCAATGTTCAACCGAACGTGTTCTCCGTCATCTGCAAAACTTCTGCGGGTTCGACGGTTGATATATTCGTCTGTTTTCAGTGCTCTGTTGCGTTCAAAAATTTTTGAAGCGGCTTTGTCCCTTTGAAAAATGCTTCCACGTCGTGTTGGCATCGACAGAAATGCCATAATCTATATTTATCTTGGCACAATTAAAGTGGAATAAATTTATATTTCATAAAAGTAGTAACATTTCCTCCATTGTGGATATTTTTTCGACGTCGCCATTTTTAATCTGGGATAGTAATGACGTCATTGCTTATAACGCTATTAAGCGCGGAAAGAAATGGTACACACGACGTCGATATGCTGTATGACGGCGTTTTTTAACGCAGTAAGAAATGCTGGACTACTTACAATACGTATTCAGTGTTGCCGTATTTCGGTACATTTATTTATCAACAAACCTGCGAATCCAGCTGCCAACATGTACAGATATGGTTTAATTCGTGCATTACCCTGCAAACCCCCAATTTTTGTGCAATAAACGGTAATGCTGCTGGTGTGGTTATTTCGCCATCGAAATTCGATTTATCAATGAAATATTTTACAGATTTCCAACACATACAAAAAAAGTGATTGTGGTTACTATATGGAACATTTCAATATTTTTTTAATAATAATTATATATAATTTAATATTTGTATTTATTTTTATGACATAGAAAGTCAGCATCTGTAAACAAACCTTTTGATGTTTAAAATCATCATCATCATCATCATAATCATCATCATCATCATCATCATCATCATCATCAAAAGACATAACTGGCGTTTTCTCGCGGGCATTATTCGCGCACTGAAATATTCTCATCTCATAAGACTCATTATTCAGTGGTTTAATTTCGGTAGGGGTTGAACTCGCACACTTACCCTATCACGAATTACGCGATAATTAAACCCTCGCGAAATAATTTTACAGCAGAAGTTCCGTCAAATTGTCGAGTTGTTGTCCAATGTTGGCAAGGTCGACTTATGTGAAGTTGCCGACAACTCATTATGGTCGCATTATATCAGCCTTGGTAATTTTTATGTCTCCAATGCAGGGCCGAACAATTTTTCTTTTTATCAAACTTCCCAGTACATCCGCGTAGCCTGGTGGATATAATGTCTGATTTCACCACGAATCAACTAGTATTCGAGAACCCAAGTGTCAAACACAACCATGGCATTTTAAAAAGTCGTTTGTACAAAGCGGAAACAACTCTATATTTACCCAAAACGCAACACAACTTTAAAAAACAAGAGGGCCATGATGGCCCTTTATCGCTCACCTGAGTATAACAAAGTTGTGTTGTATGTGACCCAACGTCTGGATATGATGAACATTTACACCAAGTTATTTTAAAATCCAATAAGAAACAACAAATTTGCAGCTTGGAAAAGAAAATGCTATTTTAAGTTGCAGTGACCTTGACCTTGGACCTACGCAACACACCCCTTTGTCATGGTGAACATTTATGTAGTTATTTTGAAATCACTCCATTCATTACGACAGCCTCGACAAGAAAATTTTATTTTTAGTAACAGTGACCTTGACCTTGGACATGGGTATTGTAAGCGAAACAACACCTTGTCATGGTAAACATTTGAGCAAAATTATTTTAAAATCCAATGAGAAATAACAAATTTACAGCCTGGACAAGATTTTTCTATTTTTAGTAACAGTGACCTAGTTTTTGATCCCAGATGACCCATATTCAAACTCGTCCAATTAATAACTGGGACATATGTCCTGACCATGTTTCGTGACAATCGGAGCAAAAATGTGACCACTAGTGTTTACAAGAAAATTCTATTTTTAGTAACAGTGACCTTGACCTCGGACCAACCGGCATGGGTATTGTACTCGACACACCATCTTGTCATGTTGAACATTTGTGCCAAGTTATTTTGAAACCCAATGAGAAATAACAAATTTGCAGCCAAGACAAGATAATTCTATTTTTAGTAACAGTGACCTGGTTTTTGGACCCAGATGACCCATATTCATACTCGTCCGAGAAATTACTGGGACAGATATCCTGACCAAGTTTCATCACAATCAGAGCAAAAATGTGACCGTCAGAATGTTAACAAGAAAATTCTATTGTTGGTAACAGTGACCTTGACCTTGGACCAACCGACATGGGTATTGTACTAGACACATCGCCTTGTCATGGTGAACATTTGTGCCAAGTTATTTTGAAATCCAATGAGAAATAACAAATTTACAGCCAGGACAAGATAATACTATTTTAAGCAACAGTGACCTAGTTTTTAGACCCAGATGACCCATATTCGAACTCATCCGAAAAATCATTGAGACAAACATCCTGACCAAGTTTCATGACAATCTGAGCAAAAATGTGACTGCTAGAGTGTTAACAAGAAAATTCTATTTTAAGTAACAGTGACCTAGTTTTTGGACCCAGATTACCCATATTCAAACTCGTCCGAGAAATCATTGGGACAAACATCCTGACCAAGTTTCATGGTATCGGAGCAAAAATGTGACCGCTAGAGTGTTCACGAGAAAATTCTATTTTTAGTAACAGTGACCTAGTTTTTGGACCCAGATTACCCATATTCAAACTCGTCCGAGACATCATTGGGACAAATATCCTGACCAAGTTTCATGACAATCGGAGCAAAAATGTGGCCGCTAGTGTTCACAAGAAAATTCTATTTTTAGTAACAGTGACCTAGTTTTTGAACCCAGATGACCCATATTCGAACTCATCCGAGAAATCATTGGGACAAACATCCTGACCAAGTTTTATGACAATCTGAGCAAAAAAGTGACCGCTAGAGTGTTCACAAGTAAATTCTATTTTTAGTAACAGTGACCTAGTTTTAGGACCCAGATGACCCATATTCAAACTCGTCCCAGAAATCATTGGGACAAACATCCTGACCAAATTTTATGACAATCGGAGCAAAATTGTGACTGCTAGAGTGTTCAATAGAAAATTCTAATTTTAGTAACAGTGACCTAGTTTTTGGACCCAGATGACTCATATTCGAATTTGTTCAAGAAATCATTGGGACAAACATCCTGACCAAGTTTCATGACAATCTGAGCAAAAATGTGACTGCTAGAGTGTTCACAAGAAAATTCCATTTTTAGTAACAGTGACCTAGTTTTTGGACCCAGATGACCCATATTCGAACTTGTCCGAGAAATCATTAGTGAACAAGAACTTTCAGTAAAATGTGTAGGTTCCGATATAACTTGGATTAGATTGTAGGACTTGATTAAATTTTCAAGCTTGTATCAATTTTGACCTTGTAAATCAATATTCAGGTCCCCGGTAATGATGAGATTGTCATTACGCGCATTGTAAGCTCTGTCAAAACTTTCTTCAATTAAACTCCAATACTCATTATTGGCGTTAGGGGGTCTGTAGAATCCTCCGAGCAGTAATATTCTTTTATTATAGTGAATTTCGACCCACAGGGCCTCAAGATCGTGGACCATAAGGTCTGCTCTCAGTTTTCCGTGTAAATTATTGCGCAAATATATAGCGATACCGCCCCCGATCCGGCCTACCCTATCAAGACGAAAGGGTGGACTGAAATTTGACAATTGTATGTCATCATTGGATAAGTTATCTGTAAACCAAGTTTCAGTTAGCACTAAAATGTCATAATATTGAGACTCTGCTTCGATAATATCTAGTTTAGATCGCAAACTTTGAACGTTTAAGTGCATAATGCTTAATCCACTATTTAAGATATCTATTGTATCACTTGATGAGGAATTGGGAGATGATGAATACGGTCCGGGATTCGGATGAATGTCGTTAGATAGCATAAGCAGGTTACAAGACAAAGTAATACTCGTCACCGAAAATAGCACTGTACAGAGAGCGCGGAAGAATATTATATTACGGATGTAGTTCAGAGACACAGTTTTGAGGCGGGTATATTGTAAACAGTGTACACAAGCAAGATTGTCATATATCAATTGAGCCCTGACAGAGTATGCTAAAGGCTGATTTGTAAGAGTTACTAATATAAGGTATTTGAGTACAAATGTATGAGTACAAAAATTCGAGTATGACAGGCAAGCGGCCCGGCTGCGAGCACCTTGCAGCGCGCTACGTGTTTTTATGTAATTGAATTAAGCGATAATGTATAACGCGTCGCAACCGCTCGCAGACACGCCGCGCGACAACAGCAACCCGGACCAGGAGAGCAGGAGACGGACGGACGGACATGGTAGACGTGCAAAGAGCAAACACATAAGAGTAACATGTGAAAACAGAAAATGAAAAAAGAAATATATATATATATATATATATACACTAGTCAAAAGTTCTAAGTGCACACTTGATAAATGTTAATTTTTCCAATAATTTGATTGAATCTTTCAAAATAGTGTAAATTACAATGAAGAAGAATCAATATTCTATTAAAGCACACCAAAAATTTTAAGTCTGCTTAACCAGATTAAAAAATAATAATATTTTAGCTCACTTGTTCTCAGAAAGAAATTCTCAAGTTAATTATCATTGCATCGGCTATCATTTGTGATCGTTTTCTCATCTCTGTATAATTTAAATTTCACGCAGATTTAAAGGAAATAATGTAGTTTGCCATTCCATTGCACTGAAATAGCTTTCTGTAGCTTTGTAATGGTTTGCTGGGCACGATGCGCCAACATACTCAACTTTATTTTATCCATAACGTTTTTACAGGATTTCAAAGAGAAAATTCCTTTGTTCACACAATGTTTTGTGCCAAAAGTTTTTGAATTGTCTAGCAGCTTGGGATGATACAATTTTCTATGACAGATGTGTAACAGCCTTTTCAAACGAAAAAAATGTATTCATTTCGGTAAAATTGACCAGTTTTCGGATACGCCTTTTGACCGAATAAGCGTCATTTTCGAATAATTCGATATTGAAGTTTATTGAATTTCTATAAATTTTAGTTTTAAATTTTTATTTATTGGACACTTATCCAACAAATTTTACACTAATTTTTTCGAGTTTACGTTGTTTTACGTAAATATTTAATGACGTAATTGAGTAACATCAGCGTTCAACGTAAGCGACGTAATCAATCTAGAAAAAAAATATCGTTTGATGTTCTTCTTAAATTGATAAAATATGCAAAATAAGGTATTTCTTTTGCATTTACGAAAACCGTCAAGATTTCTTTACAACAAATTTGAAGTTGTGCCTGTGAAAAGAATTTTGACGGCAATGTCGTTGTCTGCTGACGTCAACCGTTCCATGGTTACAATTTGTTGGTGTGTTTTTCGTGTTTGTCTTGAGTCGGTGAACATGTGAAAAACAAAAACGATTGTAAAAAAAAAAATTTCGCTTGCCGCACGGGGATAATGCATAAAAAGCGTATACCGACGTGGATGACGTAAAACGTAAAACATATGCACGGTTTTCAAAAAATTATTGTTGTTTGATCATTATTAACTTTAAGTCAAACTTTCATTCAATTTGAATAAGTTTACTTTAAGATATTCAAAATTGAAAAGTGTGCACTTAGAACTTTTGACCAGTGTATATATATATATATATATATATATATATATATATATATATATATATATATATATATATATATATATATATAAAGTATAAAGAATAAGTTTGCAAAAGCAAAAAGATTGAAAATCGCTATAACAAGGTTTTACATCAATCAATGGTACTAACTACTAAATTATTACTGACAATCTGTTTACAATATGTTGGAGTGAAACAATTAAGAGATGTTTTAATCCTGGATTAACAAGCAAATAAAAACACTTACATGATTATGGCCTGTAACAATACAGAATGCTCGCGATTAGCGAGCTTAAAGTGAAGTGATCTGTGACTTCAGACATTATGTATGGTTGGTTTGGTAATTGTGGCGACATTAGTAGATCGAATTTCCAATACTAAGATGGTCATAAATAATATCATCAATAATTACGGTTACTGTCTGTAGTAATGACAAAAAGAATAACTAACTTAAAATGAATGCACGTTTAGTGCAAAATTCATAGAATGTCAGAATGTGATACATATATATTTTTGAATGAGTACATAAACAGTATCTTTTGTGTTGTACCACATATTAACTATAATTTTAGAATTGTTAGTCAAGCCTATCATTTGGGATATCATCAGTATAAATATGCAGTATACGATATGAGTTAGATATAAGCTTAATAGCCTAAATATTGTTTAGACATACTGTGCACTCGGACCCATAGAGCTTTAAATAACAAAATGGACTAAAACTGCCATTACATTTTCCTGGCAGGTATGAAGTAGAGACACTAATTTATCCGAGGTCTAACTATAATTGAAAACTATAATTATACTGAAAGTTCTACGTGGGTATAAAAAATAACAGGTATTAGATGAGTCAAACAGACAATAAGTTCAAAGAGAGACGAAAACAAGATTTTTTGCATAGTGATTTGTAAGCGTTGAATTGAAGATCTTGAAACAGTTTTAGATTTATTTTAAATATGTACATATTTTAAGTGGGTGTTACAAATTTTGCTGTAGAGAAGGGATAAAAGTATAACAATGTGAAAGGGGATTACATTACCAGATATGTGACAACAATTTACAGGTAAGACATTTTCCAATACTTAGCGCACAATGGTCAGGTAATGATGGAAGGTGAAAGGTTATAAAATAGCACACTGTTTGTTGACATATTTGACAGCCATTTCGATGGTTGAATTTCTCAGATATACATTAAGTTTAAATGCTACCGCTAAGAATTTGTTCGATGGTTTTCAGATCATTGATGAGCACTTTGCGCTCCACCGAATCAGGCTTATTTGCATCCTTCGGCACTAAACCAAACACTTTGCACCCTTTAACCCAAGTTTTAGACAGTTGTTTTGAACGCACTAGTTGTCTGGCTTCATACGACAGTCGTTCTCTATATCTGGTTAGGTTTTCCTGAACGGATAAACCACTTCCTAGAGATTTTCTATGTTCGTACACAGCTTGCCGAGCCTTAGAGTTTGTAAATTTTATGATGATTTTCCGGTTTTCACCTCTTTTGAAGGTGCCTCTACGGTAGCAGCGGTCAATGTCGGATGGTCTTATCGCCATTTTTGAGCCATCTTTCATAGTAATATTGTTTAGTTTTTCTAGGACCTATTTCTACGTCTTCGCTAAAATCGCCAGTATCACCTTCAATGCCGGACATATCTAAACACATTCTACGGCCATACTGTTCTAGCTCGTCTAGATCTAGCGTTGTTGTGTCTACTGTAGACCTCAGCTCTGCATTCTCGGCCTTTAGTTTTGCATTCTCTTCTTGCAGAATTTCTATTTCACGAGAAAATTTTTGTGTTTCTTGTTTCATTATTTCCTTTAATTCAGTTTTTAATTGAACAATAATTTCGTCTTTTATCTCTCTCGCTATTGAAGAACTTAGTTGAGATATGTCTTCTTTTGAGAATTTGGCCATATTTTTACCTGGATCCAAAATTTCAGAATCACTGAAATAAATACTTTCACTGTCACTTTCCTGAGATTGGACCGTTTGAAGAGAGACACCTTTGTATTTTTTTGAATTCAGATTCTGTAACGGTGATGGTTTGTTACGTTTTCTAGGCATTAGTAATGGCGGGCAAAAGCAAGGTCAACTTTCAAACAAAGAGTCATTAACATAGCCCGAAGATTTCAAAAATTCTTCCGTTAACTTACATATGGTGTCCTATCTCACTGTTATGTCAATATTTCATTTAGTAATTCCTTGTTGTAACGATCCAAAACACATGAAATTTCACATTTTTTCCGTCAGCTCGAAAACACCCGCCATGTTCAAATTTTACCGGAAGTCTGCTAGAGTATTCACAAGAAAATTCTATTTTTAGTAACAGTGACCTAGTTTTTGGACCCAGATGACCCATATTCGAACTCGTCCGAAAAATCATTGGGACAAACATCCTGACCAAGGTTTATGACAATTGCAGCAAAAATGAGACCGCTAGATTGTTCACAAGAAAATTCTATTTTTAATAACAGTGACCTAGTTTTTGGACCCAGATGACCCATATTCGAACTCGTCCGAGAAATCATTGGGACAAACATCCTGACCAAGTCTCATGACAAGGCTCAGGTGAGCTAAAAATTAGTCTAAGCCCAATAGAATAATATACTACTCAAAGATAGCTAAGCACCAAGAATATTTAAACCATCTTTTGCTACACGTCATTTATTAGTTTTATTTAATTAACTACCTGACTAGTGATTTATACAAATATAGACAAATGTTTTAACTAGCTAGTTTTAACAACTGCGATTTTTTTCAAGGTTTATTTAGATTTTGAATGCGATGTTTCAAATGGGTATGTTGATAATTATGAAAAAATAATTCCGAAAACTTCTTTGGATGTCTGCATCCCATCTTGGTTCACATTTGCCGTAATTCAGTCATAACCGTCAGTCTTTCAAGTGAAAATAATGATGGAGTACTCTACAAATGTCCTACATGTATGCAGCTAAAGTTAAAAACTAGGAAAAAACAGGGTCACCTAGTTCATTCAGAATATGTGTACATTTGGGACCTTCTTGATACATTACTAAATGATTTCTAATGTAAATATAATATAATGTAGACTTCTCAATGGTGTGTGGTGAACTTGTTGCTTAGCAAACTTTCATTAGTATAGTTCAATATTGGGTTAAATGTGACCGTAACACGGCCATATTTACACTGTTATATTTACAAATAATCTTTCAGACCAACTGACATTAATGACAAAGAAAACATATGTAGGTCTTTGGAGGGCCCTTGTACTGCTCTTGTACAAGGGACATACTAGGACAGGTATTTTCAAAATACATTGTATTAGGTAAAATTAAGTTCCGTATCAGTCATTTGAAGGGGCAAAACACAAAAATATTGAAACTGGAGTTATCATTCTTGTTGTCACAAATGGATTCGTTCAACCAGATCATTCTTGTTGTCACAAATGGATTCGTTCATCCAGATGACACATTGCAAGTATTAAGTTAAAAAAACAAGCATTTGAAGTTACAGGCAACTTTATGTTTTTTTATTAAAATCATTTGAAAGGGGCATAACTAAAATAGTCAAACGAGAGTTAGCTTTCTAATTGATACACATGGCTTTGTTAATGCATATATTTTGTAAGTAATAAGTCAAAAGGACAGGTACTTTCAATGTTAAAGGCAAAATTAAATTTTATATTAATGTTTTTTAATGGGGCGTATTTCAAAAAATAGTAAGTTCCATATTAAAGTCATTTAAAATGGGCACAACTCAAAAAATAGTTTATCAGGAGTTATCATACTTGTTGTCACAGATTACTTTATTCATGCAGATGATAAATTCCAAGTATAAAGTGAAAGGCAAGTACTTTTGAAGTTATAGGAAACATAAAGTTTCATATTAAAGTTGGGGGACTACCAGACACTGCTGCCTCTTACGCCGCAAGACAATAGGAACCCTATGTGTCTACCTGCTATTGCAGGCCACACAAAAACAAGTTTCTGTTATTTCATTTTGCTTTCTTTGTTATATTCAAAACCGTTAGTGGAGAGGACAACACCTGGCCTCTTGATATTAAAACTTTTTTATTGCTTAACTCATTTCTGTGCTCAAACTTAAAACATCTAGTAAACTAACAGCCTTCATCAATTAGAAAAAAACAACAGTTTCTGTTCTTCAGATGTAACTGCGAACAATTACACATATTTTTATTTTTAAGTGTTTTTTAGTTGTTTATGTGATAATAGGTGAATCCACAGAGTAAATGCTTGAGACTCAAACGTTTTAGATATCTGGAAAATAATGATTAACACGGTTCAAATGCTTCTCTATTAGTAATGAATGTTTTCTTTCTTAAGTTGATTGAGTTACTCCTATTCATATGAATAAAATCTGAAAATAAACTGAGAAGAAATGGTTGGTTAAACAGTAGCATTCTTTCCATGTCATATATAGTCACATGACAGTTCTCTTGTTTGTATCTGTTTGAACAACCTTCATCTAACAGGAGAATCATAAACAACACTTTATTTCAAGATATGTTGACATTTAAGTTCTTCCCCTTTTTCGAACAACAGCCATTTTGAATCGTACTTCACACTGGAATGCGTCCATTAAAGCCTGCCGGGCACTGCTGGAGATTGCCTGTATCTGTCGCGAGCCTCCACCAAGCATCAGGTTCTGAAATAAACAACCAGTTACCATGGTAACAACATGACCCAACATCATAAAATTAAAACAGAAGTCCAGTCTCAAATCTCAAGCAACTGATTGGATGAAATGTTGTCTGGTCACCATTACATCCAATCAGATGCTTGTGATTTGAGACTGGTCTCCAATCTAAGTTTTATGATCTTGGGCCCTGATCTCATAAGTCACGTGTAGACACTGATCAGCTGCTAACCAGTGTAGTCTGATCAGGCTCTACTCTGGTCAAAATTCTGTCCTGCAGAAACCACCCATATAAACAATAACAATCTGTGAAGAACACGCTACTGTAAATATAAATATGGAATATTTTAACAGTATGCATTCTGTAGGTTCGTATTATTGGAGTTGTGTATGTAAACTATCTCACGCGAGACTGAAATTACGACAACATAGTGTGATGCAGTATATGACGTCACATAGAACACAGGAAGCTGCAAAATAATGATTCAGAATTGGAAAACGGACATTGTCCGATACGGAATTACTAATCTGACGAGTTGTATCAATTTTGCGGATTAACGCTACATTATGCTGAAAATCATTCATGGGTATATAATAAAGGGTACTTATGCAGAGACTCCTAGGTAAATATCAAATATATCAACATCATTTTATGATTTAGTAGATCATAACATCCTCTTAAATAAGCTAAAGCTATACAAGTGCAGTAATCAAGCATTAACCTGGTTTAAATCTTACCTACTAGATCGCAAACAAAGCGTTTTAATAAAGGAGACAATATCTAAGCTAAGTACAGTACAGTCAGGGGTTCCTCAGGGCTCAATATTAGGACCTCTGCTATTTTTACTTTTCATTAATGATCTTTCACTAACCTTAAGGAATACTATTACTAATACAGACATGTATGCAGATGACACAACAATATGTGATATACATAAATCAAAAACTGTGATTGAAAAAAACCTACAGTCTGCTCTTGTTTTATCAAGTGAATGGTGTGCTCAGAATGGGATGGTTTTAAACACTTAAAAAACTAAGGTTGTACTTATCACAACACCCCATAAAAGAGGGAAAAAAAGATAATTATAACTTGAATCTTACATAAAAAAAATATCCCATTAGAACTTCAAATTTATGGCTTCTGTCAAAAAAAAAATCTTTTGTTTCCCTTGACCATAGAATTGTGTTCTATAAAGCATACATCAAAGTTTGATGATCAAACATTCATAACTATTATCTATATACAACACATTGTCTACATATTTGTTTTTGTATGTACATATTTTAAGAAATGCTTTTTAACCTTTTACTCTACTTTGTTTAAAAATAATATTGCTGATATTTGTATTTTCCATGTCATTTTGTTATAACTCTGTGTTAATTTATATTTCCATGTATTAGCATTGTTTTGTACACATGTTATATGTATTTTTAAGAGGGCCCCTAGGGAGATTAGTCTCTGGCTAATTGGGTCACCATCTATAAATAAAGTCTACTGAATTGAATTATGTTGACATTTCTAAAAGCAGTTGTCAGGAAAAACCACTACAGCTAATATACCGTATTTGTGGGCCGTCATCTGATCTACTATTTTGTTAGATCTATCTCCAGTAAGAATATGCTTTTTTATTCATAAGGTTATTTTTGATGAACTGGTGAACAAAGTAGATCCTGATCAGATTGCATGGATGTACAGACTGATCTGGATCTACACTGTTTGCACATGCAATTAAACCCATAATATACATGTGTATAAAGTAAAAGGTTATATCAATAATTACCATTTCGTAAGTGTTAGCCATTTTCAGTTCGACAGAAATGTTAAGTCTATTGTGTTCATCAACATCCCAATATATTATCTCCTGAAATAAGAAAAACAAACTAATAGGGTAAATGTGTTCTGGAAAGTAAAAATAACTACAGTCATGGTAACTTCATGTGTCTCATATTCTTGTACTAATAGTATATGCACTAAGCACTAAGTAAAGCATTTGTCACCATCAATCTGATTTAAATCATCTCCTGAAAACTGCTTCGCTATCAGGATCTGACGACGAGTAACTTAAACATGCTTATATCACTAACTGTTTGAAAGAATCAGATTGTTGCCTACAAACTCGCAAAAGTGAAAGTAAACATAGTATTTGAAACCCTGGAAAGTGTTGACAGCCTGCGTAAGATGTATTTTGCTCAAGATATATGTGTTTATGTAGTTTTGCATTCTTTTCTGATGTAATGACATCTTCTGATCATTATGCGAGCATTATTAATCATGCTTTCTGTGTTGACAATTTCTAAAAATATATATCGGGGGAAATCCGCTATAGCTTATGTATGTTGTCTGTGGGCCGTCATCAGATCTAACGTTTTGTTAGATCTGACTTTTAGTGAGATTGTGTCACCATAAGACCCCTGTAGATCTAGATCCGTCTGGGCCTCTGTTTCAAGGGTGAAACGGAACCCATGGCAACTGTCAAAACTGTTTCACCCTTGACAAAGGATTGGTACATGTATGATCAAAACTATTAACTAAATACCCTATAAAAAATTTCATTCATGATTATTTTATGGTTTCACAGAACTGTTTTTCAAAACCCGAGTCCATAGTGAAGCAGTTTTGACTGTTTTCTATTTGTGATAAATTCGTAATACAAAGGATGTGTATAAAAATCAAGTGCCACATAGATAGGCTATGATTAGCTATAATCACTTTATTCTTTTGCATATCCTATTAATACAACAAAAGATGCTGATGTGAAACTAAATACTCACTGGTTCCTTCACATAGGGTAGATAAGAGTCCATATTGTCGAGGAGGCTCTGTGTGACACACATCTTGGCAATATCATACGGGTGTTGGTCTGTCACCACGCTGCTATGGTACACCCAATTACTGGGCTTGGCAATCTTCACCAAGTATTCCTGAAAGATCAATCTGGATTTTTGAAAGTGCAATATCTGAAATGGGAATCTTAAGAGTAGTGATGTCAAACTGACTCAATCAGTACTATGAAAAACTATATAGGGCTTCACAAGCAATGCTTTGACTTAATCCCCCTTTCTGAAATTCCCTCTTGTGAAATGTTAGTTACATGGATATAATCATGTTCCCTTGCCTATTTTTGCACATCTGAAATTCAAGGGTCAAAATAGAACCCAGGTCATTTTCCAAGGTTTAAAAAACATTGGCCCTTAGACTGAAATTCTGGAGGGCAAAGTGAGCTTCAAATGGTGAATCAAGCATAAATGTACACTTTCTAAGGTCAAATGGATAACCTTTAAAATGCCATTGCTTCTATGTACTGGTGCTGGATAATTATATTGATATTTATGCATATATGTGTGTGTGTGAAAGTATGAGCTGGCAAGCACAGTAGCAAATAGTACAATTTGGGGCACATAACGAGAAAAGGTACCTTCGGACAGTTGACTTCAACCCTTGAAATGACGTCATAAAGTTAAGCAGGTGATATTAATTTTTATGAAATTCGCAATAAAAATACCATTTTATTGTCAAAATGTGTAACAGAGTTACTTTTTAGTTATCAGAAAATAATAGGTAGTTGTTAGTAATTTCTAAATATAGTAACAACTAAAATGTCACAAAATCTGACCGAAGGTACCTTTTTTCGTGGCGTGCCCCATTTAACCCATTACTTCAAGGGATAGTTTAGGAGAACAGTGTAGATCCAGATCAGCCGGAAAATCTGTGCCATCTGATCAGCATCTACTTTGTTTACTTAGAACTTGATTCATAAGGTTATTTCTAACAAAGAAGCAAACAGTGGTAAAGTGGATAAAAATTCTGAACAGGGAAATAACATTAAAGTTACATTTACTGCATTAAAAGAAACAACACAATCAACAAATGTATACAATCAACAATGTCTAAATGTATATCTATATGACATCAATTCTATGAGATGAAGTGATAACATTTAATGTTGAATCTTGTAAGCTTTTTGATAGTATTTAACGGCATTATATTATTTGTAAGAGACTAGGCACTTATCTTCTATGGTCTAAAACATATTGTGATGCCTTATATAGACCTGGTGGGCCGAAGATTCAAAGCAGCCGTTCACTGTTCTCATCCCTTTACCCCACCAATGTTGACTGAGCATCTATTTCAAGCCAATTAACTTTTTTTATTTGATTAAAGTCATTCTACTTTTAAAGATAATTAAATCACTGATATTTTAAGGAAATGTTGGAAAAGAAAATAATTACCCTTATTGCATCTATCCCTGTTCCATCTACCGCAGAAGTAAGGAAAACTTCATCAAAGTTTCCCCAACCACCCTTTGTTTTGATTGCTTCCTTCATCAATGAAACTTTTTCTGTCCAATCAAAATCCTCCTTTGGTTCTTCATCATGCAAGGCGCTTTGTGATTGGTCAGAAAATTCAGGTAAGGGTGCTCTTGATTGAATGGCTGCTAAGAAGTCAGACTGGTATGATTTCTCTGTAATTCTGATACCCATTGATTCTTCTTGTTCTGTTTCAGTGGGTTCTTGTGTGCATCTTATTTCATCAGTAATCTCATAAGTATCTGTTTCACAAACAGTGCTTTTCTGAGAAATTCCTTCATAATGGTCAACATGTATATCATGATCAAGTTGTGTACATGTAATATTGTTTACATTTTTTTCACTAGCCATTTCTACTTTTTCATTTTTGACAACCTGTGTATTACTTTCTTGTTTTGTTTCTTCTATTCTGTTTATGTTTACAGTGTCACTTCCACCTGTGTGAATATTTAACTTTTTGAAAATTCTTGCAGCTACAGCATCTGATTCTGCAGCTTTTTTCTGTTTTGAATTTAGCACAGATCTATCTACAATATTTTCTTTTACGTCTTTTTCTGTCAAAGATTTATCATCAACATGACCAGATGTTCTTTTCTTATCTGAACAACTGACATTATCCTCACATGTGTTACTCTCTACTCTTTTACTTGACAATTCTCCGTATTTTTTCTCCAACCGATCAAACAAGCTTTTTGTATCTTCACCTCTCTCCTTTTTTCTCTCTGTAATTTTTCTCCCGAATTCCTTTCCTCCAATCTTTCCATCAGCCAGTCTGCTGGTCACACCTAGCAATATCCTCTGCTGTTTTAGGACACTCTTTCCCCGAAGTTCATCAATCTGTTATCAGCCATAAAGGATAATTATTAACCTTTACTACATATATAGGCCCCTATCACTTGGGAGAACAGTGTAGATCTAGATCAACCAGCACATCCATGCCATCTGATCAGGATCTACAGTGTTTGCTATTTGATTCATTGGGACACTTCTGACCAATATTGTGACCAGTGCAGGTCCTGATCAGATAGCATGGATGCACCAGCTTATCTGGATCTACACCGATTGCACATGCGTAAAAATGCATTCATATTAGAGAAATGTGTTATACGTATCATAATGAGATGGCCTCTGAGATGACAGGTATTGCAATACAATCCTAGAGAATCACGATATGTAATGCAATAGGCTGACAGGATTTTTTTTGTCTTAGTGCTATTAATTTTTTCCTACATTACTGGCTGTTTTGTTAATGCCTGTAATAATAAGAAAATTTGAAGCAAATCTAATTCTTGTAAGTTATCCTGATCTCTTAAATAACAACAGTGAAGGATAATTATTTTATTGTATGTTTTTCTGTGAATTAAGAGAATTTACCCGAAAAAAAAAAGTGGTATTTCACTGTTTTCAAACAGTGTAATATCATTTTTATTTTCGAAGATGTTTTCACGTTGGTACCCAAACGCACATAAAATACCAAATGAGAACGTTAAGCAAACATGCTCAAATTTGTATATTTGACTTCATGACTTCACATCATAAACAAGCAGTTTTGGTGCCATTTCTTGCAATTTTTCTGTCAAATTCTCGCAAAATTTGCACTGAAAGCATTAAATATAAAGAAAATTTGTTTTTACCAATTAAAGATAGAAAAATATTTCACTTGTGAACTCCAGAATCATGTATTTTCACTTGTGGATTTGCAACTCATGAAAATACGAATTCTGGAGCACACTTGGTGAAATAAATTTCTACCTTACACTGGTTAAAACAAATATCCTCTATATACTTACTATATGGAGCGCCTGTGATATGACAGGTATTGCAACAAAATCCTAGAGATTCATGATATGTATTGCAATAGGCTGACATGATTTTAATCTGTTGTTTTGGTGCTTTTTTTTCCAAACTACTAGCCTATAACTAATGCATATAATTAAAAGTGAATTTGAAGCAAATCTGAATCTTGTAAGTTATCCTGATGTGTTCTATATCAACAGAGTTTAAACAGAATTCAATATAAAGGAAATGGAAATTAAGTTATAGCCAGCATTGGGTTTTCATTATCCCTCTGTGTTCCTTTTCCATCCAAAAGGATAACAAGAAATGAGAAAATATTTTGCCATTTATTATTTGAACACAGCTTGACATAAGGTGTTTGAAAAAAAAAGCTTAATTCAGATTAGTACTACACATATTAATACCTTGTTAAGAATGAGGAATGATCTTATATCTCTGTGTAGATGTAGAACCTTGATGAGCTCTGGATGCAGCTTGTATCTGGTCCACTTGTCAGCACTGTCAACTATCACCCCAACTACAATTTACATACAGTAAAGATAGTTACCATTACAGTCATTCTTCCAAGCAAGCCGGATTTACCACAAGCTGTGGGTGTTACACAAGTATAGAGCTTCTGCCAGCAGAGCAAATATGGATTGCTGAGTTGCAGAAATGAACAAGAGAATCAGTAGAACAGATAATGCACCTCAAAAGCTCTACACACATTACAAGAAGTGGGGAATGAAAAGAAATAGTTAAGTCTGTGACTCTTCACTCCAAAGATACCCCTTTATCACAAGGCCCAACAGTGTAGATCCAGATCAGCCGGTGCATCTATGCCAACTGATCAGGATCTATAATGCTTTTGGATTCATTTGGTTATTTCTGACCAATATGCAGATGTGCCAGCTGATCAGGACCTACACTGGTTGCACACATTCAAAACACTTAAATATGGAGTAAAGAGTTACAATGATGATTCTTTTTAGGAGTTGTTCAGATATGAACAACATGTACTATCTTTATATAAAAAAACAAGCAAATTCGTTAACCAAGTACTGGTAATTACTAACACAACAGCTGGCGACATAAGGCTTTATTTACACAATATCATGGCAAAACAGTGAAAAACGAACTTCAGTTGATGAAAAGGGTTGAGACGTAAACTCTTGTTGAAATCAAGAAAGCAGTAGCAAAAAACAGCACGGAAATGAATATTGCTATGCATGCATAATTCAGTAAAACTTCGAAAACTCGAATACTCTGGGGGATATTGAAAATGATCGAGTTTTCCATGGTTCTCCAGTTTTCATGTTTTTCTTTATGAGGTCCGATTTTTTCAGTCAAGTGGTATGAACACATGTTTGTGACCTTGTTGTTGACTACGTAATCGTGTTATCATCTAAATTATTTAACGATTCATATGACACTGTATTTAGTTACACCGTTGTATCTGTTTGAAATGTTTTTGATGTATTTTTTTTAAAGAAAACGGAGTTTTAAACATTTCATGTTGACATTGTCCGAGAACTAGTATACTTTACAAACAGTGTGTCGTTATTTTATACGCATGTAAAAATAACAAAGAAAAACATCTCCTCTTGGTATTGATGGTTCCCAGAAAGTTTCATTGAAATCCATCCAGTAGTTGCTGAGAAATAGCACAGAAATAAATACTGCTCTATATGCATAAAGCATAACTTATCAAAGGGCCTTAACTCTTTGTTAAACGGTCTGACTGGAACAAGACACAGATATGCGCATCTCCTCTTGGTATTGATGGTTCCCAGGAAGTTTCCATCCAGTAGTTGCAGAGAAATAGCATGAAAATGAATATTGCTCTATATGCATAATGCATGACAACGCCAAAACAATATCCCCCTCCTGATTTCATCGGCAGGAGATATATATTTAAAGGAAAATAATTCTACTACATGTATATTCTTACCAACATCTGCTCCTTCTAGACTTCTCTCTGGATCTGTCAACATTTTTCCATCACAACGATGTCTGTAAGGCAACAGAAAACTATTACATTGATACGAACAAATTAACCTCTTATTCCTTATATACAGGTTTACTTGCATGTACAGTTAAAATCCAGACCGGCCAGCCTACCTGTGAGGTCAGATCAAGATCTACACTTTTTACATCTGTCAGAAGTAGTCTAACAAATAAACTAGAATGTTGTGTTCCGCGGAACACATGTGTTGCCTGCTTGCAAACAGTTGAAATGTGGGCCTATGTTTAATCATATATAATAAAATGTTTTTATTCAAGTTGATTTCAATACTACACCACAGAACACACGAGTCACCTAAATTGCATTTGAAAGGGGAATAACTAAAAAAAATGGTGAAACCTGAGTTATCATTCTTCACCAATTGGTACGTGCATAAAGATGAAATATTCAAAGAATTAAGTGAACTGAACAAGTACTTTCAATTTTACAGGCAACATTATGTTTCATGTTAAAGTTGCATTTGAAAGGGGCATAACTCTTAAAATATTCAAACAGGAGTTTTCATTCTTTTTGTCAACAATGTCATTGTTCATGCAGATGATAAATTCCAAGTATTAAGTGAATACATGTTGGACAAATACTTTCAAAGTTATATGCAATATTAGGTTGCATTTGAAAGGGATAAACTTAAAAATAGTTAAACAGAGTTATGTTGTTGTATCCTATGTTGTTGTTCATGAAGATGAAATATTTCAAGTATCATGTAAATAACACAAGTACTTAATATTGGCAACATAAAGTTTCATGTTAAAGTTTCATGTGAAAGGGACATAAGTCATAAAAAAGTCAAACAGGAGTTATCATTCTTGTTGTTAGTGATGACGTTGTTCATGAAGATGATATATTCTGAATATTAAGTGAACATGACAAGTACTTTAAAAGTTAATGTCAAGTTAACTAAAAAAATATTCAAACAGAAGTAATGGTCCTTATTGTAACCGATGTTGTTGTTCATGCAGATGATATATTCCAAGTTTTAAGTGAAAAGGACAAGTACTTTCAAAGTTATAGGTAACATTAAGTTTCATGTTGAAGTTTTATTTGAAAGGGGCATAACTAAAACAAGAAGCTGTGTTCAGAAAACACATATGCCCCCGGTAGCGAAGTTTGTAACGATACAAATTTTAAATGATAGCTCAGTGTTAAAACTGCAACTAAAATCACAAGTAAGTTCTAAATAATGATAATAACCATCTGGTGCCAGAACCTGTACATGAAAAGAATTTATCATAACAAGAGCCAGTCAGAAACGACTGCACGCTCGACTATTCGAAGTCAGACATATTTAAGCACATTTAAAACTGGGCTTCATTTTAACTGGGGAGTGATTCAGGAGTTTATGACTCCCAACACACACACATGAACAAAAGTTTCTTAATCCAAGTTAGGAAATCAATAAATTACAGTAACTTTATTATTGTAGTTTTTTTAGAGGGTTTACACAACCCAGTCCATACACCCCCGATCCCACACCCATCAACCCACTATCCCTGCCCACCTATAGTGATGTAGTGGGGTGTGGTGTAGCATAGTAAGGTATGGTATGCTGGTTGCTGTTGTTGGTGGTGTGGGTGTTGTTGCTGTTGTTGGTATTGTTGTTGGTGTTGGTAATGTTGGTGTTGTTGGTGGTGTTGATGTTGTTGTTGGTGTAGTTGTCAGTGTTGTTGGTGTTGTAAGTTGTTGATGTTATTGTTGTTGGTGTTGTTGATGCTATTGTTGGTGGTGGTGGTGTTGTTGTTGGTGGTGTTGTTGACGGTGTTGTTGGTGGTGTTGTTGACGAAGTTGTTGGTGGTGTTGTTGACAGTGTTGTTGGTGGTGTTGTTGACGATGTTGTTGACAGTATTATTGTTGGTGGTGTTGTGGGGTGGTGGTGGTGTGGTGTGAGATGGGGTGGTGTGGTGGTGGTGAGTGGTGGTGGTGGTGGTGTGCTGTGGTGTTGTGTGGTGTGGTGTGGTGTGGTGTGCTATGGTATGGTATGGTATGGTATGGTATGGTATGGTATGGTATGGTATGGTATGGTATGGTATGGTATGGTATGGTATGGTATGGTATGGTATGGTATAGTATAGTATAGTATAGTAACCACTCAACACTTTCATCAAAGTATGTTAAGTACATCTGTTTTAAACCTTTTCTATAGCATTATCTTAGAAAAACACTAACATTGAAACTTTAACCATAATTTCTAAGTCTTAATTCTAATTTCTAAGCGAAAAAGGGCAAAAATCAAATAAAACAAGATAACCGTTTATATCCAAGTATAAAATGGGGAAATAATCCCAGAAAAAAGGTAGCCAGACTTACGTAACTTGTAAGGGTCATCATCTGTGCACTGTTAAGTATGTGTGTAAACTTTAATGCCAGATCTCTTTGTGGATATTGCGAAATATCCAACATGCCGAAGTAAGTTAACAATTTTCTAAGTACAAAAAGGGGAGACAACACCAGAAATAAGGTACCCAGAGTTATGAAACTTGTCAGTGTCATGACCTGTGAACTGTTAAGTAAGTGTGTAAACTTTCATGCCAATGCTCTTTGTAGAAATTCAGAAATATCCAACTTGCTGAAAATGTTAACCATTTATCTCTAAGTACAAATTGGGGAGAAAACCCTGAATTAAGATAGCCAGAGTTATGTAACTTGTTAAGAGTCATACCCTGTGCACTGTATAGTAAGTTTGTAAACTTTCATGCTAATGATCTTTGTAGAAATGGAAAAATATCCAACTTGCCGAAACAGGTTAACCATTTTTCTAAGTACAAAAAGGGGAGATAACACCAGAAATAAGGTACCCAGAGTTATGTAACTTGTCAGGGTCACGACCTGTGAACTGTTAAGAAAGTGTGTTAACTTTCATGCCAATGCTCTTTGTAGAAATTCAGAAATATCCAACTTGCCGAAAAATGTTAACCATTTATCTCTAAGTACAAATATGGGAGAAAACCCCGAATTAAGATAGCCAGAGTTATGTAACTTGTTAAGAGTCATACCCTGTGCACTGTATAGTAAGTTTGTAAACTTTCATGCTAATGATCTTTGTAGAAATGGAAAAATATCCAACTTGCCGAAACAGGTTAACCATTTTTTTAAGTACAAAAAGGGGAGATAACACCAGAAATAAGGTACCCAGAGTTATGTAACTTGTCAGGGTCATGACCTGTGAACTGTTAAGTAAGTGTGTAAACTTTCATGCCAATGCTCTTTGTAGAAATTGAGAAATATCCAACTTGCCGAAAAATGTTAACCGGACGGACGGACGGACGGACGGACGGAAAGACGGACGGACGGTTCAATCACTAGATGCCGGGGGCATAAAAATATTGAAACTGGAGTTATCATTCTTGGTGACACAGATAGCGTTGTTTATGCTGATGGTATATTTCAAGTATGAAGTGAATAGGACAAGTACTTTCAAAGTTATAGGCAACATTAAGTTTCATATTAAAGTTCCATATTAAAGTCATTTGAAATGGGCATAACTCAAAAAATACTGAAACAGGAGTTATCATTCTTAATGTCACAGATGACGTTGTTCATGCAGATGATATATTTCAAGTATTAAGTTAATAGGACAAGTACTTTCGAAGTTATTAGCAACATTAAGTTTCATATTAAAGTTGGGGGACTACCGGAAACATCACTGCCGACGACGACAACGACATCGCCGGACAATAGGATCCCTATGTGTCTACCTGCTATCGCAGGCGACACAAAAACCAACAGTTTAGATCTTGATCAGACAGCACAGATCTTCCAGCTGATCTGGATCTACACTGGTGGCAAAAGTGTGTTAAAACGTGTATATATATATAGAGGGTTAACATAAAAGAATTTGAAATTTAAACACTAAGTCCCAAATGATATTACCCTTTATTATTAAGGAGTCAACCCGTACGGACACAGCACCTATCCATGCAAAACCAATTACAGTACCTATTAAACTAACCAGAACATACCCAAAACATGTAGATTGGATAACCCTGATAAACGTAATCATCACTGCATGACACCAGAAATCATCGTGCAAAAACTATATGTATGGGGAGATTTTTACTGTTGCCACACTGCACAAAAACCGCTACTATGAATTCTAAATGATACTGCCCCTACTGTGGAGCCAACCCATACACCAACAGCAACTAGCCATGTCGGAAACCGTTTATACTCAAGCTGAACAAACTAAGACTCCATGGTCTCTAAAATGACTAATTACAAGCTAGAATTTGAGATTGGTCTCAAATCGAGATTAACATTTGGTAATTCATCTTAACTTCAGAAATTGGTCCGTAATCTGGAATTAGTTATCAATTCTAAAGGTTGTCTCAATTCTGAGAATAGTCTGAAATCACGAGACTGGACTGATATCTGGAGACAAGTCTCAAATTTGGTGCTAAGTCTAAAAATTGGATCTATTGGCTTTGTATCTGTACATACATCTCAAATCTGTCGTATAATTTTATAATCTTTGACCCAGGAAAAACTGTCTCAGAAGTAACAATTATCAAATAATACATGTTTTACAAAAATTTATTGAAATAACACAGAATTACAGTGCTAACAGAACCTAGAAAGCAAGATGATTAACCTTTTACTCAGCTTACATGTAAATATGGTTTCTTATTACATTATCTGGTGTGTTTTACTCAGTTTATATAGCCTAAATGGGGGAATAAGCTTAATATCTGAATGCAAGCTGATGAAATCCATACCTTTTTCTTTCAACTCGAGTCAGAACACCTGGAGTATCAACAAATATCTGAAAACAAAAACAAACAACAACATAGTATCACATACTGGATATTGGCAATTTTATAACCCTCTACTCCATAAATACAACTGTATGTGTGGGCAAACTGGTGATCCAGATTAGCAAGCACATTTGTGCCATCTTATCAGAATCTACACTGTTCACTGTTAGATTCATTATAATATTTCTGACCAAGATGCAACCAGTGTAGATTCAGATCACTACACTGGTCCCACATGCATAATATATGGAAAAAAAGGTTAAATGGGTAATATGTGTAACACCATGACATAGGCATTGCAAATTCACATTTTGATCAGGGTCTCACTGTTTGCCAATCACTCACAGAATATCTGAATGCATCTATAAAACAGTTTAGATCATTTACAGAATGTGTATCTTACAATCTCCTAAAAATGTTTTTGAAAGACTAAATCTCAAAGTTAAATACTTCTGATCTCAAAAGTTCATACTTCTGATCTCAAAGTTTCATACTTCTGATCTCAAAAGTTCATACTTCTGATCTCAAAGTTTCATACTTCTGATCTCAAAGTTTCATACTTCTGATTTCAAAGTTTCATACTTCTGATTTCAAAGTTTCATACTTCTGATCTCAAAGTTTCATACTTCTGATCTCTTAAGTTTCATACTTCTGATCTCAAAGTTTCATACTTCTGATCTCAAAGTTACATGCTTCTGATTTCAAAGTTTCATACTTCTGATTTCAAAGTTTCATACTTCTGATCTCAAAGTTTCATACTTCTGATCTCAAAGTTTCATACTTCTGATCTCAAAGTTTCATACTTCTGATCTCAAAGTTTCATACTTCTGATCTCTTGAGTTTCATACTTCTGATCTCAAAGTTTCATACTTCTGATCTCAAAGTTACATGCTTCTGATTTCAAAGTTTCATACTTCTGATGCAAAGTGGAAATTATGAAGAAAGACTTTCATTATAGTGAAATGCAAGGCAAGTGTAAATATGTCATAAAAAAGATTATTTCTGTCCAACTTTATTGATAGATGTTGTGCAACTGCTGTGAAGATTCTGCAATCATTCATTCAATGCTGCAGATGATGATCAAAGACATTTTTCAATAAAATAGAGCCAAGCAATTAGGGTTTTTTGCAAAAATATATACCAGAAAACAACCTGATTAAATTTTGCAAGTTTTAAACCATTTACAGACTTAACATCAGCTTTCAAAAATCTAATCTGTTGACTGTTTCTCGTATTAATTCGCAGTTATGGTTCCTGCACTCAGCCCTTCCTCACAGAAAAAAAATGCAGATGTATATTCATTATTTTTATTACTTACATGATTTCACTTGAAATAAAACCTATATATATTTAGTAAAAGGTGAATATTGTTACTGACTTACAATCTGTGTGTTGTCCTTAGTAAACATAGCATTTTTGTTGCTTCTAGTTGTGTGCACTTTCTTTGACACAGCATTTACCTAGAAAATAGAATCCAACTTCATAATGACTTCTATTCCACTCAATCTCAATACACCTTTAAATGTTGATTTTTTAAATTTTTATACAAAAACAATTATTAAAACATGTTCATGATTAGGAACCAAAATCATAAAACTGAGACTGCCGACCAATATGAGTGGTTAGAAAAAAGATTTAATAAAAAATCAGTTTTCTACTAAAACAGCAGATTTCATTCGAAAATTTATTAATAAAACTGTTCTAAACACAGCATCCAGCTAACTTACTTTCCAGCCCATTAGACTGTTAACCAGTGAGGACTTGCCGGCATTTGGGGCTCCTATGATAGCTACACGTATCAAATGGGGATTTTCTGGCTGGTCAGGTTTCATCAAGTAACGTCTGTAAAGGTCCTCTGAAAAACAGGTGCAATAGTATTATTTTGTTATACAAATTTATGTTAATCATTAGCTACTGACTACTTTGAAAAATAATAATTGAGGGCAATCTCAACCTTTCAGTCAATCCTAGGTTTTCTTATCAAGAATTTCTGCGTAAGCCAGCAAGAATCTTCTTATCACTTCTACTCAATTGAAAATTCACAGAACATTTTTCTGTGTATTAATATATTAAGACAATTTCTTTTAACCTTTTAGCTCCACACATAATTATGTGTTTTAACATGTGCTACCAGTTTAGATCAGATCAGCTGGCACATCTGTGCCATCTGATCTACATGTAACTCTACACTGGTTGCTTCTTAGTCACATATAACCTAATGGTTCTAAAGCCTATAGCACTGATACTGACCAGAAGGCATGAATGGATTTGCCAGCTGATCAGGATCTATACTGTTCACACATGGGACATCAGCCATAATTGTTGACGATAAAAAGTAAACTTTCTGAGCAAGTTTCAGAAGCTGCAAACTGTAATGTGAAGCAAATGAAAAGGTTATTATGTATATTTTATTTCTGCTTTTCAGCGAATTATAGAATTTTCCTGGTGAAATAAAAATGGTTTTTCACTGTTTTCAAACAGTGGAATATTATTTTTATTTTCACTGATTTTTTCATGTTGGTACCCAAACACACATAGCATACCAAATGAGAACGTTTAGAAAACGGGCTAAATTTGTATGTTTGACGTAATGACGTCACGTCATAAACAAGCAGTTTTGGCGCCATTTCTTGCAACTTTTCTGTCAAATGCACGCAAAATTTGCACGATAAGCATAAAATAAAAAGAAAATTTGTTTTTACAACTAAGTTTTAAACCTTTTCACAATGTTCTTTCGCTGTATATAATACTATTAATAGTTATATTAAGAAAAATAAAGTTAACGGTGGTACCTGGGTTTCTATCCAATGTGCGACTATTTGGTGGGTTATGCAAGCTCTGTGATTTGGTTGTTTCTGGAGAGATTTCTGTGGACTGATTATCATTATTACCGGTAGATGTAAATGATTTATTGTCTCCGTAATGTTTAATATCATTATCTGAAACCTGCTCTGATATTTGGCGAGAACAAACTTTCTCAAGGAAGTAGCGGCATCGACTCCATGATATATCTGAAAGAAAATACTTGTCATTTAAATTCCTCTGATACATCATGATACATATGTGTGTCATAACAGTATGATTATGATGGTGGTAATCCTTTCTCACACTACTTCCTCCTTTAGATGAGCATAGACTCCACTGGAAAAAATCCTTCAGCTTAGTGGGTTATCCATAGGTTTTTAGCTTTCTTTAAATTATCAAGTGACTTAGTATTTTTATTAAAAGTATGTATCATACCATATTCTTAAACATTGATTTGTTGTTTTGTTTTAATTGCTGCGGTACTATATTTTATTGCCTTGTGTTGTGCCTTATGCTACCAATCTTCAATGTCATTAATTAAAAAAAAATCAATTGTAGTGCATGTACTGCAGCAAAAATGTATACTGGTTACATTATCTATGCGTCTTTCTCATTGATTTTTGTAAGTTAGTTTCACTGTGAGCAATTTTCGACATAATTATATAGTTTGGCAAAATAAGCAGGTAAAGTTCTATAAATATCAAATTATATTTGATTACATTAGTCATTACATATTTCTTCTGACAATTACTGTTTTGTCCCAAATTTCACTAAAAACAAATATTTGTCTACTTCTGTTCCGACACTGGCATTTTAAAGGGGAATCACTGTGAAAAGTTTTCCAATAAAATGCCCTTGTGACTCTTCAGACCTTGAGAGACAGGGACCTGAGTTATGGGAGCTATTGATCCCATTAATGTGCTAATGGCAGCAGTACACTGTTGACCTTTGAGAAAGAGCAGACCCATAACATATTCAAACCATGGCTCAATAAGGGTATGGAGTTAATGGAGTTAAATGTACAAATAAAAGATTACAACACCATGGTGGTCATCATGCAGGAAAAGAAGAATACACCAAGAGTATTTTATTGGTTGTACAGACTTCGCGAAAGGCGTCGGTCCATCGGACATGTCCGAGAGATTTGGCTTCGGTCCAGTAAAATGTCATATGGATGCAGTAAAGAGTTTGTAGCCATAGATGCGAATTGGCCCTGGTCAAATTTGAAGATAAGAGGTAAGTGGGCAAACTGTAAGCTTCATGGCACTTTAAAATATTTTTAGATGCTATATTTGCAGTTTCAAATCTGTAGCTAGGATCCCCAAAAATTGCCTGACATGCTCTTTTTGACCTTGACACTTTCAGTGTGAGGCAGGTGCTTGGAAATGCGAAACTAATACATTTCTGGCTCTGCCTTCAGTTTAACTTGCAATTCTCAAGGGGCATACAAACAAGTGTGAGAAGTGCAAAATCTAGGTGGTTATGGTATATTTTGAGTATGATTTAATGAATCAGTAGGGATTTTACCATGTGTGAGTGGCAAGCATTTATTTTGGTTGTTGGCAATAAGAAAGCTGTTAACTGATGAATGTTTGAAATTTTGCCTCGTCGGCCGACCAGTTTTTGCGACCAGAATTTTAAAGTTAATGGTACTTAAAAATCAACTGATATGTTTTGAATATAATTTTGCTTTGTTTTCATAAACTGAATGTCATTGTGATGTCAGTTATGTGCCCTTTCTGTTTCAGGTATGTGCTAGTAGGGAGCAAGTGGACTTGTCGTGTCGGCTGTGATTCTTTGGTTTGCGATATATCAGAATAACCGTTTACTGCCGCCTCAAGGATTTTGCTGAAATTTGTAAGTGTTCATTATGTCATAATTTTGGTCTAGAATTCTGTGTTGGACTGCCATATTTGCAAAATGACATCATTTTAAGCTGTTAAATACTTGCTGACAAGCTGATGGTTAAAAATAAAGGGAGGTAATTACAGTTTTTGAGGAAAAAAATGCTGCACCGAGCCATAAAAACCAGTCGCGAAATGTCAGAAATGTATATTTTCATAGAAAGTCCATCAAATACATCATGAAAATGTCTCAAATGATTACGAAAGAGCATTTGGCATAATATTTGCTCGAAAATCAAGCCGATAAAAAATAATTAAGAAAAATTAAGATCGGCAAGCAAATTTCCACAGTCCGAGCTTTGCGAACCGAGACATAAATTCTGGTCGACTAATGAAAATCAAGTTCTAGAACTATGTAGGGCTTGCCATGAACACTGTTATTAGTTTAGCAGGTATTTTAGCCAAGATAGGCAGGATTTGGCCTTAAAGCTGTAGTCTGTTATGTCACTTTAGCTGTTTTTTTCCTTTCTGCAGCCAGAGGTAAGAATTTCATCATTTGCTATTTTTCATGGCCATTTTATAATTCAATCATCATTCTTGTGACATAAGAGCAAGCATAAACATAAAGTGTGATGTGTGTAATGGTTGAAAAGTGGCAGTTGATTGGCAGGAAGGTATGCAGGTGGTTCATATGAGCAACTGAAACATGATGACAGCATGGTAGGTGAGTGATTAAAGTGAATTATGGCCAGTTTTGCCTGTTTGACTGATAAAATTTGCTGTGCCCGACATATTTTTACAAAAATAAGTGCTTGTAACAGCATATTTTTCATTGTTCATCTTCTAGGAGCTTCTTTATGGTATATGATTGTCAGGTCTTCTGGTTCCAATGTCTGTTTTGTTGCATTTCTTAGAAGCACTGTATTAATGTACTTGACTGTAACTGGAGGCAAAATTGGTCAGTTTTGGTAAGTGAGTGGTGATAAGTCATTTGCTCTTTACACCTGCCAGGATGATGATACTGGCTTGGTTTTGGTCTCATTTTGCTCAGAAAAGGTTCTAAACTTGAACAGAGATGAGTTAATGGCTTAAAGGAAATCACTCTCTGCTCTTAAGGATGCAGTAAAGAGTTTGTAGCCATAGATGCGAATTGGCCCTGGTCAAATTTGAAGATAAGAGGTAAGTGGGCAAACTGTAAGCTTCATGGCACTTTAAAATATTTTTAGATGCTATATTTGCAGTTTCACATCTGTAGCTAGGATCCCCAAAAATTGCCTGACATGTTCTTTTTGACCTTGACACTTTCAGTGTGAGGCAGGTGCTTGGAAATGCGAAACTAATACATTTCTGGCTCTGCCTTCAGTTTAACTTGCAATTCTCAAGGGGCATACAAACAAGTGTGAGTAGTGCAAAATCTAGGTGGTTATGGTATATTATGAGCAAGTGGACTTGTCGTGTCGGCTGTGATTCTTTGGTTTGCGATATATCAGAATAACCGTTTACTGCCGCCTATGTTGTCGGTCCTCATGTCCGGCGATTTAAAATCTAAGGGAAGCAACCTTTTCTTCTGAAACTGTGAAGGGAAGTAACCCTGCGAGAAGTTTGTCTTCTAACCCACAGTAGTTACTTCCCTTTAGTCAAAGTAAAATGGTTTGTGATTGGTTGCCCGATTCCCATTGTCCAAAAGCAAACTCAATAACATAATCCAACGACCTTGAAAAGAAAAATGGAGTTTTGGCTGTCTTGTGTTTGCAGTTGTGTTCAATCTGGTGATATTTCACGAATCACAGAGCAAATGCCGGCGTCTAGGCCATTCAGTTTCAATTTTAGCGAAAATTTAAAATGGCTTTGTTGCCAGTGTTGATTTTCATCTCACGGAAATAATAAAATGGAAGTCTAACAAAGTTTCATAGAATAAAAGTTTGAATTTGTTTTAAACAAATTAAAGACAGACGATCAGCAGACTAAGCAGTCAAAGTAAGTTATCTTTTATAAACTGCAAGTAGCGTAATAAACTTAAGATTACATGTACATCTCTTCAATTTTCTTGTTTGTTATTCTGTGGCTAAAAACCATACATGCCATATTTCTGGAAAGCATTCCAGGGGATTTGGTTCAAAATTCCAGGGGATTCCGATATAATTCCAGGGGATTTTTTAATGCGGCTAATCAAGCAGAATTTACTAGAAACTAAACTAAGATGCAATATTAAATATAATTATTTATCCTCATTTATTTAAACAATATTTTTATTATGTTGTATTTTTTTGGTAACAGGGTGTCGGCACATAATAAAACTATATAAATAAACACTATATGAACAGTCCGACAAACTCTGATGTGCATAGCACAGACTAACATCAGTTAGAACAATTATTTAAGTTAACTAACATGGACTTGGAGGTTATTAACTTGCTACAGATGCTAAGTTCGAACACTCAACATATGGCCTCTGCAGTCAAACCAGACCAGGAGTCAGTCTGCATATTTCTAAGTAAGCTAAGGGGGTTTGTTTGGGAAAGTCTTTGTGCATTTGCATCATAATTTCTATTTTCTGTTCAAAATCCCCATGAAAATTAAATATTGCTGCCCAAAAATTGTGTTCAAGCAACACTACTGAAGTCCATCTGGATCCGTCCCTGAATATATCAAATGTTGCAGCTTGGCTATTATATTTTTATTCCAAGGATGCAAGAATCGGCTTGACTGGTTATTTCTTCCTACTTTGTAATTAAAAAGATATTTGCAAACGTGCCAAAACGTTAATTGTTGGTCGAATGACGAATAATTTTTATCCGAAAGTGTCCCATTATCCGGATACACACATATTTTGGACATCATAAAAACCGTCAATCCTTAAACAAGTCTGCTAATTGTACATTAACAGACGGTATACTTGTGATTTCATTCACAATTACCTATGCAAACAATCAATTATCCAATAAACAATCCTGTTAAGTGTCAATTCTCACTAAATAATCGATAATCCTCTCGATGACACTAATTAGACGAATTCGGAACGTTTTGACACAACCGTTAGGAGTCCGGGATACGTAACGGTGTATTCGGCGTTTAGACAAATGTCTGATGAGAGCAACAAAAATGCATTTTTATACCGTTTTTCTTAACTTTTGTTAATTCCGGGGGATTTTCGTATCCCGCCGGGGGGCCAGGGGATGGCTCTAAATTCCGGGGGATTTTTCCCCCGCCGGGGGATATGGCATGTATGCTAAAAACTAACTAAGTTTAAGCAAAACTGGTAAGAATGGTAAGTTTTATTGGTGAAAGTTAGTATTTCAAACAAATGTACCTTAAAAAGGCAAAAAACTAAGTATTTTGCAATATCTGTCTTTTTTTCGGTCCGGCAGATTTTCTTTCGGTCAGACAAAATATCATTCAATGATTGCTTACAGGACCGAATGTCCGGCAAATTTTTTGGCCTTTCGCGAAGTCTGGTTGTATGTTTTTTTTTATACAGTGGAACTCTGAATTTGCTTTTCTTAATTTTCATTTTCAGTCAAACCTGTCTTTAGCAGCCACCCAAGGGAGTGACAAAAAGTGGCTGCTGAATACAGGTGGCTGTTACAGACAGTAAAAAATTAGAACAAAATGTCTGGTCATATTCAAACGGGCTGTTTAAGACAGGTGGTTGCTATTCGCAGCTGGCTGGTTCCAATGTACTTCATACAAAAATCGAGTCAGCTCTGCTATACCAGAATTTTTTTGATGCCTATTATGAATATTTGAAGCAGTTTTTATAGTTCTACTTAGTTGTCTTTTCATAGTGACTGTGGTAATATCACAGCCTGAATGAGTAGAGTTTCAAAGAAATTTCAACAGTACAATTTTAACTGTTGTGGACATTCTGTTTCCATACAGTACTGTTGATGTCAACAATTACCATTAGACAAGAATATAATATTGCAATATTTATGATATATTGCCATGGGCTTTAGTTTCAATTAGACTTACAATGCCAAACCAGAGACCACAAAGAAAGGAAGGTCGATTACAAAATGCTTCACGAGGGTTCTAACCAATGTTCAGGACATGTTGAAGCTTAATCCAGCATAAAGGGAGATGTTCTGATTAAATCAAAGGATGTGTGATCAATTTTACACCACTGCATACATGTTTGGATACGGAGGATTCGGACGAGGAGCTCGTTGATAAAAAGAAGCGACTGAATAAGGGGATAGAGAAAGAGATTGTGGAGAAGGGAAAGTTAGATACGCTTAAGAAAGCTTCTTCAAGCCAGTCAAGTAGTTCTAAACATGGTAAATCTATTTTTGACATTGATGACCGTAGTGGGGCTAAAGTGTGATAGTGATTCGGACAGTAGAAGCTTTTCGGACAGCGTTTCTTCAACTATTGTTGGCAGTTCTAGCAGTGAATCAGGTGAATCAAAATCGTTTAAAAGAATCTTCAAGTAAAAAGAATAATAAATCCGGTATTGTGGCAAAAGCTTCAGATAGGGTTAAATTTCAACAAAAATACCCTCATTCTCAATTATGTTTCGAACTTGTAAGTCCAAATTTGAGGATCTTCATTTCAATTTTTTTATTGCAGGGGGGTTAGAAATTATAGGTGCAGATAGGGAAACAAAATCTGAAGAGAGAAATGGGATAATTGAATTGCTACAGATATTAATCATCATAATGTATTGGAAATCTTATTAAAGTTTTTCAATATTGAAATCATATTACACTGCTGTTCTTAGGAAATTGAACTCATTCAGGCTGTGATATTACCACAGTAAATATGGAAAGACAACTTCGTAGAACTATAAATAAAACTCTTCAGGAGTCCAACGTTTTTTCCAAACTAACACACTACATTGTCCATTTTCAGCAAATTGCAAACAAAGGAATTCTTAATATTGGCAAAAACTGCTTATCCTGAAATTAAACAACTACACCTATACTAAATGTTGGCAGCACAAGCAGTGTATAAAAACCTCTCTGAACCTTATTATTTATAAGGAAAAGTATCAACCAATCAGAAATAATTTAACTTCAAACCAAACCAAAGTTTCGAGAGGTTCATAGACAGAACAACTTTAGATGAAATGACTAATAAAAACAGAGCATTATTTAATATGTCAATAAAATTATCCAATCAAGTCAGCTCTGCTATACCAAAAATTGGTATGTGCCTACTTTGAATATTTGAAACAAACAATCCTTAAGTATGATCTATAAGACAACCAGAAATTCATATTTAACCTGGATGAGACAGGGATCACAGACCACCAAATGTCATAGCACTAAGAGGCATAATTCAAAAGATCGCCAACCAATAACTTAATTGGATGCCACATTTTGTGTTTATGGGCAAGGGATTCAACCAACATTTTATAAAAGGTTCCTCTCCAGGTACCAAAGGAGTAACATCAAAGACTTTATGGCATGTCAGGCAAATGATGAATGTTGCAAACTGGGTCCTGAAAAGATGGCTTGTCGCATGCGACTAGCGATAATGGCCTGGGGGAATCCTGCTTATATCAAATTCGGAATCTGATATATAACTATACCCGGAGTCTACAGTATTTGTACAAATACAGACTTCGCGAAAGGCGTCAGTCCGTCTGACATGTCCAAGAGATTTGGCTTCGGTCTGGTAAAATGTCGCATGTTGTCGGTCCTTCTGTCCGGCGACTTTAAATCTAAGGGAAGCAACATTTTCTTCTGAAACTGTAAGGGGATGTAACCGCTGTGAGGTTTTTGTCTTCAAACCTCACAGTAGTTACTTCCCTTCAGTTAGTTAAAAAGTTTGTGATTGGTTGACTGATTTCTATTGTCCAATCATGAACTCGGTTACAATCTTATGACCTTGAAAAGAAAATGGAGTTTTGGCTGTCTTGCATTTGCAGTTGTGTGCAAACTGGTGATCTTTTACGAATCACAGAGCTAATGCCGGCGTCTAGGCCATTCAGTTTCGATTTGAGCGAAATTCAAAACAGCCTTGTTGCCGGTGTTGATTTTCATCTCACAGAAACAATAAAATGGAAGTCATCAAAGTTTCATGGAATAAAAGTTGGAATTTGTTTTAAAATTAAAGACAAGAAAACAGCAGTAAGTTATCTTTTATAAACCGTAAGTAGCGTAATAAACCTAGGATTACATGTAAACAGTTTTCTTGTTTGTTATTCTGTAGCAAAAATGAACTAAGCAAAACTGTTAAAACTGGTAAGTTTTTTTTTGGTGAAAGTTAGTATTTCAAACAAATGTACCTTAAAAAAAAGACAAAAACTAAATATTTTGCAATAGAGTCAGGTAACCTATGCTCGGCCAGTTTCATAACGTTTTCTTTACAAATATTTTATTTACCGATCGTCCTTAAATATTCAATGTTGTTATGTAGTCAGCATGTATTAACAAAATTAGGTCATACATGTAAGCGCCTAGATGACGTCAGTTAATGGGTAAAATGGGCACGTTTTAACAGGTTCAACACAACTAAATTTCAGTAGATTTGGTCCAGTGCTGGGCCAGGTAGTTTAACAGCCAAATTATGGTTATTTTTGGAATATAATGTTATAAAATATTAGAATTATGTTTAAATATCTTAAATAATATAACAATTCAAAAATTTAAAAACAATAAGTGTTTATTTTGCTGTTTAGATATGTACCCACCTTTCCTGATGCTGTTGTTTTCTTATTTCAGCACTGCGGAATGTAAAATAACCAGTAAAAAGTAAAAATGATTAACTTGAAAGATAAAACGGTCTTTAATTACAAAAAATTTTTTTAGTCATTTATCAGTAAACAATTTTTATCCTAGTATTACTGTGTGTTAGATTTTTACCCAGTGTATTCGGGAGTGGGTGGGTGTTGGTTAAGACGGCATTTATAAAAGCCATGTTATTCTTTCATAACTTTTTAAAGGGAGATTAAAGATAACATTTTTTCACAATGATACACACCTGGTCAAATTAACATTATGTTTTGACTTAAAAGAAATACGTTTTTAGTTTACAATTTATCTGTCATTCCTGACCGCTATCGTCTGATGTAGGCATTCAAGCGCTTTGATGATACAGACCTTGCATTTTTTCTACAATGCAATGTTTTCTTTCTACAATGTAATGCTGGGTTAAACAAAAAACAAACAACTTTAGATTTCACATTTTTATTGAAGAAACGACTGATGTAAACAAAACTGACCGAGCATTGGACTGGCCGAGCATAGGTAACTTGACTCTATCAGTCTATCTCCATCTTTTTTTCGGTCCGGCAGATTTTCTTTTGGTCTGGCAAAATTTCATTGCTTATAGGACCGAATGACCGGCAAATTGTTTGGCCTTTCACGAAGTCTGCAAATAATTTATGTTGAATGTCTCATAATTTACATTTTTCTCGTGAAATTATATGACAATTCGTTATTTTATCTCAGTAATGGGAATTTACTTGTATTTTACCAAATAACATAAAGTGCAATGTAATGAAATTTGAAAAAAACTTATAGGTTCTCAAATAATGACACCTTGGTATGTTTTCTTCAAAACAAAATTGAACATGTTTTCCGTGATTTTTAATGGTAGCTATATCCCAGTTACCAGGACCAAATCCGCCACATCTAGTCTGCTTCACTGAGCATGACCCTAATTCAGTAGACAAGTCTTTTTAGGTGTACAAAAGCTTTTTTACAATGTTACTTGTTTCTGGTCTTATTCTGTCTGTTTTGATAGCTTTTTTTCTTAATAGTAGTTATCGGCTATTCTTTGCGCCTGTATTTTTTATTGAAAACCCATAATCGGTAGGTATAAAATACGCAATGGAAAAATGGACCGCAATGGAAACAAAATACGCAATGGAAATAAAAAATATTTATTTTGTGTAAATATTTGTGTGTTTTTTTTTTTATAATAATTTATAACAAAGATTGAATATTATATCAACCAAAAACATGTTATTTTTAATTTAAACCAAGTGTCAAGGTTTCAGATTAGTAAATATTAATGAAATACCTTAATAATTCTTGCGCAATGGAAATTCCTATGGACGCAATGGAAATGAAGATCGTGATTTTATTGCTATTCTCGAATATTTTATTTAAAATTGACTTGAAAATGATTCTTTTATAATATTTCATCGGTCATTAACATGAAATATTTTTTTAAATAATGTCCTAGTGTTCAGGTTTCCAATATATATGAAATAATCCTCAAAAATCGTGCGCAATGGAAATTCACGTGTACGCAATTGAAATAAAAAAATATTTATTTTGTGAAAAAAAATTGTTTTTTATAAGAATTTATAACAAAGATTGAATATTATATCAATAAAAAACATGTTGTTTTTAATTAAAACCAAGTGTCCAGGTTTCTGATTCGTAAATATTAATGAAATACCTTAATAATTCTTGCGCAATGGAAATTCCTGAAAAAGGACCACGTAGAAGAAGGATCACAATTCGTTTGTCGCATTTACTTTAATTATTACTTTAATTATATGTATTAGTACCAACATGACTGTGTCACTTTACTTGTCGACATCAGATTTTTAGAAGGGCCTTTTTGCCAAATGTTTATCCAGTGCAATACCAGTAGCACACATATGACACGTTAATGCCAATGCACCATTGCATTTCACACCTAGGCGTCTTTGTTCCCACCAGGCGTCCGAGATTACTGGCAGATGAGGAAAGATAAAAGAATTTGCTACCACAAAATTAATTATAAAAAGGAACCGTTAGTGATAATGTAAAATTTGGTAGAT
Source organism: Corbicula japonica (assembly GCA_038501625.1). Taxonomy (NCBI): domain Eukaryota; kingdom Metazoa; phylum Mollusca; class Bivalvia; order Venerida; family Cyrenidae; genus Corbicula; species Corbicula japonica. The sequence goes on along the minus strand of JAZAYU010000441.1, from coordinate 60,473 downwards.
TATAACTAAGGGTCCCTTTATTTATTATAATGAGGATTTGGTAGATACTGGTCTGAAAGTAAATGAATTTACCTAACAATTATCAGGGGTGTAGGCAAGATTTAATATTTGGACGACGTAAAAATTTGTAACATAATTTTATTATTGAAGATATACATGATCGAATTTAAGGGTTTCATTAAAATCACTTGTTTTGTTCTTGCATGTCACATTCGCAATGAATAATTAATAAATAACGATATATCTGTGTCAGTATCTGATTTCATTATCTTTCTATTGTTCATGATTTAAGGGCCCACTACATTCCTCCTTGCACGTTCATCGATATAACGGAAAAAATTGTAAAAATCTCAATAGCGAAAAAGTGCTGTTCAATGAATTGTGTTGTGATTGTTTCGAACAAAAACGCTTAAAATTTTAATGTACAAGTTAATTACATTTGCTTGTTCTAGATTATTTATTTGCTTATTTAAATTGTATTGTTATCTGTTTTTGGAAAATGAAAATCACATAAAATAGTAATGCATAATCTCAGAAGCTTAATCCTATTATGTATTTTAAGGGACCTAGCTATAAAGTGCTATTATATAAAATATAGAAAACATGCTGAAACTGCATATATGTGATATCAAACTTGAATTTGGGTATGAAAACTGGAATGGTTGACACAGTTTTATATATCTTCATTCAATTTTATATATTTAAATGATTCATCATTAGCTGTCTTGCAGATAAATAAAACATATAATTCGGGTTCTTTAATAAATTATTGATATATTGCGTGTTTGAATTTATTGTATTAAGGCAAGAGGGCGCGGCATGCTAGCTTCGTTTGCAAAAGGGCGGAGCTTAAAAGGGGCATTTATCGTTTTATTTAGACATCGTAACTGGCCGGCCCCCCTAATTGATATCCTGCTAAGCTGTTTATTGGACCCTGATAGTTGATAGGTCTAGGGGCCATCACAGATAATGGATTAGATAAGAGACCTTATAAAATGTTTTGATAAGACCTGTCATGGAAATATCATACAGTTGTTAGTTTATTCTATCAGACATTTTTGTACCAAAACCCCTTTTTTTCTTAAGGGTGTTTTATTTTTTTATATAAATACACTTAACCAATGTTCTAACTACATCGATAAAAAAACAACAATGAGACATGAATTTTCGTTTACGGAGAATATAACAACAATTTTGTGACTTTTGGTTTTACTCATTGATTACATGTCAGTGTTTTCTAAACGTGTGAACAGACTTTAATACACCCGATGTATCAGACTTTGAAAGCCTCTCCGAAAGGTGCACTGTGAGTAATTTAAAAAACGGGTGATATGGTTTGGAAATATACCAGACAGTTTCGCATACTTACCGGACAATGTTGGCATTGGTTGAATATATTGTTCGACACCCGAGTTGAACGCCTGAAACAATTCATAGCCAGCAAAGATAATAATATCACAGACAAGAAATTCCAACCATACTTTGAAAATAAACTGATACCCCTTCTAGTCAGCCATGTCAGTGAGCCGTCGCGAAAAAATCGCATAACACCAAATGAGTGGACGAACAACAATAGCGAAAGCGCTAACCATATTCTTAAAACTTTGACGAAGTGGAAGTCGACGGACATACCTAATTTATTTAACTATTGTACGAGGTGATCGACGAAGAAAAAATCGAACGATGTCGCGCAATAACAAATAAAGGCAACTATAAACTGGCGCCGGATTTAGCTCATTTTCTGAGAGACATTGACGCATGGTCAAATTTAAGGTGGAATGCGCCGATTTTTCAACTTTCGAGTATTTTAATGAAAATTTGCATGCAGTTAATTGATCATATTTCCGATATGGAACAGAATATCTTGTGAAAATATTTTATTTTGTCTCAAAGATACAGGTCTTCAAAGATGGTCACTAACGGCAGTTTTTGGACATGACGTCAAAAGAACCGTAACTGAATGTTTTCTGCTGTAACTTTGATGTATTTCGATTGTTCCGTTTTCTGTTTTGATAATATTGTACAGAATCAAATTCTCTTTCCACTGATGTAACTTTCATGAGTTTTCACCCAAGATTTACGTGTGACGTCGCCGAAAAGCGCCGTTTCGACCTGAAAAATGACGTGGAGTTTTACTAAATTTTCGTCGCATTTTTCATAATTGCAAAAAATCTGATCAATAAAATTTTGATTTTTTTGCATATTTCGTTTGTAAATTTTATTTTGAAAATATTTGACAAATAAAAAAGGGGGGTCACCGACTTCGTTTTTGCGTTATTACGTTCACCTTTACCCTTATCCCCTAATTTTAACGACACAATAAAACCTTTCCATTTCGCGTCATACTTCAGCACTATAATAATTCCGTTTTCTGTTTTAATAATATTGTACAGAATCAAATTCTCTTTCCACTGATGTAACTTTCATGAGTTTTCACCCAAGATTTACGCGTGACGTCGCCGAAAAGCGCCGTTTCGACCTGAAAAATGACGTGAAGTTTTACTAAATTTTCGTCGCATTTTTCGGAATTGCAAAAAATCTGATCAATAAAATTTTGATTTTTTTTGCATATTTCGTTTGTAAATTTTATTTTGAAAATATTTGACAAATAAAAAAGAGGGGTCCCCGCTTTCGTTTTTGCGTTATTACGTTTACCTTTACCCCTATCCCCCTAATTTTAACGACACAATAAAACCTTTCCATTTCGCGTCATACTTCAGCACTATAATAATATTGGTTAAAAATTAAACATATTAAAATTTTAGTTTTGTAAAAGTTTTTTTCACATCAAGAACCATACTTTTGCTTAAACTACAGTTTAAGATTCTAGTAATTTTATACGAACTACATCAGAATTCATGAATAATCAAATTATAACATTAAGCAATAAAATCTATTCAAGTGTTATAATTTGTTGTTTTCAGTTGCTCTAAATTTTACGTAAGGTTTTCAAACTGAAAGTAGATGAAATGTATGAATTGAAAATCGAATACAAATCATTTTGAGGCCCCTTACGACGCAGACGACACTAATTTTAATTATAGATATCAGGATATCAGGATATCAAATCAAAACAATGGAGCATAAAACATAGAGATTTTGGTAAGTTGACGCACATTTTTAAAAACACCCATAATGTAGTTAGACGACGGCACCACACATTTACACATTCGAAAAATTTTATCTATTTTTTCGCCGGTCTGGACCTACATGTAATCAATGAGAACAGTATTGATGCTTTTCTTAAGTTAGCTTTTATAAATATTCCGCAAAAATATAACACAGTGAATCAAGAGGAAAGACTTTCTAATCAGTCTATGACTGAACATAGTTAAAGTTTAAAAGCTGGACCGGTTTCCGTTGAAAAGAAGTTGCGTGAGCTCCCATTCCCTTTAAAAGGTGAGCTACGCCATGTGTGACATTTTTATAAAGAAATGAATTCATTATCAATCTCTCCGTTACTTCAATAAAGTAATCAAATATACTCAACAAAAAATGAAAAGTTTTTAACTTTCCAGAACTATTTGATACATAAACAAAATCTTTTTATTTGAACCCACATTAAATTAACAGCAAAACATTGGTTTCACGTTCCAGAAAAATTAAAAAGCTCGCACATGTTTTAAACAAGTTCAATTTTTCTTTCAATAAAAATTCATAAGTCTTCAAGCTGATTTGTGAAAAATCTGCTTTCTTACTTTTGTTTAACATACGTTTAACTAAATACAAAATTCAAAAAGTATTTTCCATTATTAAAGAATTTTACTTTTGATTTCTTGATTTCTAATTGTTCGCCAATAGAAATCAACTGGCTAAATTTCAGTACTCTCGCTGGCAACAATTTTTGTTTCGCTGATCTCAAAGTGTGGTCTAAATATTTATGGCGGTCACTGTCCGAAAATGTAAGCATTACACGAGATTTTTTCTGTATAAAACCACCAAATGTTCCAACATTTGCGAGAAAAAGAAGCGTTAGAAAAAGGCAAGAACCAGCATATACGAAATAGCTGAAAACTAGTCATTTCATTAAGACTGATCAAACGCGTCAACAAAGTATTTTTAATTCCGTAAGCTGCTCTTTTTTTCTTTGTGTCGCTTATATACTAAACATTCAACGCAACGCTTAATTTTCCTGATTTTTCTTTTATTTCGCACCATAACAAAGTTCATATAATATTCTGCGCTGTTGTGTAAGATGTTTGGTTCATTATATTATGTCCTCTTTCCTAAGATACAAGAGATATAGCATTTCATTTATTTGTGTTTCTGTCTATTTGTTAAAACAAGTTTTTCAACAACGGCGCAATATAAGGTTTTGAATTATGTTTGCCTAGTTTACTTCGCCATACTGCCGACATGAGAATAACGTTCCATGTAAAACAAATGTATATCACTGTAAGACAGTACTTATTTTAAAACTGTAAGTAAAAGGAAGTGCACAACTATGCGCGCTTATAGAGAGGGCGAGACATAAATTAAAGTTGCAGCGCTTAACCCCAACCCCCTCCTTCCTGAACATTTTACTCTCTATATACATAAATACACCGGTACGGGTTTTATCGCGTGTGCGATCAGTGTAGCACCAGTACGCTGGGAAATTCTTGTCGTCTGATATCGATCTACTGAACCTAAAAGCGAACAGTGTAGATCCTGATCAGACGGCAGCTTACGGATGTGCCAGCTGATCTGGATCTACATTGTACGCCCATGGCATTACAGCTATATCTCGTTGAGTAAAGGGTTAGCTGCAAGGGGCGTGTTGGTTTAATTGCTGTACTTAAGTCAAAAACTTGCATTCCGTTTTTAAAAGAAAAACGGTATTTGCACCCTTAAGTATCATAACAATAAACGAAACCGTGTTTTTAAGTACAAGTTTTTAAGTCGTGTTTGAACCTTCATAACAAACCTTGATTGAAGCAGAATCGGTAGTTTCAATCATATATTATGTATGTTGTTTTTTTTCCAAATGAAAACAATTATCATATTTTGCTGGAATATATTAATCAAATTAAATACTGTCAGAATAAATATTATTTGTTCGCCGCCAAATTCCTTTTATGATGCGATTTACGCCAACGTTTGCATAAGGGATAGGGGTAAAGGTGAGCGTAATATCGCAAAAACAAAGTCGGTGACCCCCCTTTTTTATTTGTCAAATATTTTCAAAATAAAATTTACAAACGACATTTGCAAAAAAAATCAAAATTTTATTGATAAGATTTTCGCAATTCCGAAATAAGCGACGAAAATTTAGTAAAACTCCACGTCATTTTTCAGGTCGAAACGGCGCTTTTCGGCGACGTCACGCGTAAATCTTGGGTGAAAACTCATGAAAGTTACATCAGTGGAAAGAGAATTTGATTCTGTACAATATTACTAAAACAGAAAACGGAATTATTATAGTGCTGAAGTATGACGCGAAATGGAAAGGTTTTATTGTGTCGTTAAAATTAGGGGGATTGGGGTAAAGGTGAACGTAATAACGCAAAAACGAAGTAGGTGACCCCCCTTTTTTATTTGTCAAATATTTTCAAAATAAAATTTACAAACGAAATATGCAAAAAAATCAAAATTTTATTGATCAGATTTTTTGCAATTCCGAAAAATGCGAGGAAAATTAAGTAAAACTCCACGTCATTTTTCAGGTCGAAACGGCGCTTTTCGGCGACGTCACGCGTAAATCTTGGGTGAAAACTCATGAAAGTTACATCAGTGGAAAGAGAATTTGATTCTGTACAATATTATCAAAACAGAAAACGGAACATTCGAAATACATCAAAGGTACAGCAGAAAACATTCAGTTACGGTTCTTTTGACGTCATGTCCAAAAACTGCCGTTCGTGACCATCTTTGAAGACCTGTATCTTTGAGACAAAATAAAATATTTTTACAAAATATTCGGTTCCATATCGGAAATATGGTCAATTAACTGCATGCAAATTTTCATTAAAATACTCGAAAGTTGAAAAATCGGCGCATTCCACCTTAAGTGGAATTGTAATTTCAAGTAACGGCGCCAGAACTTTAATGAAATATATGAAAGGAGAACTTTGAAAGTCACCGAACACGACAAATATGAAAATACTGCAGGCTCGGTTTGATTGAGCCTGTTCATGGGCAGTAATGGGAATGTATATTACTACCCACGCCGCCTAGCCCCGGGTTGAGCGCAACTCAGTAATTACACCATTAAATAGTACAATTTCGATCCATCCGAGACCTTAAATGAAAACTCCAACGGCCGGGAAAAAACCAAACCAGGTTAAAAGAAAAAGCGAAGAACGTTCAACTACGCCAATGAAAAAGGCAAAACTACCATTATAGATACACTCGGATGGACGACCATTATGGTCGGACCTGGACCTTAAATAGGCCCCGACTATCTAAACTGTAGCATCATTTGATTTCGCGGAGACGAATTTTCGCCCAAAACCCGAAAATAACATATTCGCGGGGGAATGAATTCGCGCAACTGTGTTTTCCTTTAAAGAAACCCTGTTAAATGGTTTAATTCCGCTGGAGTTGAAAAATATTTTTATTCCAGTTATAAGTAATAATTGTACGAATAATTTCCTTGATTATTTATAAAACTAACGCCCTTAAGCTTATGCATGTGTTCATTTGCATTTACGAACACAAAGTTAGTTGAAGATAGTGATTTTCATTTTCCATTGCGTACATGAAAATATTACATTGCGCACGAAATATCTACACAACCGCGGTCTTCAAATAAGCCTCAAAATTGAATGTGATTTTGATGAAAATTTATTCAATTTATAAAGGTACTCCTTTAATTATATTATAACTAGAACATGTTATTAATCCTACATGCCTTCAAAATAGTGAAGAAATACGTTTTACATTTCCATTGCGTACATGTAACCTTCCATTTGGCGATATTCTAAAACCGTCAATCTACTAAATGTATTTCGTTTCATGTTCGATTACAGTTTCATTTCTTAACTAAATAAATTTTACTGAGCAATTACAAACTAATACAATAAAAAAGCAAAATATTCTCGATGTGTACATTTCCATTGCGCTCACGTGAATTTCCATTGCGCAGTGTTCAAAGTAGGTATTTCAATAATATTTTACGAGTGGAAAAACCCGGACACCTAGCTAATATTAAAAAATATAATGTTCTTGATTGATAAAATATTCAATCAGTGTTATTAATTCCTATAAAACAAAAACATTGACACAAAATATTTTTTTATTTCCATTGCGTATTTTGTTTCCATTGCGGTCCATTTTTCCATTGCGTATTTTATACCTACCCGAAAATAATTGAGAATTATTTCCAAGCCAAGCAAAGAACTGTAATATTGTAATATAAATGTCTTTGCGCTAAGTAATGGCTTTGATTTCAATGAACGTAATTTTTATAACTTCTAAAATGTTAAATTAACAGAAAATCATTTTTCGATTTTTTTTAAACAAACAAACAAACAACAACACCAAACACTACAACAACCCAAAATAAACAATCAAACATGATTACTAACTCAGGTTAGCCAGCCAGATAGGCCTAACTCAACTCAGCTAACTTAATATATTATGCTTCTCAGTCGGATTAAGTTTAAACTGGATGTTTAATTTACAAAGTAAACCTGATTATTTACTAACCAGATAAGGTTCAAGTCAGCATAATTGGCTCATTTCTGAGTATTTTTACAAACCATAGTATTTTGTTACCAGCAACAAACGCACAATTTGCAGCTTACTAACGGTAACAAGTAGAAATATTGGAACAAAGAAAACAAATTCTTAAATTAAAAAGTGAAACAAACATCCAGATCTCGAAGTAACAGGCAACCCACTTAGTTGGTTCAAAACATTTTGCAATTATGGGTTTAAAACAGGTTCTGGGGTGCAACAATCTTACACTTGTCCCAACAACTTCTCATATGAACAAACATGCACATGTTGTCTTTTTGAATAAAAATCAAATCGACGATGTTGCTTGCAAAAACACGCATACGTATAAAACATAAGAAGCTAATGGCATTGTAAAACAAAGAAGGTGAGTTCTCAATAACCATACTGGGATCAGAGCACCTGGAGTAAAAAAAAAGAAGCAAAAACGCGATGACAGGAAAAAAGGAAAAGGTCAATGTAACATTTAGTAAATGTATTGCTTATCTAAAGCAAGTCTATCTTCCCAGAATTCCTAGTAGATCTAATAGATTAAACATCCGCCCAAAGCATACACTGACCACTTGATATCAAACACTTGTTGCTTGTAAATAAAGGAGTCAAGACACACCTTGTGTTAGTAGTTTTATTAACTAGACTTCTAGACTTGAATGTCACCACTCGCAACCAGACAATATTACATGGTGTCAGAGTCAACAAAATTAATTCAAAAATGGATTAATAGATGATATTAATTTGATTAACATTTTGTTAAACAAAAAAGCTACAATGGAAGGAATTATTCCACCATCTATGAAATGGGACGAATCAAACTTGCCAGAACAGTTTGAAAAATTTGTGAGACATGCAGAACTTGTGTTTTCTGGACCATTGCAAGAGAAGGCAGAAGAAGAGAAGGTTTCTTACTTTCTATTATGGCTAGGTGACAAAGGTAGAGACATCCGACATACATGGAATGACATTACAGAGGATGAACCAAAGAAACTTAACACATTTTTCTCAAGGTTTAGAAATTATCTTCGACCAACGCTCAATCCGATTTTCGCAAGATATCAATTTTATAACGAAGTTCAAAAGGATGAAACAATTGACAGTTACGTTACCAGATTAAGATTGAAAGCTAAAGATTGCGACTTTGCCAACGAAGATGTAATGTTGCGAGACAGAATCGTTTTTGGGACTAATTCAAACAAAATTCGTGAAAAATTGATAAACGAAGGAAAAGACTTAACTTTACAAAAAGCAATTCAAATTTGCCAGAGTTATGAATACTCAAGAGAGAAAATGAAAGAAATGTCAAGAGAAGACATCCATGCAGTCAGGAAGACGTCATCAAACAGAAAAGATGAGCTGAGCAAGGAGACACACAAGGCCAGAGGGAAAGGAACAAAGTCAAGCTGGAAAGCAAAAGACAAAAGTGACACTTGCGGGAAATGCGGATACATCCATCAGACTAAAGTGTGCCCAGCAAAAGGACAAAAGTGTGCCAAATGCGGGAAACTGAATCATTTCAAAAGTGTTTGCCGGACAAAATCTGTAAATGAAGTGAATGTTGACAGTGTAGACAGCACAGATTCGGACTTTTACGTGAACACGGTAAATGTTTCATTATCACAGCATGATCAGGCTTTTGCCACATTACACGTTGGCCCGAACAATACCCCTATTTCATTTAAAATAGATACAGGTAGTCAAGTCAACATCATTCCCGAGTCACAGTTATTCCATCTTGGAATAAATCTACACTTAGAACCGTCTAATTGTAAACTATCGTCTTATACAGGCAATCCACTCAAGGTTAAAGGTACTTGTAGATTACAGGCCAGTTACAAACAAAAAGCAATTAATGCTACATTTTATATTGTAGATACAACATCTGTACCCCTGTTATCTCTTAAGACATCAATTGACCTTGACTTGATTAGACTGATATACTCAGTAGACGGTCAAGAGATCTCTGTGCAAGAGACTAGCTGTAAGAATCAAATTATCAACGAATTCAAAAATGTATTCGATGGTGTAGGTCTTATGCCCGGTAAGGTTAAGTTACACTTAAAAACTGACTGTGTTCCAGTCGTAAACCCACCGAGACGAGTCCCAGTTGGACTAAAAGACAGACTAAAAGACGAACTAGCCCGTATGGAAAAACATGGCATAATAGCTAAGGTTACAAAACCAACAAGTTGGGTGAATAATCTAGTGGTTGTCGAGAAACCCAAAACAAAAAAACTTAGGATTTGCCTTGATCCTAAAGCACTCAATGAAGCAATATGTAGACCCCATTATCCTATGAGAACATTTGAGGAGGTCATGTCCCAGCTAGCAGGCGCTAAGTACTTCTCAGTGCTAGATGCCACTAGTGGTTATTGGAGTGTTCAGTTGGATGAACCATCATCCCATTACACAACATTTAATACCCCGTTTGGTCGTTGGAGGCTTAAAAGATTACCGTTTGGTCTGAACTGTTCACAAGACATATTCCAGCAGAAACTTGATGAAATTTTCGAAGGTTAAACTGGTGTAACTGGAATAGTCGATGATTTATTAGTATTTGGAAAGACCAAGGCCGAGCATGACTCAAACCTAAAAAAGGTACTTGAACGTGCACAATCTCGAGGTGTTAAATTCAACCCTGAGAAATGCGTTATTGGCACAACACAAGTTTCATACTTCGGACATATTCTCTCTGAAGAAGGTGTGAAACCCGATCCCCAAAAGGTCAATGCCATTACTGAAATGCAGCCACCTAAAAATAGGGCTGAGCTAGAAACTTAAATAGGCATGGTTACATACATGAACAAGTTTGCCCCAAATCTTGCTACGGTCACTGCCCCAATGCGTATTCTTCTTAAGAAAGATATTGAATTTGAATGGAGTGAACCTCAAGAAAGAGCATTCAAAGAAGTTAAGAACATCTTATCTTCAGCTCCTGTTCTAGCGTTCTTTGACCAGAACAAACCTATCACAATACAATGTGATGCTTTCAAATATGGATTAGGTAGTGAGGTGCTACAAGATGGAAAACCAGTTGTGTATGCATCAAAAGCTCTTACACAAACTGAAACTGGTTATGCACAGATAGAAAAAGAAATGTTGGCAATTCTATTCTCGTGCAGGCGTTTTCATCAATATATATATACGGTAAAAGAGTCACCGTTGAGTCAGACCATAAGCCGTTATCTTCAATCATGAAGAAATCTTTGAGCAATGCAACTCCCAGGTTACAACGTATGCTGTTACAGCTACAGAAATATGACCTGAATGTTACCTTCGTTCCAGGTAAACATATCCCTGTTGGAGACCTCTTATCCCGAAAATCTCTCCCAGAAACCTACCCTGAACTGTCAGATGGCCTAGATTTGCATATTCACACGGTACTTTCAAGTATAGCTGTAAGCGACCGTAAATTAGAGCAGGTTAAACAAGCTACGCTCAATGACCCACAGTGTCAAACACTGACAAAGGTTATCTTGAATGGTTGGCCAGAAAATAGGTCAGATTGTCCTCCCAATATAATTGAATATTGGAATCACAGAGATGAACTGTCCGTGGGAGAAAACATTATTTTCCGAGGTCAGAAAATTGTAATACCATCTGCCCTTAGGCAAGAAATGATAGAAGCCGTTCATATTGGTCACATGGGAACTGAAAAATGTCTGCAACGCGCACGTGATATTATGTTTTGGCCGAAAACGACATCAGAAATTATTGATTTTGTATTAAAATGTGATGTTTGTTTAAAGCACAAAAACACAAATACAAAAGAGCCATTGAAATATCATGAAATCCCAGACAGACCATGGCAGGTTGTTGCAACAGACGTTTTCAATTGGGAAAACAATGACTATTTGGTCACTGTAGACTACTTCAGTCGTTACTTTGAAGTTGACTTACTGACAGACTGTAAGAGCATTTCTATCATAAGAAAGCTCAAAGTTATATTTTCCAGACATGGCATTCCTGAAAAACTAATTTCAGATAATGCTAAATACTACGACAGTGAAACTTTCGCAAAGTTTGCAAAAGACTGGAATGTAGAACATGTGACAAGCAGCCCTTTGTTCAGTCAAAGCAATGGACTTGTTGAAAAGACTGTACAGACAGTTAAACGCATATTCAAGAAAGCAAAGGACAGTAAAACCGACCCATATACGTATTGCTATTCTTGAATACAGAACAACACCCTTAAAGTGTGGTAAATCACCATCTCAGTTACTGATGGGCAGACGATTAAGATCTGTTATACCATCAACTAACGAACAACTTTTGCCACAACAAATTGACATAAAAGACATCAGACGGAAGTTAACAGAAAATCACGAAACACAAAAGAAATATTATGACAGACAATCTAAACCATTAAAATCTCTACAAGTTGGAGATAAGGTCCGAGTTCAATTTGACAAGCAGTGGAAACCAGGAACTGTGATTAACACACATTCCGACCGATCTTACATCGTGAGAACAAATGAAGGTGGAATTTACCGCCGCAACAGAAAATTCTTACATAAGACCAAAGATCAGAATGACCCTCAATTGCCATTAGAAAATCTTAACTGCTTTATTCCCAAAGAAACTGCTGATAATACTCCTCAGTTACCCCAAGTTTCAGGAAATGATCAAGCCCTTCCATCTGAACAACCTCGTGAGAACGTTTATATTACTAGGTCAGGTCGATCTGTAATTCCCAACAAATTTCTCAATGACCCCATGTGGCAAAAGTAAACTGATGTGTGAGATAATGAATATATCTGTTTGCACTTGATACTATATGCAAACAAACACTTAAGACGTTTAAGTGCATCACTGTAAATATATGCTTCAATTATTTGAACATGATTGGTAGCAATTAATGGTGTTATTATTTTAGATGATTTGCAATGTATATATGCATAGTTAGAAATGTTTAATTTCTTTCAGGTTTTATTTTAATAATGAATTTAAAAATACTCTGAAAGAAAACAATTAGATGTTTCAATTTTATAAAATGTATCTCTACATTAAATTTCTAAACAAGAGAGATGTAACATTTAGTAAATGTATTGCTTATCTAAAGCAAGTCTATCTTCCCAGAATTCCTAGTAGATCTAATAGATTAAACATCCGCCCAAAGCATACACTGACCACTTGATATCAAACACTTGTTGCTTGTAAATAAAGGAGTCAAGACACACCTTGTGTTAGTAGTTTTATTAACTAGACTTCTAGACTTGAATGTCACCACTCGCAACCAGACAATATTACGTTGCTACGTTCGTTCATAAAATTTTCATAGAAAACATCATAAACTCATAAACCCATACCATTGTCTTGTAAACAAAGAGGTAAAAAGGTGGACTATGCATATCAGGGATCGCCACATTCAGAAAAAAACAGCCTCCCCACACAGCCAAGAAGAAGAGAGAGGGAGAGAACATGGTTAATAAAATGACCAGTTTCAAAAAATGACACCACTAACAATAAACAAAAATGAGAACCCGAGGGGTTACCGTCTTGGAACGGTCAGTGGCAAATCAAATTGCCACTGGGGGTTTAAACTAGGTTCTAGGGTGCACCAACCTCACACTTGCCCCAACAGGTTCTCATATCACAAAACAAGTACAAGTTGTCTTGGTGAAAAAACTCCAACCCACTTATCGGCTCAACAATGTTGCATGCAAAAGCACACAAACATATAAAACATAAGAAGCTAATAGCACTGCAAAGCCAAAGAGCGGGTACTCAATGATCTTACCGAGACCAGAGCTCCTGGAGTAAAATCAGCAAGAACACGATGATAGGGATAAAAGAATCAAATCGAGCTTCTAGGTTCTTTTAAGAAAAGATTTCCCCATAAACCTTCATAAACTCTTAAACCCCTGCCACCATCGTGCAACCAAAGAGGTAAGCATATTATATCGTGCAACCAAAGAGGTAAACATAATGATCAACTGTAGAAGGGTTAATCACCAGGCCTGCATAGCGCTGTAAAATATCATGTTGGTAACCTTTCTTTTTAAATTTACAGATGGTTTTTACGAATAACCGGAAAAAATTGACGTTGTCTTTTATCTTCTTGAGTTTATAAATTAAATCTCCATAAAAATCTGGCTGTGAAATACCTTGTTGCAAAAGTGATTTTAAACTGCACCCGTATTTATTAATTAGATCTGGGTATCGGCGATAAAACTTGCAAAAGGTTTTCCTTAATTTATGATACCGACAACCTTGTTTTAAAAGTTTTTCTGTAATGCAAAGATTACGTTCATTGAAATCATTAACATCGTTGCAAGCTCTTGAAAAGCGAACAAGCTGTGAGATATAAACCCCATAAGATGTTGCACGGGGAACATCGCCGTCTAAAAACGGAAAATTTACTATACTAAAATTAAAATCATCTCATTTATCATATATTTTAGTAGTGACGTAACCATTTTCAATGGACAGATTTAGATCGAGAAAGTTTGCTTGCTTTTCTGAAGTGTTCGCTTTATTAAAAGGTGAAATATGCATATCAGGAATCGCCACATTCAGAAAAAACAGCCTCCCCACACAGTCAAGAAGAAGAGAGGGAGAGAGCATGGTTAATAAAATGATCAGTTTCAAAAGAACAATTAACAAAAATGGGAATAAGTTGTAGTTCTTTAGGATAAATCTTATTAACCAGTAATGGAAAATGGTTATTATCTATATTTAATAAATCATCAAGGTACCTCGAGGTGTTGTTAAAAAACTGTAATTATATCATCTTGATGTTCAGTAGAAAGAGATAACATAAAGTCTCTTTCATAACAGTATAAAAACAGATCAGCAACAAGGGGTGCACAATTAGTACCCATTGGGATGCCTATTACTTGTTTATAAATAGAGGTACCGAATCTAACATAAATATTATCCAGTAAGAAAGTTAGCGACTCTGTTCGGTCTTGACAAGTCCATAATGTATAATTATCATAAGAACCATCTGTAAAAATTGCCCTATGTTCATTTCAAGCGATGAAGGTTTTATTTTCTCTAGCAAACGTTTTTTCAATGAGACTGGTAAGCTTGTCTCTTATTAAATTATGAGGGAGCGAACTGTACAAAGTTGAGAAATCATAAGTTGACAAACAGAACGCCTGAAAATTATTTGATTTAAGCTTTTTCAAAACGTCATTTGATTTTTTAATGGACCAAAATAAATTTTTGCCCGAAGTTTCGAAAACCTTATCACAATTCCTAATTACATGTTCTTTAATAGCTGTAAGACAAGATGTTAAGAGCAGGATAATTTTGTAGAAGTGCAAGAACTAGAGTTAGCAATAAATCTTGCTTTGTACGGTGTTTTATGCATTTTAGGCAACCAATACATAGTAGGTACTTTGTCTTGTTTCCGCTCAATACTGATTCTAAATTTTCTAATTTGTAGAGTGTGTGCAGTAACAATATCACTCTCAGATGAAGCAGTCAGTATATAAGCATTAGTGCTGTTCAATTCTTCAGTTTGAATATTAATATAGTGTATCCGTCACACTATAATTACATTATTAGAAGCCTTATCAGCAGATGTTAAAACAAATCTGTTATGAAAGTCTTGAATTCCCTTTTTCAAATGACGAAAGTTAAAACGAGGCCGAGGTGGTAATAAAGAAATGTTTATTTCATAAAATGATATACGAGTGTCAATTATTTTGAATATGATTTTTTTCCAGTTAGAAAGTGCATTAGGCTCAGCATGTTCTCTTTTGCACCATTTATTGCAAACTAAGTTTAAAGACTCAGCAATTTCTGCACGGCATGCATTTAAATCAATTTTGGATGATATTCTATATTTGGGACCTTTAGAAATTAAATTACGAATTCTAGAGTCTTTGATTATATTAAGATCACCGGTAACAATATGACCGACAGGCTTAAAGCAATATTCAGTAGTTAAACGCTCTCAAGATTTGGTGTATTTTCAATGATCTATAAATCCGAGGTAATTTTATTGTAATTAAAAATTGTATTTCTAGTTGGTTTGTTGTATTTATAACAAACCATAGGCGATTCAGTATTGTTAAAATAAATAGGAACAGCCGATTGAACTGTTTTATCTTTAAATATACTAGGAAGGTCAATAAAATCTATTCCTTTATTTAAATCAAAGTACTGAAAGTACAGAAAACCAGCGAAGCGATTTTGCTTCTTGAGAATAAACAGATTCTCATACATGTATCCATTTACGAAAAAGCAAAAGAACTTGTTTCACTCGCAAAGACCTTCATCTTGTTTATATGATAGTGGAAATAAGGGTTTCCATGTATTATCTGGATGAAGGCTTCTGTTAACCCTTAACTCCATAGATATACCTTCATAGCTTGGGCGAACAGTTTAGATCCATATCAGCTGGCACATCTTTGCGATCTGATTTCGATTTAAAATGTTCGCTTTTAGAATCATTTATTTTTTTCTGACCAGTAATCACAAATTTTAGATCCAGTTCAGATGGCACTATTGTGCCAGCTGACTGGGACCTGAACTGGTCACCTATGTGATGAAAGGCATATATATTGAGTAAGGGGTTTTAAGCAAGAAATTATAATAGTGAAATATGTGTACTGACATCCCAAAGACAGAATGAACACGAAAAATGATATAAAAAGTGAGACCCGGTCGATGGGAATGATTATGCATTTATTTGATATAAGAAGTATATAATTGTTTCCTTCATTGTGAATAACATGTAAATGAAATCATAGAATTAAGAATCCTACATATTAAGATAAAACAACCGAGAGTCATAACATTGCCTAAAACATTGGAATTTAATGCTAGATAACACACATGTAAAATTGAAGACAATTTCAGAGGAAAATGAATTACTATAGCTTATACCATAAATTTCCACCGTATTAAGTTGAATATAATAACGGACTCGATGGGTTTTTTCATGTAGCATATTATTAGAAAAAGGTGCCAGATTAAAGACATTCGTAAACATATTATTGAGTTTTGGTTGTTAAGGAGATGGGATAAATGTCCATTAGCTTACAATCCGTTCATATAACATCAGTTTCAGCAGACAAATGTGTCGTTTTTAATTTTAGGCTTCATCATGGTTTGTCCTCTATATTCACACGTACTTTTACTGTTATTTGGCTTTCTTCAAAACGCGGGAAATTGTGACGTCACTGATATTTGCATATTCATTGTGTTACTGGGCCTATGATTTTATGTACTCCGAACAAAAATAATAGTCATCTCTAGCTTAATCGAAAACGTAAACCTAGTAAACATCTTCACCTTTGGAAAAAAATGTAAATTATGCATTATTCCTGAAACAAACCATAGTCCGTTCCTTGGACCACTGATGGCCTTATTGTCGACGTGTCTCCTGCCACGTACGTGATAGCCGGACACGTACCGCGCTTGCTCGTAGCATGTTTCGAATACATAGATCTGTAAATCTTACATGTCCCTATTTCTGTACGAATACTATCCGGTATACTAGTTTTAATATGTAAAATTTTACACATCTCAATAGTTTACTGTTTACTGTTCACGCTTATATGTGGAAATCCTATATATATAAATATTCAGCAATGATGATTGCTTCATGTTCAGTGATTTACAACGCTCATGAACGCCTATCATCAAATAATAAACAAATGTTCGCAATATTTCTTGAAAATTTCAAGTGAAAGCATTTGCGCATTTATTTCATAAAGTGGACAATTGAAGAAAAATATGCTAAGATGGTAATTGATTTATCATTATCGTTATTGTTAATGATACAAATAAAAAAAATCGTGAAACAAACAGTTTAGCAGCGGAACAAACGTCCAATATTGAAATGGCTTTCAAATGACAAAATAAAGAAAATGTTTTCACTGTTATTTTTAGCTTCGAATTAGCAGAAAAGATATATTAAATATTTCAGAATTAATATTAAGCTATTGTTATATCCTAACATCGGGAATATCGTTTATATCTCTACATAAAGGTAACATATCTGTGGCTCGCTAAAGAATCCCTGGCGGCTATAACCCCTAGATAAAATTGATTTTCTGTTGTCGATTGTGTTCTGAATTAGGGACAGCGCAGTCAAGCAGTCAAGTATTCTGTTAGCGATACTAACGTGGCACGAGCCAAGTTTAACACGTAACAGGAAACTTGGATTACTTTGCTTGCTCTGATTACTCTGAAATGCGTAAATCGCCGGTTGTCAGTGCCTCGTTTTGGTTTGATACCGATTTCAGAATTGTGATTAGTTAAACCAGCTTTGCTGGTTAAAAAGAAATTTTAAAGAAATGTGTTTGATGGTCAGATTCCAAGTCAATGTGTGGCCTGAGAACATGCCGAGTATAACACTGAATAAGACTTGCAACCTCGTAAAATGGATGGGTTCTTATGACGATGTCGTCGGCTTCCTTATCCAGTTTTGCAGACTTGATATAGAAAGAGAAGCCAACCTAGATAGCATAGCGTGTCTGCCAGATTGTTTTAAAATAATATGTAGGTCATGAATAAAACAACGAATACGTGATTTTCTTTTTAAGTTTCCATTAGTTAGTAGTCAGATGCAGTGTTTTCGAATTGTTCTTTACCATTTTTGATATATTTGCTTTATCTTAAGTCATTTTGTACGACTGTCTACCATAAGTTTGCTTTTTATAGCATGGTCACTGAATTCAACCATTTCATAAGTACCTTAATTTGTATAGAAACACGTCCAGGTTTTGAAGAGTAAATCTGAAAAAGTTAACTCGATATAGAATAAGAATATTGCTGTTTGTAGTAGTTTGCTATGATCATATTAATAAAATTCGGAATTTAACATTATACAGTTATTTCATATGTGATTTTGGAACAGTCAAAATATTGGCCCGATGTTTTCATATTGTTTTTCTCTGTTATTTCATCAAAAACTTAAGGAAACTGTCATTTTGCTGACAAAATTTTAATTTGTTTAAATACTTCACCACGTTTTATTTATGGAGAAATAAGCATTGTAGTCAATTTGTTTCTTTACTGTTCCATATGATGTCATGACGTCAGAGTACACGAGGGAAACAGTCGAAACTATTGACCAGTCAACAGTTCGCAAACATGGACTTTTTAGAATTTCAGAAAACAGTCAAAACTACCAAATTACATTTATATAAGGTATCAGGTAATAAATCGGACTACTACATAAGAAAGACATTGTGCACGACATTCACAATTTTCCTGGTGTTCATGATACTCGTATTCAAAACAGTAGAACGCTTTGTCAGAAGCGCGATTCTGGATACACATCAAAATGTGTCAGAATATTAAATTAACAAAAGAAACCTTTACTGGGCGTGTACCATATTAAAAATTTACGTTGAATGTTTGAAAGAACGACAGCCGTCGCCTAGTAAAGATTAAGTGTTTACAGTCCTAAGCACGTGTGCTTTTGGTCTGATCAAACGACGCTGGTTCATTGACAGTTTTCGCCCGAGCTCATGAACTTAATTCTCGGTCTCAGAATTGGCTGGAACCCAGGTGCCCACAGATCAATACGCTACATCATACAAATTGCTATTGTTACCTGAATATAAGGATATACAAACTCTCCACTAAATAATTCAGGTTTGCTAAACAAAGAAACCGATTTTGCAGCATTGTTGATATAGTTCCAACCAATTTAACTCACAGATCCGACCGAGTAACAAGCAGAACAATATTTTAGGTTGCAAATGGACTATCGATTTAAGGAACTTGATGCCCAGGAGCTCGGGTATGCAATCAGCAATTCTTTTTTGTATTTTTAATTATTTTATTTGTCATACAATCAATATCTTACTTGTTTTAGAGAAACCTAGTCTACGGCGGAAGAAAGGCTTAAAATACAGTAGGTACATGAAAGGGACGTAAACTTTCTCCTTTGGTGGGGTCATGCAAAACTTTTAAAGAGTTCTGCGACCCTATCATTAAAACTCTATCCACAAATATTTTGTCTATACATGTATTGTAAATAACAAACCGCGATAAACGTTTTACAAGTTAATTTTACAGGTAAAAAGCTGTGTACCATTCGCGATACTGACGATCATTTCAGCACAGGTGACATGTGCAATAGCTGAGTGACGGTTGGAGCTTATTCACCAAGACAACTTGTACTTGCTTGTTTATACTCAGTGATTTGCAGAATTTATGTTCCCAGATAACCTGTCAATTTTTTTCTGTTCAGTTCCGACCATCGTTTTCTTGTTTAGGGCTACCCATTCTTTAACCGGAGGACCGTACGCCGCTAAACATGGAACTGTGTTAATCTGAAAATACCGCATTGAAGGTTCCATGTTAACCGCCATTTGCATACCATCTTTTGGAATGCATCGCAAGTGTATTGTTTACTAGTGTAAATATTTAGCTGCGCTCAACCGGCGTGGGCACTAAGATGAATTTTTGTTTCTGCCCATGAAACGGTTCAATCAAACCTAGCCTGCTATAATTTCATATTTGACGTGTTCAGTGGCTTCAAAAGTTCGCTTTTCATTTATTTCTTTACTAAACTATCGTGAAAAAAAAACAACACACGGTTTCTCGCTTGGGAATGTTTTTCCTAACTCGCCCAAGTCTTACTTTAAAAGGACTAGATTCACAATGGCTCAAAAATGTCCTAAAATTACTTAAAAATTGCATTTAAATCATGGAAAGTGTGCTATTAAAAATCTAAAATGATTGTTTTCTTTGAGAGATAAGAAATAAAGATAAAATGAAGAACTGAAATGATGAATCATGTATACGTCAAATGTGTTTTGAATTTGAAAATGTTGCAAAATTCACATTTTTCTGTTAAATTTTCAACATATTTTGCTGATTTTCATATGGGGCACAGGCCTCGACCAAAATACTGTATACATTTTTATTGTATTAAGACATGCTCAATACATGGTCAAAATTTGGTTTTGGCAGAGAAGTGTGCCCATATCGAAATTCTCTAAAATCTTGTAACAAAACTTAAAATTTGACATAATTTTAGGCCAATATTAAGCCTTCGTGAACATGCTCCTTTGGATCATATGGATGTTGTTGTGTTTTGTTGTTGTTGTTGTTGTTTTCAAGACGAGAGTTGGGTGTGAAAGGGATCATTAATCTTGTGCATCGATCAGTTCAAACAGTTCCCTCATATACAAACTATGGTGGCTGATTTATGCCATTTCGTTTTTTCGTTATTTCGCCGCGAAATAACGCCAAGCGAAAAGACGAAATAACGAAAAAACGCCACGCGAAAAGACGAAATAACGAAAGAACGCCACGCGAAAAGACGAAATAACGAAAGAACGCCACGCGAAATAACGAAAAAACGCTATTTTTTGCGCGAAATAACGAAAAGTCGCCGTGCAAAAAAACGCCAATTTAACTGCACAAAATACTACGAAATAACGAAAAAACGCCACGCGAAAATACGAAAAAACGCCACGCGAAACAACGAAAAAACGCCAGGCGAAATAACGAAATAACGCCGAGCGAAAAGACGCCAAGCGAAATAACGAAAAGACGCCAAGCGAAATAACGAAACAACGCCAGGCGAAGCTAGAAAGAACGCTTTTTTGTACAGTTAAATTGGCGTTTTATTGCACGGCGACTTTTCGTTATTTCGCGCAAAAATAGCGTTTTTTCCTTATTTCGCGTGGCGTTATTTCGTTATTTCGTCTTTTCACGTGGCGTTTTTTCGTTATTTCGTCTTTTCGCGTGGCGTTTTTTCGTTATTTCGTCTTTTCGCTTGGCGTTATTTCGCGGCGAAATAACGAAAAAACGAAATGGCATAAATCAGCCACCATAACAAACTAACCAGGGTTTAATCGTGACATGATTAAGGTACCTTCCATTGTTTATGTTTTGCCATTGCTGTAAAGTCATCTAAATTATGCAAAATTCGACTGAGTAACAAAATCAAGACAGTGTGTTCGTTGTGTATTAAATATCTTACCAAATGCATTCGCTGTTGTTAGTTTTTTTAAGAAAACGGTTGAAAACTCATTTGAGGCTGTTAAGAGTGATGTAAGGGCCATGTTTACCAAAGCAGCAATTTAATAGATGATTGTGGATATTTAAATGCTTTAATTGTTGTATATTTGCTTTCTAGAATATCCGGCAAGTTCGTATAGGTAATTTATTTCATGCCGAAAAAAGACTAACTGGGCCAGTTTCATCTTCTTTTGTAGAATGACATTTTTTTTCCAAATTGAAATTGTATATCAGGCAAGGACAGTCAAGACTGCAATATCCCTTTTTATTGTATCAGGCGCTACTTCATAAGATATACAGGGTGGTGGCTGTGAACTCTTGGTTGTCTTTTATTGCCTTTTACCATCTTTAATAAATAAATCAAATGTTCATAAACAGTGATAGAGAAAACCCTGGTTGCGGTAATGATTTTAAACTGAAGCTGTAATTTTGAATTAAATCAATGTATCCGCGATAAAAGTAGGCATTTTAAACCGCAGCTGAAGTTTTGAATTAAATCTGGGTATCGGCAATAAAACTTTAAAAGATTTTCCTTTATTTGTTTAACTGATAATCATATTTATAAGATTTTTTTGTTATGCAAAATCTAAAAACTACGTATATTGAAATCTTTAACATTTGTACAAGCTGTGGAAAAAGCGAACAAGCTGTGAAAAATAACCCCGTAAAATAAATGTATCACGCGGGACCTTAATTAAAACAGAAATCATCTCTGTTTGCATATCTTTTAGTAGTTACAAAATCATTTTCAAAGGAAAGATTAATATCAAGAAAATTTGCTTGCTTTTCTGAACTGTTCGCTTTGTTTAGTTTGAGTTCATATGGATATTCTTTTCAAGATGGAATTTTTTTTTCTATATTTAACTAATCATCAAGATACCTAGAGGTATTGTTTAAAGCTGTTATAAAGTCATCTTGATGATCAGTAGAAAACGATTACATAAAGTCGCCTTCAAAGCAGTATTTAACAGATCAGCAACAAGGGGGTGCACAATAAGGAACGCCTTTTGGTTATTTATAACTAGAGGTACCAAATCTAACATATATTATCAATTAAAAAGGATAGCGACTCTATCATATGTTGTCAGGTCAAAGAATTATAATTATCATACGAACCATCTGTAAAAAAAGCTCTATGCTAATTTCAGGCGATAATGGTTGCGAAAACCCCCTATTCAAGTTGTTACCCTCAAGATTCTCTTTTTTGTTGTTTGTAGTGTCTTATATGAAATTGATCATTTTATAAAACCAAGATATCTTTTCCTTTCTGCTTTTTGACTGTGTGGGGAGGCTGTAAGCGTGCATGGGTATATGCATTTTTTACTTTTCAATAAAATTTGGCCAATATTTACAAATATTCGACTATTCGACAGAATAGAAGTATTATAAAACTTCAAACAAGGCTGAAAATATTTCCAAAATTTTGAAAATTTTCTTTTGATTATTAGTCATCTTATTGTCATTTTTGTCGAACATTTACTGGTGACAAACATCGTAGAATGAAAAAAAAATCATAAAGTTGGAGTTTTATATCATTTAAAGATTTTTTAACCAGTGTGTTATGTGGATCAGAGTTATTATTGAAGATTATTAAATAACTATACGTTATTAGCCCTATAAAAAAGCATCTGCCACGTTCAATAACGTTCAATGGCCTGCTTTATAACAGGGCCATTATCGTTAACACTTTGTCAGCCCCGGGCCGAAAAGTGTTATAGATATAAAGCCCGCATTTGAAGCAATTTGACTGGCTAATCGAACAGGGCCGAAATAAAGATTTCAGCAAGAAACTCTAGGAAATGGCAGCCATTTTGTTTTTACTCGCTAATATTTCTGTAGCTGCTTTTAAAATTAAGATTATGTCGGAAAGAGAAAGATTTCTGATATTGAGAGCTCATAGGAATCACAGTAGACAGTCTGCCATTTTGCTGTACAACAAGTACTTGTGGTTATTTAATAAAATTGTCAATAAATAAGTGATTTGATATTTGCCCTGTCATTTGTCCTCGGGTCAGTCGTATTATCCCTCGGCCTTCGGCCTCGGGCCAATACGTCTGCCCTCGGACAAATAACAGGGCCAATATCAAATCACTTATTTATTAACATATAAAATAGAAAGGTTATGATATTCTACAGCGCATTGCATGATGGTAACTCACCCATCTACAAAGATCGCTTTGCTTACCTCTATGTTTGCTCGACGGTGACAGGAGCTAATGCAAATTCTAGAAAAATCTTAAAAAGAAATTAGAAACATGATTCACGGTGTTCTGTCGTCAGTTAGATCATCGAATACCTTTTAATCTTGCAATACAGTGCAATTTGCTTCTTACTGTTGAATGTTTGTGTGCATTTGCCTTCATCAAGTAGATCTAGTAGGTGTGTTTGAGTTAAACTATACCAAATCGAGGAATGCACGGAAGACCGTCGTAACTACATTGGTGTAAGGAAGGAGTTACGACAGTCTTGTGTGCAACCCTTCGAATACACCGAGGAATCTCTCAATGTTTGTTCACTTGATGACCTCACAAAAATGTGTGACGTTGGTGCCCCTTTAAGACTTAACCCCCCCCCCCCCCCCCGAGCTTTCGATCATCGGCACATCACTAAATTTACCCCCCCCCCCCAGAGCACCGTGGCATGATGTTAATCTACAGACGCGACAAGCGTTTTTTAGATGATCAATCAGATTTCGGGAGAGAAAATGAACCATTTCAAACAGCAGTAAAGTGCATACGTTCATGCATAACATAAACAATTTCCATGTTCAGAAACGTAAGGAAAACATGCATGCACGCAAGTAATGCCACAAATATTAAACTCTAATATATATAAATGATCTACATATTTGATAATCGATTAGAAAAAACACACAAAAATTAAAAGTTATTGTGTACATAGGCCTTTCGGCCTTAAACAAATGCTCTGTTCTATCCAAAGTGTTTGCTTAAACCAGGGGCATGCCTCTTGGAAATAACGATGTTTGTTTCCAACAGCGTACTTGTATTATACGTTAAGCTATATAGCATTTGAAAACGACATTGTGCCATATGGTTTTGAAAAGTGCTTGCCAACAAAAACGTAACGTTGTCACCCTTGAAATTATAAATAAATATATGTCCCTTTTCAAAATGATCACGATTGGTTTACCCATTGTCTGTGCAAATATCTTAATAATATCTTGTTGAAAGAAACTTATTTTTTACAGTTTTAAAATGTCGTAAAGCGCCGACAGCAACAGATGTTCTGGTTTTCATGTTTGACACAGCTCTCCCACAGTAGTCGATTTAATGCGTTTCAGGCTTAAAAGTTGTTTTGAATACTTTTGTTATAACATTGTTATCGAAATTGTGAAACACGCGCAATTGAACTTACTTGAGTTAATTTTAAAAATAGCTAACGCAGCAAAAATCATTTCAAATCTATTTTTATAATTCGTCAGTCTCCAACGTCCTAATAACACGTACATTGGCAAAGTTGTGTGAGCAAGATCCCAATAAATACTCGCCAGATCCTCACAGAAGTGTTTGCATAAGGAGACCTGAGATCCGTATCAGTCTGCAGGGTAATATTACAGTCAAACCTGTGCTTAATACCACCTGTAAACAAAGACCACATGTGGGCAAAGACCACACTTAATTTGTCCAACTGACGGATTTTCAAGAACAAATTTACCGGTGAACAAAGACCACTTTTGGGTTCTCTCCGGAGTGGCCTTTGTAGACAGGTTTGAACAAAAAAGTGATTCAGGCGTAACTGCGTATCAGAAATAACCACACTGTGAAAGTATAATATTACACATCTCGTTCGCTTTTCTAGAGCGTTGTAACAATATCAAAGATTTCAAGGAATGTATTCTTTGCATAACAGAAAAAAATTTAAAACAGGGATTATCGGACTATAAATTAAGGATAGCCTTTTGCAAGTTTTAGTGCCGTTACTCAGATTTAATTCAAAGATACGGGTGCAGTTTAAAATCACTATTTGCAACAAGATATTTCTCAGCAAGTCTTTTATTGAGATTGAATTTATTAACTAAAGAAAATAAAAGGCATTAAATTAATTTCTCCACGTAATTGTTAAAAACCATCTGTAAATTCAAAAATAAAGATTACCAACATGATATTACAGCGCTCTGCATGCCTGGCGATTAAAGCATCCGCAGTTAATCTGCTACCATGCTAAAATATGGTATCTATCTCAAATTTTTATGTTCTTTTATTTAAGTAAAAATTCTTTCTTTTTAAATTCAAATATTTATTGTGTTACTTAATTTTGAAGTTTATTGTGATAATCAGTTTGATACTTAGTTGCAAAATTGACATCAATACTTTTAACTCTTTTACAAGAAACATCTAAATTTTATACAAGAGCGAAGGAATTCCGCTCATAAATAAGGATTACCTTAACTGCATTTTATAAATAGTGTTTTATATTTGACATTTATTTGCAAGTGAAACCCTTGCACAGGATTACCTGAAACAAATGTTGTGTTACTTTATTGTTATTTGACGCTAACAACATCTAATTGAAAAAAAGAAATAAACAAAGAAACTTTACACGTGTTTTTAACATCGACGGAAACCCGACGGATTTAAACCGGTTAGAGATCGTTATGATTACCTCGTTGGTTGCACGACGGTGGATGGGGTTTAAGAGTTTATGAAGGTTTATAGAGAAATCTTGTAAAAACAACCTAGAAGCTCGATCTGTTTCTTTTGTCCCTGGCACCGTGTTCTTGCTGATTTGATCTCGGTAAAATCATTGAGTGCACGCCCCTTTACTTGACAATGCTATTAACCGTATGTGTTTTGTATGTTTGTGTGATTTTGAATGCAACATTGTCGAGTTGAATGGTGGGTTGGAGAACCTGGAATAAACTCCCAGTAGCAATTTGTTTTGCCACTAACCGTTCCAAGGTGGTAACCCTCGGATTCTCATTTTTGTTAATTGTTTGTGGTCTCTGTATTGAAACTGATTATTTTGTTAACCATGCTCTCTTTCTCTTCTTCTAGGCTGTGTGGAGAAGCTATGTCTTCTGAATGTGGCTATTTCTGATATGCATTTTTTTTCAATTTCTTTAATTACTTCACAGCCAAAAAGCAGAAAAAACAAAAGCATGGATTTATTAAATTACAAATTTCTCATATAATATCACAAACAATTAAAGAAAACAGAATCTGACAGGTTATCGCCTTGGAAAGATCAGTGTCAAAACATAACTACAATCCTTACTGCAAAGAAATTGTCCCTGAATTCAACGTAATTCGTGTAATTTATAGTTTCTTTACGACACAAAGTGCTGTTCGAAATAATATAAGCGAAATAAATGAACCCCATTTTTTGTTTCATTTCTAATGCCTGGAAAAGGTTTTCCTGTATAATAAATCATTTGTTTCTTTAAAGGATCTTTGAGGATATTATCCCTTAAAATATTAGCAAAATGGACAACTTCATGCCTTTGGCAAACTGCAAACCTTCAAATACCTAGTATGCGCATTCACAGAGAAGAGAAACACCACGTTATTGTTTAACGTTAAATATTTAAAAAACTTTACTACATAATGAAAACAACGATTGAACAATAATATTTTGAAACAAATAAAAGGAAACGAAAGCACCAATTTTTACAAGGTATTTTTCAACTTTTTCAACAAAGTTTTTTCCTTTTCAAAGATTTCTATTGTATATGAAAACATACTAACCTAAAAGGATATTAGTAATTATTTCTGAATATTTTGTAAAAACTTATGAACATTGGTAAATGCTACTAAAATAAGTGCATGAAGTTAATTTTGCAGCATTGATTTTGTAAGATAGTGTTCACCCAGCCTTAAAATCTTCATTAATATTTAAAACTTTTATTCTTCAGTTTAATTTGTCGATCCAAACAGATACCTCGCTGTCGTTATATTTACATAACAGTCAAGTGATTCTTATTTCTAAAGCTGCTATCAGTATTGATCATTACGTAAACGATACGTATAAGCGTGTGAAGATGTTAGAGAACCCGTTACGCAGTTCGGGGATAGATTTCATTCGGAGCAGAACGATTTTTCCATCCGATTTTATAATGATCATTTTCTTGATTCTGTTGTGTGCATCTTGTGTTAATTCCTTGAAATTTGTTCGAGATGACACCTTGGATGGTACTGTTTGTTCCAGTGAAGACACGATCTTCAGTCACACGGTCGCCTCGAAAATTGCATGTACGGGAGAGTGTAATCGCGAAGCTGAGTGCTTCAGCATCTTCTATGAACCTGTATCCAGGAAATGCACTGGATGCTTGACAACCTATTCCATTAATGATACGTTACAATCATATCCTGGCTCTCTGCACTATAAAGCAGGTTTGTTATCGTTTTATCTCGTCTTACACACTTAACCAATTTCCTAACTACGCCGATCGTAAACTTTTAATTTCTCCCCTTGGATTGGAATACACTCTTCAATTTTGGAACATAATAAGATCGTAATAAGATACGACATTTAAATTAATTCTTCTCTGTATCATATTACGTTTTAAATTTGAAGCGTATACTCCAAATCCAAGCTGAGAATTTTAAATAATATGTCACCATTGGTTAAGTGTATATCAGCTTCACGACTTTGATTCAGCAGAACATTTCTTCTATGCCCAATTAGTAAACATAAACTACACTTCGTTATCCTTTTTTCAGCCTACAATATTTTGAAATGTATATGTGTCGTGTTCGGAAACTTTCAAAGTTTTATTTTCATCTATTTTTTCACGAGAAAATTTTCAGAAACGTTAGAACACAACAACCTGTTTGTTGGCGGTGCAGGATATATGAGGTTTCTTGAAGTGGAAATGGTGATTTGAAAGTATAAAAAATATGCTAAAAATGTCTGAAAATGTTAAAAGTTGTATTGTTGTTGTTGGCTTTTACCAAAATTATTTCAAGGAAAAAAGTTTTAGATTGGTGAATGTGTGGTTTAAGAGAGCAAAATATCTTCTTCATCTCAGTTCAAAGCTTAAGCTACGCGTGTCAATGTATATTTAGCTAGTGCGGACAAATAAGTAGTCAGCACACAGTGGAATGATACTGCTGACCCGGACACTGCTGTTCATAAAAGTAGATTGACAATTTCAATATCTTTTGTTTCAGCTTGCCCGGAAAACTATGTTCGATACAGACGAAACTGTTATTCGCTGACAATAATTGGGACATACCAAAATGGCATAGTAAGATCATTTTAACATATACTTAACAACTTTAATAAAACACTAGATAAATATTGAAACAAAGAAGCTTGTATTTGTTTTCTTGCAGCTGCGGGTTCAGAGGCCTAACAAAGTAAATAATACATGTAATACCATGTATTTTAATTTTATACTACAGAAGATCAGTGAGGCCAAATAATAAGCATGTCCATGGAGCCGATTTTCAAGGCATGTGACTTCAGTTATGAATGTCCGCATTAGTGCCTGAAGAATACAAGCGCGCTAACTGACAACAGTTACTGAAAAATCAGTCTCTGTATCGAAATTTCTTATCCAGTATGATGAAATTCGCACAAAAGATTAGTCTATCATAATGTTACTTTAAATCCAGCAAGAAAACAATTTTTAATTGTCTGTGTGATAGAAAATTGAATAAGCATCAACGCTTACTATGTTTTGACATCCGTTTGATAGCATTACATATTCGACTCTAAAAGAAACATTATAGCACATTCTATGTTTAAACAACCCTCAAAATCTTGCCAACATACAATACACTTTCGCATCGGAAGATTTTTTTTGCTTCCTCGGCAACTTAAGAAGTGAAAAATGAAAGGTTACTGTCTTACACTTCTTGAATATTTCACTCTCCCATACAGCGCTGGAGACTTCAAATGAAATAATTCCATCAAATTTGGCGGAGATTAAAATTATTATTATTAAATCATATTGGTTTGACGTTTCTCATTGGATTAAACGTGATCACATGATATGCGATACATTTCTGTAATGACTCGTGGGCGGAGTCTAAAACCATTATTGGCCTAGACGAAATATTTCACGCGCGAACTGGCTTAGGTACGACATCAGCTTCACTGCGTTGTTACGTCACAACAAACAACCGTAGTAAACAAAATAGCGCCGACTGGGAGAAACATAAAACAGCTTATTGGAATAAATAAATACGCTTCTAACAGGAACCACCGTACCAAATGACTAACACGTTTCTAGAAACATCGGAAAGTGTCACCTATTACCGCGATTGACATTGTACAATTTGTACATGTCAGTGCGGTAGCAAAACGTTCTCAATGGCAGAATTCACGACTGCTGCTAAAAGCACTGACTGAAGATAAAACTGGCTCAATTTATGATATTTGGGTGTTCCACTGTGTAATTATATCAGGCATACTTCATCGTAATGTTATGCCGCCGCTAGGCATCCGCTGGAATAAAACTCGTATTGTCAGATAGCCTAGGGTATGAATATTTATTAGCATGGAAACGCGTTTTCTTTGTATATAAGCATGACACCTGTTTTATTATAACATTTATGTACGGTAAATTTGCATATACTAGCATATAATTGCTCAATTAAAATCAAGACATAACAACCTATTTTTTGTGGTTACTTTTGTTTAGGCTGAGTGTGAGGCACGTGGAGCAAGACCTGTCGACATTCTGGACGCCAATGAAAACCAGTTTTTGAAGGATTGGATACGAGAAACCGGTAAAAATCACCTTGAAAAAAGAAGTCTTTCCTTTTTCCCAATCCAATTCTCAGTCTAAGCAAATCACATTCTGTCGGCCAAACATGCAGTTAAGTGATCCTATCTATTATCAAGCGAACTAATTTGAGGTTTGAAATGTCTCAAGTAGAAGAATGTTACTTATTAAACAATAGCTTAAATGTAAAAAATAAATATTCTCAATTGACAGAATACTACGAATATTATGAGGAAAGCTATTACCATGAATAATTGTATGCTCTGTTGAGCAAGCCGCGAAATAAAATGCATCATTTAGAGTTCAAAAGAAAAACAAGTTGACACTTTTATTTGTTTAAAATTTTGACATCGTGTAAGTAGCAACTTCTAAGTAGCAAGTTACAGAGTAAGAAATAAAAAATGATGGAAATGATTTATTAACTTAACAGTATATTTTTAAGAAATCACGAACATTTAAAATAATTTTTTATTTCAATATTTACAATTTTCAGAATAAATAAATTGTGTTATACTATTCATAATATTAATTAATAAGTATTTTATTGAAAGGAAGTGATTATCCAAAGATATGTTCTGCTTTCAATCTATCATTTAATTAAACGGGTACTACGAGTACCCGTTTAATTAAATGATAGATTGAAAGCAGAACATATAAGGGTTTGATTGGCAGTAAGAGGGATACTATTTGCTTTGAGACAACATGCAATTCAATATTGCAAATACGATTTCATTTTCATATATTTACAGCGGATTACTATGTTTTCATCGGACTTACCGACACGGCTTCTGAAGGTAACTGGGTTTGGGAGACCTCAAGCAGTCTCACGTTTACAGACTGGTATCCAGGTCAAACTAACATCAATACATTAAACTGTGCGGTGTTGTACCGTTCCTATGATTATCAGTGGATGTATCACACATTTGACAGTCATAGAATGATATGCAAACAGGAAGGTCGGGAGATATAAATGTAATATTAACGTCCACATTTATTAAAGTTTGTTGAACTTATAACGTCAGAAAATGAATACTTTATCAAGAACTTAGCAGTGTACACATATAAAGCCTTTAAACGGAAAACATTTTTAACAGTTATTTGTAAGTCAAAATATACACATACTTATTTTTTTTATCAACGTTAATGATTGTTTTGCAATCACCTACTGCTCATGGGCAATAAAGGTATTTTGCTTAATGAACTATTTATCTATCTATTACAACAGTATAAAGTCTGTAGGATTTAATATTGCCGTGTGGTGTGTGTAATCAATATCACGCTCAACCGAAGGTAGTTTTTGTTATTTTTGTGAAAAGTAGATTATTTTGATCTTTAATTTTCATTTACCTACGTGGGCAAGTCTTCGAATAAGCGTAGATAATACTTTTGGTTTGCATTTAACGATAGGAATACCGCAAAATAATTATTGTAATTATTTTTATTCATATGCAGCAAAGTCCTGAGCTAAAACGTTGGTAAACCTAAAATGAAATTATTTTCTGGACGAATGATGGGTCATAATATATTATTACTATGTAACTATTACTTGATTATATTTACTATAGTACAATTAGGCCGGCGCTAGCGAATGCTGAGAACCATGTGGCCCGGCTTTGGCATAGTATAAAGTATGGAGTGGAGTTTTGGAGTGGAGTCTTGGAGTTAAATAATATGATCCCCTATAAATTTGTCCCAGTCTGGGATACTTGTGGACAGTGTTTGTTTTCTTTAGGACAACTAGATATGTGATTTTTATAAATAACTGTCAAAATTCAAGAAACTTCATAACACAATGTCTGCAGAGCTTTTTTCTGTGTTAATTGGAGCAGAGACAGTCTCTAGGGAACTGAGATGATAGACGCTGGACATTAACTCTTGGTGTACCTTAAATCATTATTCGACAATTAGACTGAACTTAAGCTTTAGCAATAAAACATCTGTTCTAAGGTGAATTCAAGGTGTTCTTATGGAATGGGAATTATTACAGCTTTAATAAAACATTTAATAAAGCAAACCTGTGATTAATACAAATGTATTACAACAATTGTTTATATTAAAATAATTAAATATCATATGTTAGTATAAAGTTGTACTTTCATTTCAATAAAACAACTGTGATGCAATATGAATACATGAAGGATCTCAAATCTTGAAGTATGCAATATATATATTAGCATGCTGATCATGTATAATCAAGTTATTTACTTTTATGCAAACCAGTTAGAAAATCAATTGATGGAAACAACATAAAATGGCCAACATTAATGACATTAAATATTCAGATTTGTTTCTTGTACAATAAATGTTTTGTTGGGTATGTCTTCTCCAAATTAATAGGTCAATAATGGTTCAAACAATGTTCTCTCTATGTTCCTGCCAGTGATACTGCTCAGTTATATGACATGCTAAATGGTCAGTTCAAGGCACCATGACAGCCCAAGAGAATTTCAAGAAAAACAATGATCTAATCTTGACACTTATGGGTTCCTGCCATAACAAGGTTGACTCATTACAAAAAGTGCAGGTGCATCCATATTTTGTGATAGATGTCATGGGATGTAAGAATAATAAACTGTAAAACGCATTAATTTCGCGTGGAGAAAATTTCGCAATTTTCATAAAAAAAATCACCAATTTTCATTATTCGCGTATTTATGAACTTGCGACGTCGTAAGACTCGAAATCGTAAGTATATAAGGTTAATTTATTACCGTGATCACGATTTCATAAGTAATTAAATCAAATAACTGAATTGTGGCCAAAAAGGAATTTTATGCGGCGTTTAAAGTGATTATCAGTTCTGTTAAAGCTGCCTCTTTTCGCTAATTATCGGATATATCAAAACTCATCATATATTTGCGATATGTATGAATTCACTAGGTTCGCGAATATTAGCGAAAATAAAACTAACGTGAATAAAAACCAGTTCTACAGTATTGTTTCTGAAAACTGTTCTTTGAACATTACTTTTGACTTTTAAACTGATAATCATAATGAAAGAAGGCTTTAAGTCCTCGGCAGATATAAAAATAATGACAATTATTGTTTATGATTTCAGAAAAAATTGCTGTCAAAAAAAATAGAAATTTAAAATAGTTTAAGGTATATTCTGCCCATATTGTACTCTTGAGATAAAAATACATTTTAAAAAATGAAAATATCATACAATATTACTACTGGTATGAAGATTATTATCAAAATACAAGGGAATCTTTAATTATTTTTTGTTCAAATCTTAAAACACCGCACAGTTTTTTAACACATGCAGATCAGCAAACTTAACATTGTGTTGCTATAAAAAAAGAAAGTCGTAATTACCTATTATTAAAGTGCAATTAAAAATATTGATCATAAATAGCTTAGAAGACATTCGTGTGTACTGAAACATGCTTATTACATAAAATAATAAGTATGTTTACTATAAGATTTGAACCCATGCCCGCTACAGATAAAAAAGAATATCATTGTCATGAAATATTTCAAAACTAAGACTAAACCAACTCCAAGGTCAGACTCCAAATTGTCACTCCAAAAATTCAGCTCCAAAATTCAGCTCCAAGGTCAGACTCCCGACTCCACTCCAAGACTCCACTCCAAGACTCCACTCCAAGACTCCACACCATACTTTATACTATGCCCCCGGCTTTATATATAGATCGTTGAGTAATGAACGGGAACCATGTCGTATGTACGTTAAGTTCAAGGTCAAGCTATTTATAATTGAGTATATAAATATTGAATTGAATTATCTCCCCTTAACTATAAATATAAATATATACATGTATAGATTATATAAATAGATCGATTAGTCGGTGTTTTCTTTTAATTATGCGAATTGAAAGTTTATTTTTGTAAGCAGTTATAGAAAGAGTGTACATGTAGTAAGAGACATTGTCCAGATAGTTATTCTTGGATGATATTGAAGTTTGTGTTCTGTTTATGAATATTGGAAATCCTATGACTTGATTTTCGGCGCGTGAATGTGACCTATATTATGATGGTTCTTTGTTTACAAATGTTTTTGATGTTGAAATTGACGGTTCTAGTGGGTTTCTGTTTTACAAGTGGGCGATTTCGTGTCTATAAAGTAAATAATGATTGTATAACCATTTGTTGTAGGTCTTTTTCTGTTGTTAAGAATAATTGTGACTCATCCCCATCCCCTCCCATTCCCCCCCCCCCCCCCCCCTGGTTTACGGGATCAAGATGCTGAATATAGAAAGTTAGTATAGATTTTTCATCCTGAAAGTACCAAAGGAATGCCATGTACGTGGTAGGACAATTTTGAAAGATAATGTTGAATTTAAATAGAGCGAATTCATTTAATGTGGTTAGTGCTATGCTAATACCTGCATGAACTCTTACACCCAACATCTAACTTCTTTAAATGTCGTCCACATATAACACGTCTGTGTTATACTTTTCTTGTTAATGAAATAATGTCAATATAAATTTCATCGAATTAATAAATTTAATTACATAAATTATATAAAATCAGAATAAATGTTCTAACAAGTTGATAATTGTTCTAACCTGGCATTTTAGTTGGAAAATGTGGCTGTGTATGCTTTCAATATTACTTTTTAAGCGATTATATCACTCGTTGTTTTAACTTATTTATTCACTGACATTAATACTGTGCATAGTATACATATGCATTATATTGTTATTGTTTTGGTATATTCGCGTCAAATCAATTGGAAACAAGTTTGTACACGTTGCTTGTGTTAGAATGCGATAAAATGACTTTCCACGAATTTCTCGTTATTTGTGCATTAAACGATAACAAATGATATCTTAAATTTTTCGGCGTTAGCTGTCTAAGCTCACTTTTGACCTAGTTTTTCGACCAATGAAATGTTGTAAATAATACTCGTATTCTATTATTATGCAGAGGGAAAATGAAATAAACTACTTCGATTGGTAGCTATTTACACCAGAGAGGCATCTAGCAGGGTGGAGAGGTATCTAGTGGGATTTTTATTATTATGCAGAGGAAAAATTAATTAGATTATTTCGATTGGTTGTTAGTGGGTGTTGAATTGGAGAAAAACATATTTACGATTTTTAAAAAACTTGCGTACAGTACACAGTGTAAAACGAAAAGGAAGTGAAGATATTTCTAGTTTTTACTGGTTCCTTTCTAGTTCCTTTGATACTGATTGTTAATTTCAAGTACAAAATACAAGTTCAATGTAGTGTAGTGGCTAACACTCTCGCCTCGCAAAGCGGAGGCCCCGGGTTCAATACTCAGTATTGACACTTTTTTTAAAAGTTAATTTACGTAAAAGTTGGTAGATTTCGCTCTTGTAACAGGATGTTTTTATTTATTTATATTTAATTTCAATGACATTTATTCATATTGAGTTCTAACTCTACAAGAGGTATTTATTGAAACTGAATACATGTAGATCAAGACTTAATGTAATACATTGCTTCTTTAATCGACTTGTTATCACTGTATGAAATTGTTGAAACAGCTTAACATTTTTTTTGAAAGACACTTTCAATGGATTTATAAGTTGTCATGATTCGGTCGCTTAATCTCTTTGTCATACTAAGAAGGCAGGGAGGGTTCGTCAACAGCTATAACAAGTAAAATAAACCAACTAAACTGTGTCTGCTTCGCCTCTCTGTATTTCTTTCTTTCTGATATACATGTATATATAAATCTTTTCCATAAACGCCGTTTATCTTTTTTAAAGATATTTCTTGTTTACCATGTGTGTTTTTTAATCGCGATCGCGTCGGACTTTACAAAAGAATGTTTAACTTGCTTTTATACAAACTTGCGAGTTTTTTAACATTATGGTTGCAAGATTCCGCTGAATATTATCACTAACTAACAAACTGCCGAAATCTGATTTTAAGAATTTGCGAATATCCTGAACTAGCTGAATAAAACTTGATAAAAATGAAACATTCTGGAAAATCTAGAAATCGGATTATTTTAAAGGAAATGTTTAAGCGTCAATGTTTAGATAATAGCACATATAATGTAACAGACATTATAGATTCCTATTACAAATTTTCTAAAACATTTTATATTTACTTCGCA
The DNA here is from genome assembly GCA_038501625.1 of Corbicula japonica. NCBI lineage: Eukaryota > Metazoa > Mollusca > Bivalvia > Venerida > Cyrenidae > Corbicula > Corbicula japonica. The sequence continues at coordinate 24,126 of JAZAYU010000441.1, read as the reverse complement.
AATGGTGTATCAATACATGTTAGTTTATGATTTACTCGGTTACCTATCTTGAAAAAACTACTACGATCTTTATTAGTAGTTTTTAGCACCATGTTTGACAATTATTGAACGTATGCTTGTACAACATCATATAAGGGGTGCAATCATGAACACTGGAATGCATCTCTTGAAGAACTGATATAGTAATCTTTTTCCTTTGAATAGTGTTTGTTTGTGCTGAGTAAACTGTTTGAAAAATGTTTGCTTGTTTCTACCACATTCACAGTAAAGCAGTAGTCATGCTAACCAATGCGGTTTTCTACCCCTTTAACAGTAAAGCAGTAGCCATGTTAACCAATGCTGTTTTCTACCCCTTTCACAGTAAAGCAGTAGCCATGTTAACCAATGCGGTTTTCTAAACCTTTCACAGAAAAACAGTAGCCATGTTAACCAATGCGGTTTTCTCCCCTATTCACAGTAAAGCAGTAGCCATGTTCACCAATACGGTTTTCTACCCCATTCACAGTAATGCAATAGCCATGTTAACCAAGTCGGTTTTCTACCCCTTTCACAGTAAAGCAGTAGCCATGTTAACCAATGCGGTTTTCTACCCCTTTCACAGTAAAGCAGTAGCCATGTTAACCAATGCGGTTTTCTACCCCATTCACAGTAAAGCAGTAGCCATGTTAACCAATGCGGGTTTCTACTCCATTCACAGTAAAGCAGTAGCCATGTTAACCAATGGGGTTTTCTACTCCATTCACAGTAAAGCAGTAGCCATGTTAACCAATGCGGTTTTCTACCCTATTCACAGTAAAGCAGTAGCCATGTTAACCAATGCGGGTTTCTACCCCTTTCACGGTTTTCTACCCCATTCACAGTAAAACAGTAGCCATGTTAACCAAGGCGGTTTTCTACCCCTTTCACAGTTAAACAGTAGTCATGTTAACCAATGCGGTTTTCTACCCCTTTCACAGTAAAGCAGTAGCCATGTTAACCAATGCGGTTTTCTACCCCATTCACAGTAAAACAGTACCCATGTTAACCAAGGCGGTTTTCTACTCCTGTCACAGTAAAGCAGTAGCCAAGTTAACCAATGCGGTTTTCTACCCCTTTTACAGTAAAGCAGTAGCAATGTTAACCATTGCGGTTTTCTACCCCTTTCACAGTAAAGCAGTAGCCATGTTAACCAAGGCGGTTTTCTACCCTATTCACAGTAAAGCAGTAGCCATGTTAACCAATGCGGGTTTCTACTCCATTCACAGTAAAGCAGTAGCCATGTTAACCAATGCGGTTTTCTACCCCATTCACAGTAAAGCAGTAGCCATGTTAACCAATGCGGTTTTCTACTCCATTCACAGTAAAGCAGTAGCCATGTTAACCAATGCGGTTTTCTACCCCTTTCACAGTAAAGCAGTAGCCATGTTAACTAATGCGGTTTTCTACCCCATTCACAGTAAAACAGTAGCCATGTTAACCAAGGCCTTTTTCTACCCCTTTCACAGTTAAACAGTAGCCATGTTAACCAATGCGGGTTTCTACCGTATTCACAGTAAAGCAGTAGCCATGTTAACCAATGCGGGTTTCTACTCCATTCACAGTAAAGCAGTAGCCATGTTAACCAAGGCGGTTTTCTACCCCTTGCACAGTAAAGCAGTAGCCATGTTAACCAATGCGGTTTTCTACCCCATTCACAGTAAAACAGTAGCAATGTTAACCAATGCGGGTTTCTACCCCATTCACAGTAAAACAGTAGCCATGTTAACCAAGGCGGTTTTCTACCTCTTTCACAGTAAAGCAGTAGCCGTGTTAACCAATGCGGTTTTCTACCCCTTTCACAGTAAAGCAGTAGCCATGTTAACAAATGCGGGTTTCTACCCCATTCACAGTAAAACAGTAGCCATGTTAACCAAGGCGGTTTTCTACCCCATTCACAGTAAAGCAGTAGCCATGTTAACCAATGAGGTTTTCTACCCCATTCACAGTAAAGCAGTAGCCATGTTAACCAATGCGGTTTTCTACCCCTTTCACAGTAAAGCAGTAGCCATGTTAACCAATGCGGGTTTCTACCCCTTTCACAGTAAAGTAGTAGCCATGTTAGCCAATGCGGGTTTCTACCCTATTCACAGTAAAGCAGTAGCCATGTTAACCAATGCGGGTTTCTACTCCATTCACAGTAAAGCAGTAGCCATGTTAACCAATGCGGTTTTCTACCCCTTGCACAGTAAAGCAGTAGCCATGTTAACCAATATCCTTGTAGAATACACACGAAGCTGTGAAAAGCCGGGTTTTTATTGTCCAATGGAAAATACTGCATTTGCCATATGATATTATTTAAGTACATTATGCACGGACAGATATTTTTGTAACCTCCATGCAGTTACTTGATTAACTTGACCACCAAAAAACCGCATATCATGACGATAAATGTCCTATTGGCAAACACATAGCATGTTCACGTGTAAAATTACCTCGTACAAATTTGCCAGTGCTTGTTTCAGTATATAATCGGTTTACTGTGTTGTCTAATGACAAACTCAATATCAGGGATATCCGCGCAGATGTGTGAAGTTAGCGGCCTAGCGGCCTGGCGGCGTGAAGTTAGCGGCCTGGCGGCGTGAAGTTAGCGACCTGGCGGCCTAGCGGCCTGAAGGCGTGAAGTTAGCGGCCTGGCGGCATGAAGTTAGCGGCCTTGCGGCCTAGCGGCGTGAAGATGGCTGCCTTTATCACAATTTAGACTGAAATCTATTTTTACAGCATATAATATAAATTGCAGGGGTGTATAAGAAAGTTATCGACATGATTAAGCTTTTGTTTCATTAAAATAAATTATTTAACAAAGTTCTAGCTTATCTGCAAAGACGACTCGGAATCTCTGTGTACATTTACTCCCATGTAGTCTTTGTAAATTACATTTCAGTTGATGATTAAGTAAAATATCAACAAGAACTAGCTTTGATTGTTTTTAACTTTTCGAAGCCTGGCGGCCTAGCGGCCTGGCGGCATAGCGACCTAAACTTCAAATTTATCATAATTAATTATTATCTTTAAAATGTCTTGAAATCGATTTTTTCAGCATGTAATGTACTTTTCAGGGGTGAATAAGCAAAATATCAACAAGACCTAGCTTTGATTTTTTTAAGTTTTCGAAGCCTGGCGGCCTAGCGGCCTAAACTTAATATTTATCAAATTTATCTTAAAAACTGCTTGAATTCGATTTTTACAGCATGCAATGTACATTTCAGGGATGATTAAGTAAAATATCAACAAGAACTACCTTTGATTTTTTTAAAAGTTTTCGAAGCCTGGCGGCCTAGCGGCTTGGCGGCCTGGCGGCCTAGCGGCCTAAACTTTACATTTATCATAATTTATGTTTATCTTAAAACGTCTTGAAATCGATTTTTCAGCGTGTAATGTACATTTCAGGTACGAATAGGCAAAATATCAACATGAACTAGCTGTGATTTTTGGGTCGGCCATTAGGCCGATCCAGTTTAAGCAGTTTTCGACAATCGTTTTTGACTTACTATGAACCTAACAATTGTACGGTTGCAAGCAAGACTATCGTAACTCCTTCTTTATTTTCAATGTAGTTACGACAGTCTTGACTGCTTCCCTATAATATATGCATGCTACCCTAGAATATAGTTCTTAGTTTCAAAAAGTAAGTCAATGCTACAGAGTGGTAAATTTTGTAATGCTGTGCAAAATGACAAAATTTATATTTGAAAAATATGGAATCAATCAATATTTGAAGAAATTTAACTCGTAGAACGTCAGACAAGATTTTGAGTCATGAACGCTCATGAATACATGATGGCGGATCGCCATTTTTGATTCGACAATGTTCGGTGAAGACGAAAAATCCATCTGAATCAACTGAACAGTGAGTATTTATCGAGTTATTTTCGTGATGCAATGTTTTTATAATACCTATGTTACATTTGAATGTATATTGACAATAGCATTTCCCTTTATAAATAGAATTTTTCATGTGGAAAATGGAGGATGATTTGGTGGTTTACGAATGGTAACGTTACAAACTTATTGTAAAACTTGAAGTTTTAGATTCGAAAGACTGTACCGAGGTAAACGTGATTTAGGCTCTTTGGGTTTTATTAAACGTTAGGCCTACGTCACTTAATTAATCATTCTCTCACCAGAGGGCGTGCTACACAAGTTTCGCTTACACCTCTGTCAACGCCGGGAAAAGTAGTTCTCATACACGTGATATTCTATCGTCACACCGCAAAATAGTTCCCCGAAAATTTGGGTTAAAATATATCTTAAACATTGTTCTAAAAAAAATAAAAATACCCATTTTCATTTTAAGTAAAATATACAGAGATCAAAATAATCTCACGAGCATTTTATTCATTATTTATATTTTGTACAAGAATCTTGTACATCGGGCGTTGACAGAGGTGTAAGCGAAACTTGTGTAGCACGCCTTCTGGTGAGAGAATGTTAATTAATGCACTCTCAAAATGAAAGTAGAAGTAGTAGTCTCAAAATAGACCGTTGTCGTTGTAAACACAACGAGTAGGACTAAGCAAAACTTTGTTCCCAAATCATAACCAGCTACATAGTTGACATGGAGTTTTCTGAAGTAATGAATTTCAAAGAAATGAAAATCTAATGTTTTCAATAATTGCACCTTATATGAAGCAGACTTCCCGAAAGTTGCAGTGTTTTTTTTTTCACTTTTGGGGGAAGGAGGTCGCAGCCCTTTGGAGGGGGAAAAATTGCGACGTGAACAAAGGAAAGGGGGAATATTTGGAATATACTTGCAGCCTGTCAAATACAACAAAACAAAGGGTTCACTATTTTTTTAATTCAAAGAAAGTCAGTGCCGTGTCAGTGGTCTACATTGAAATGTCTCTTTCTCCCTCTGCAATTTTATCAATTATTCTTGTCAATGTTATAGTCTATCAGTGGGGTATCCATTTAACATATCCTGACTCAGTACGGTCTGTAACAGACTCCAGCAAAGGGGGAATTTTTTATCGGACATGGGGGAAAAATATATACTATTTTGAAGGGGGGGGGGAATGGGGCCCTATTTCTCCCAATATTTGGCATAAAAAAATCACTGAGTTGCCAGACCGAAGGACCTGTCTGGTAACTTTTCAGCTGGTCAGACATGTTTTGTGTTATCTGACCGAATGACAGACAAAAATTTAAACTCCTAATACTTTATTATACCTTTTTAGCATGTTTCGGTCTGACAGAATTTGTTTCGGTCAGACAGTTTTTCACATCTTGTCTGACCAAATGTCTGACACTTATTTTCAACTTTCGGGAAGTCTGATGAAGACCTTCTGAAATCCGCTATCAGAAGTTTTTACTTCTTTCAATTTTGTCTTGCACTCCATTCCAAAATGTCTCACAGGTTATTTAATCAGATCAGATATATTCTCAAAATTACCCAGGGAAACCCAAAAGAAGAAAAAGAGTAGCACCTCAGGGATTCACTGAGTTTATACAGAAACAGGAACTGTTTCACAATATTTATTTAATAGTTACTGTATCTCTTAAATGCATTTCAGGTGAATTTAACATCCTGGAAGAAAGAATGATGTATTTATTTGTTAATTTAATTATTCTTAAACAGGTTTAGATGATCTTTGGTTCATGTCAGACCCGTATCAACCAAGTTTGACATAATACCCCATTTGAAGCGGTATAGAACTGTTTGACGTCACATAATGAAGTTCAAGCGGACAACAAAAGTGAAGGTAGGAAAAAAATGTTTTGAGTTAAATTAGGAATGACTGTTTAGGAGATGTAATTATTGTTAACAGTATATTTTAGTTTCTTTGTAATGCTTCAGCTGCGATAACGCTGTGTCAACATTGCAACTGCTAAATTCTTGTAACATGTTAGTGGGTGGGGTAGAAATCTGTTGCATCGGGAAAATGAAATATTTTTTCAGATCTGGATATTTTCTGATGGAAATTCAGGTTCCTGTAATTTGATAAATAATCAGTGTTTATTTATATTGACATGTAGCCAGACTGGTTTAGGTGGGGCGACTACTACCCTCAAGGTTCATGCTCTCGGCCCAAAAATACAGTATCAATGGACATAAAGCAATTTGATGTTGTTTATTCTGTGTTCTGTTTCAACGGTGCAACAGTAATTACTATGCTAATAATAGTAATATGATATTGTAAATGAATCACTTCATAAATTAGAAATTTTCTAAAGAAAAATTTTAATTATTACTACAAATACCTAATGCAAATAAATTATTTGCCTTATTTAATAATGTTATTTCAGTATTATAGCAAAGTGCAAAATGAGAGTAAATTAATATTGTTATGATCACTCACTTTAAAAATAAAATCAGTGATTATAAAGAATATTTGTAATTTGAGCAAAGATCAAAATAATTATTATAATTTTGTGTTTGTTAAATATGTATTTCAGTGATAAAATCAAATGAAAGAAATGTGACATCTCGGGTTCAAAAAGCATGAAATTGGAAGAGGAGAGGAAGAAGGGTAATGGTATTTTCAATTTTATAAATTGACTATTAACAGGGCTCTCACCAGACTTGCAAATCAAGGAGAAGTTTTGTCACAATTTACTAAATTATTGTGAAGTTTGCAGTCAAGAGCATTCTTTCCCTATATATTAAATACAAAATGACTTCTCCCAAAGCTCAACAAAGAGAGAAGTAAGGTCACTTTTGATGAGACTACTTCCTTCAAGTCGGTCTCTGGTGAGAGCCCTGTATTGATAAACAGGTACATGCATTGCATACTTTGCCCTTTTTTTACATGACTGCAGTGTAGCACAATCTCTTGGCATGTCATCACCTAACCTGAACATGCCATATTCCTGGCGACACTACATTGTACACCACATTAATACTTAACTATTTTATAATTGCCCAGCAATTCTCATATTGGCCCGGTTTTGTCTTCATATGAATTTGATGTTTTTATTCTGTTAATTAATAAAATCAGTCAAGTGTATTCACATTGACCATGTTATTGGGCCTCGGGCTGTCATACTGTATAATGGTGTTTTTTTTCGCGAGCATAATTGTTTCGCTATTTTCGCGACCGTCGTAAATTCGCAAAAATAACAAACGCCAAAAAATCCCTACTTCACTTTCGCGAAGTGCACTATATTGCATGACTGCACGGTAGGCTTGATTAAAAATGTCGTTGCTATTTCTTTATGTTCTGGGTTACTCGAGTATATGTCATAGTGCACAAATTAAGTAACACTTCTGGCAGAGTAGATAGGTACCGATACAGTTAAATGTTCGGGAGTGGAAAACATTGGTATTGATGACAAGCATGAGGATAATTTCACACTTTCGAAATTTGCTGCATATACTATGCTTTACAAACAATGCAGATGAGCGTTACTTAATAAGTTGTTTGAAAATGCTTTATATTCGCCCCAGCGGGCTAAAGGTTAATTATCGCTTCATTACGTCAATATTTGCGGTGGTCACGGTTATTATTCCGTCGATAAAAACATAAATTATTAAAACGGATGTCAATAATGCTACCGGTAATTTGGTTTATAACAGTTTGATAAAATATCACAGTGTTAAATGCACAGCTTTCACATAATATCAAATACTTATAATAATACTTTGTTTTTACAGGTACATTTGCTGGTACCGGATTACAAGAAATATAGCCACATAAATGCAGTGCAACAGTAAAAACGCGAAAATTAATTTCTGCGAGCACAAATTCGCTAAAATTACAACCGTGAAAATTAAAATTATGGCAAAATTGCGAAAATTTTCGATCACGAAAATAACCCATTATACAGTATTTACCCCTCTGCCTTCTGCCTCGGGCATATATGACTACCCTTGGCCCAATAACAAAGCCAACATGAATTTACTTGATTAATAACATTATATAATATTCATCTGTGTGCCACCTTGCACAAACATGATGGGTTCTTGTAAATGCTTATTCGTTTAATAAGTAGGGTTATCTCTTATGAATGTGTCTCAAAAATCCAATGCTGTGAATCCATTTTCACAGTAACTTGACCCTTTCAGGGCTGGATAAATTTTGTTTTCTTGTAACTAGTCCACGACTAGCTGGGTACACATTTCAGCTTGTCCCACTTTTGCGCAAATAAGCAAATTCTGATTGATCAGTATTTACAGTAAAGAAAGAAACAGGAAATTCAAAAGCAAGCGTTACATCGGGGCTTGATAATGTTAAAACAGATCTCAAAACATGTTATTTTGTAATAAACTTATTGCTGTTGTAATATGATATGCACATGGTGCTAAAAGAGAATGGTGCATATCAAATTAAAGTTTAAACTAGTCTGCACTAAATAATTGAGCTAGCCCATGGACAAGCAATCAGATAGTTTGAGATTGTCTGATACAATTTTCAGCTTCTCCAGGGCGTCGGGCTAGTGGGTTTGTCCAGCCCTGCCTTTACTCCATTTACATGCTATTTTACCACATGGGCAACCAGTGTAAATCCAGATCAGATAGAGATAACACAGGTGTAGTTCCAGATCAGCTTGCACATCAGACATTTATGTGGTCTGATCTGTATCTACTCTGTTCAGTAGATACATTTAAAGCTCCTTTTAACTGGAAGCAGATGTGTCAGCACCTAGATCTACAATAGTTGCTATGTTTTAACTTTTAAGGTGTATCCTTCGAGTAAAATGAAGTATCAAAATGCAGGTGTGTTATTGTAATAATTCACCCTTTACTACATTTATACACATTTTCATGCCTGTGCAACCAGTGTAGAGATCCAGATCAGATGGCAGATCTGATCTGGATCGGCACTGGTCACATTGTGGTCAGAAATAACCTATTGAATAAAAAAGCTAACAGTTTAGATCCTAATCAGGCACTATGGTTGATCTAGATCTACACTGATCACCCATGCCATGGAGGAAAAGGTTAAATGGAATAAATTGAGCCTATAGGAATGGAATATGGCATGAAGCTTACATCAGAAAAACCTCCTTTGTGTGATATTTATAAAAAAAAACCTTGAACATGAATTATGACAACAGTGTCTGTTAACCTGCAACAGCAATTTACATACATCTCTATAAGCAACAACAAGTGCAATGAAATTGACTTGGGTTATTTGTTATGATTTAAAATACAACATTTATTTTCAGCCATGTGTATCATCAGTCAAGTGAAAGCTGTGGACTTGAAAGGTCTGCAGATTTGGTAGAAAACTAGGGAGCAGAATATGAATGTTACTGTAGAAAATGGAGACAAGGTTTGCATTTTTTATTTTCATGTATAAGAGCTGCATGAATGTATGATAGACACCAAATATATCTGTATATGTTGGCATTTGTATTTATATATCTTGTAACAAGAAAACAAAATTGTGTTGGTATGTATGTGAAGACTTGTGAGACCTCAGTTTACAAGAAAATTAATCATCCTATATAAAAGTTACTGTGTTGTTTTTGACCCTTTCTTCCATGAACACATGACATGAGTGACCAGTGTATATCCAGATCAGCAGGCATATCTGTGCAGTCTTAACAGGATCTACATGGTTCATAATAAGATTCGTCAGGCTATTTCTTACAAATATGCAAACAGTGTAGATTCTAATCAGATCCAGATCAGACACCAAAGTTGTTCTTGCTGATCTATTGTTTTCCAGGTGTCCACCAGGTGCTGAATGGCAAGCATCATTTCTCTGTCGCCCTTTCGAAGAAAAGGTGATACATAGGGATCACTTTGTCTGTCCGTCCATCTGTCCGTCCGTCCTGAAAACTTAATGTTCATTATAACTTTGCCATTTCTTAATATTTCTTCATGAAATTTTCAAATTATATTGATTGTGACCAACATGCTTGAGCTGATGTAAATTTTCAGGTCAAGGCCACAATTGTTAATCCTTTTCTTAATATTTCTACATCAAACTTTCAAATTATATTGCTCATGACAACACACTCATCATGACTTTTAGTTCTTCATGTCAAAGTGGGGGTTATTCCCCTTCTTTTTCTTGCATTTTTAACCTTAATTACATAGCTCCCAGGGCGACACAAGTGAACAACCATCTAGTCTAACCTTTTTGTTGATTCAGGCAGTTAAAAACCAAAATTACCCTTAATTTAAGGGAAACAAAGACACTTCTTAAATATCATTGAAGTCAGAATGAGGTTTTTTATTTTTTTTTTAATTTTCAAAAGTCAAAAGGTCTTTCTGGGTCAAATGGAACCTCTGGTTGTCTATATGATAAAAGGCGTCTCCAAGGAGTGAAGGTTCATCATAAGAAATGAGAAATATTTTTCTATTAGAAAAAAAGTGAAATATGCTTATCGAGAATTGCATCATTCAGAAGACACAGCCTCTCCACACAGCCAAAGAGAGAGCATGGTTAATAAAATGGCCAGTTTAAAAACAGACACCATAAAGGATGAACGAAAATGAGAACCCAAGAGTCGGGATTAATGTAGTATTGCCAGAGCAAGAATAGCAATATTATTGGACAAAACTAATTTATCAGTTTTTAATGTTGACAAATAAATTCAAAAAAGCATAGACCATAAATTATGCTTGAACTTCAATATAAATAGGTTATTTGTTGAAATTAATATTTCAGGATAACAGCTTCACATGGAATGCTGTGAGGAGACCAGTTTGACAATTCTGTCTATGACTGTCTGAGGGAGCATACCGCCTTTATATTTCCACTAATTCCTGCAATGGAGCATGCTGCTTTTGTAATGGACAAGAATAAAAAAATCACAAATGTCACTACACATCAATTGACAAAAAAGCATCGGTGTAATTGTGTGTTTGAACATTATTTGCTGAATAATAGAACCATTGAAAAAACAACAATATAGTGTCACTTGTAGTATTATTTTAAATCATGTTACCCAATTGTGTTTGTTGATTTCAAGTTTGAATATTCAAAGATTATGACAAGCTTAGCTACTTTTTCTGTCATTGGTGTCACCGTATCTCAACTCAGAATTTTAGGTGCTGTGATACTGATGTGTACTAATGATACTGTGCTTGCAAACAACTGGTCACAGGATTCTTCCAAGCTTTACAAAAGTATTTACGCCATTAAGGTAATATTCCAATTGTCATTGCACTCTCATTTATAAAATTAAAAATTAAAAAGTCTGTCTAAATGCAAAATGAAAGGACGAAAGGAGTAATACCTTTAAATAAAGTGTAGTGTCTGAGAACTATGACCAGCTTTGTTTCACTGTTGACCATATCATGACCTTTGAAGTATGATATCATCCACTTAATTTTGATTGGTCAATTCTGAGACAGGCAGTGCCTTATTTCATATTATCGTCCACAAGTCCAATCATATTCTAATTATGACTTTAGACATATTGTCCTATCCCCAGGTTCACTTTCCATGTCACCGCGTCTGCAAACTTGATAACAGTATTTGTCTTCACTTGTTAATTGGACCTTAAATGTTTTTGGGGTCGAAGATCTATGTCTCAGAGGACATAAAGTAAATTGGTCCCCGTTCTTGATACGAAAGTTTGTTTCTGGTCCAACTTAATCAAACCCGCACTCTTTGTAAAAAATACATCGCTTTTCAATTATGTTTTGATGGCCGACCCATCAGTACCTCCAGTCCTATGATTTTTTAAGTTTTCGAAGCCTGGCGGCCTAGCGGTGTAATATAATAAGCAACTACAGCGATATCAGTTCGTACTCGGTGAACCTGTAAGAGGGTCAGTGTGTCAGTGCAAGTTTGCACTGGACACACAGCCTGCGGATAGGGTCAGCCGGTGTATCGCTGTGGTTGCAGACTATTTATTATTACAATAGTTATATAACCCTAGCGACATTATCGTTAACTTGTTATTAACGGTAGCTAGGTAAACAGATAGGGTTCTATATAAATACTGGGCGAGCAAAGCTCTCCAGTGCGGCAGTCTTAGTAGCTCGTCCGAGCGACCACGGCGACGGCTCCCTGGCCGTAACAGACCTTCATTTTGTTAGAGTCTTCTATGCGGTAGCATAACGCTACAAACGTCTGGCTTCGAAAACTTCAAAAAAATCAAAGCTAGTTCTTGTTGATATTTTACCTTAATCATCCCTGAAATGAACATTGCATGCTGTAAAAATCGAATCAAGCCGTTTTTAAGAAAAATTATGATAAATATTAAGTTTAGGCCGCTAGGCCGCCTGGCTTCGAAAACTAAAAAAAATCAAAGCTAGTTCTTGTTGATATTTTACCTTAATCTTTCCTGAAATGAACATTGCATGCTGTAAAATCGAAATCAAGCCGTTTTAAGAAAAAATTATGATAAATATTAAGTTTAGGCCGCTAGGCCGCCAGGCTTCGAAAACTTAAAAAAAATCAAAGCTAGTTCTTGTTGATATTTTACCTTATCATCCCTGAAATGTACATTGCATGCTGTCAAAATCGAATTCAAGCCGTTTTTAAGATGAACATAAATTATGATAAATATTAAGTTTAGGCCGCCAGGCTTCGAAAACTTAAAAAAAAAATTAAACTAATTCTTGTTGATATTTTGCTTATTCGTAACTGAAATGTACATGACATGCTGAAAAAATCGATTTCAAGACGTTTTTAGATAAACATAAATTATTATAAATATTAAGTTTAGGCCGCAAGGCCGCCAGGCCGCTAGGCCGCCTGGCCTCGAAAACTTAAAAAAAAAATTAAAGCTAGTTCTTGTTGATATTTTACTTAATCATCCATGTAATGTACATTGCATGCTATAAAAATCGAATTTAATCCGTTTTTAAGATAAATTATGATAAATATTAAGTTTAGGCCGCTAGGCCGCCTGGCTTCGAAAACTTCAAAAAAAAATCAAAGCTAGTTCTTTTTGATATTTTGCTTATTCACCCCTGAAAAGTACATTACATGCTGAAAAAATCGATTTCAAGACATTTTTAAGATAAACATAAATTATGATAAATTTTAAGTTTAGGCCGCTCGGCCGCCAGACTTCGAAAACTTAAAAAATCAAAGCTAGTTCTTGTTGATATGTTGCTTATTCACCCCTGAAAAGTACATTACATGCTGAAAAAATCGATTTCAAGAATTTTTTAAGATAAACATAAATTATGATAAATTTGAAGTTTAGGCCGCCAGGCCGCCAGACAGTGTCCAGTGCAAACTTCGAAAACTTAAAACAAAGCAAAGCTAGTTCTTGTTGATATTTTGCTTATTCACCCCTGAAATGTGCATTACATGCTGAAAATTCGATTTCAAGACGTTTTAAGATAAACATAAATTATGATAAATTTTAAGTTTAGGCCGCTGGGAATCTATAATGTCTGTTACATTATATGTGCTATTATCTTAACATTGATGCTTAAACATTTCCTTACTAAAATAATCCGATTTCTAGATTTTCCAGAATGTTTCATTTTTATCAAGTTTTATTCAGTTAGTTCAGGATATTCGCAAATTCTTAAAATCAGATTTCGGCAAATGTGTTAGTTAGTGATAATATTCAGCGGGATCTTGCAACCATTAAGTTTAAAAAACTCGCAAGTTTGTTTCAAAAGCGAGTTAAACATTCTTTTGTAAAGTCCGACGCGATCGCGATTAAAAAACACACATGGTAAACAAGAAATATCTTTAAAAAAGATAAACGGCGTTTATGGAAAAGATTTATATATACATGTATATCAGAAAGAAAGAAATACAGAGAGGCGAAGCAGACACAGTTTAGTTAGTTTATTTTACTTGTTATAGCTGTTGACGAACCCTCCCTGCCTTCTTAGTATGACAAAGAGATTAAGCGACCGAATCATGACAACTTATAAATCCATTGAAAGTGTCTTTCAAAAAAAATGTTAAGCTGTTTCAACAATTTCATACAGTGATAACAAGTCGATTAAAGAAGCAATGTATTACATTAAGTCTTGATCTACATGTATTCAGTTTCAATAAATACCTCTTGTAGAGTTAGAACTCAATATGAATAAATGTCATTGAAATTAAATATAAATAAATAAAAACATCCTGTTACAAGAGCGAAATCTACCAACTTTTACGTAAATTAACTTTTAAAAAAAGTGTCAATACTGAGTATTGAACCCGGGGCCTCCGCTTTGCGAGGCGAGAGTGTTAGCCACTACACTACATTGAACTTGTATTTTGTACTTGAAATTAACAATCAGTATCAAAGGAACTAGAAAGGAACCAGTAAAAACTAGAAATATCTTCACTTCCTTTTCGTTTTACACTGTGTACTGTACGCAAGTTTTTAAAAATCGTAAATATGTTTTTCTCCAATTCAACACCCACTAACAACCAATCGAAATAATCTAATTAATTTTTCCTCTGCATAATAATAAAAAATCCCACTAGATACCTCTCCACCCTGCTAGATGCCTCTCTGGTGTAAATAGCTACCAATCGAAGTAGTTTATTTCATTTTCCCTCTGCATAATAATAGAATACGAGTATTATTTACAACATTTCATTGGTCGAAAAACTAGGTCAAACGTGAGCTTAGACAGCTAACGCCGAAAAATTTAAGATATCATTTGTTATCGTTTAATGCACAAATAGCGAGAAATTCGTGGAAAGTCATTTTATCGCATTCTAACACAAGCAACGTGTACAAACTTGTTTCCAATTGATTTGACGCGAATATACCAAAACAATAACAATATAATGCATATGTATACTATGCACAGTATTAATGTCAGTGAATAAATAAGTTAAAACAACGAATGATATAATCGCTTAAAAAGTTAGCGGCCTAGCGGCCTGGCGGCGCGAAGTTAGCGGCCTAACGGCCTGGTGGCGTGAAGTTAGCGGCCTGGCGGCGTGAAGTTAGCGGCCTGGCGGCCTAGCGGCCTGAAGTTAGCGGCCTTGCGGCCTAGCGGCGTGAAGATGGCTGCCTTTATCACAATTTAGGTTGATCTTAAAACGGAATGAAATCTATTTATACAGCATTTAATGTAAATTGCAGGGGTGTATGAGAAAGTTATCGACATGATTAAGCTTTTATTTCATTAAAATAAATTATTTAACAAAGTTCTAGCTTATCTGCAAAGACGACTCGGAATCTCTGTGTACATTTACTCCCATGTACTCTTTGTAAATTACATTTCAGATGATGATTAAGTAAAATATCAACAAGAACTAGCTTTGATTGTTTTTAACTTTTCGAAGCCTAGCGGCCTAGCGGCCTAAACTTCAAATTTATCATAATTAATTATTATCTTAAAAATGTCTTGAAATCGATTTTTCAGCATGTAATGTACTTTTCAGGGGTGAATAAGCAAAATATCAACAAGACCTAGCTTTGATTTTTTTAAGTTTTCGAAGCCTGGCGGCCTAGCGGCCTAAACTTAATATTTATCAAATTTATCTTAAAAACTGCTTGAATTCGATTTTTACAGCATGCAATGTACATTTCAGGGATGATTAAGTAAAATATCAACAAGAACTACCTTTGATTTTTTTTTAAGTTTTCGAAGCCTGGCGGCCTAGCGGCTTGGCGGCCTGGCGGCCTAGCGGCCTAAACTTTACATTTATCATAATTTATGTTTATCTTAAAACGTCTTGAAATCGATTTTTCAGCGTGTAATGTACATTTCAGGTACGAATAGGCAAAATATCAACATGAACTAGCTGTGATTTTTGGGTCGGCCATTAGGCTGATCCAGTTTAAGCAGTTTTCGACAATCGTTTTTGACTTACTATGAACCTAACAATTGTACGGTTGCAAGCAAGACTATCGTAACTCCTTCTTTATTTTCAATGTAGTTACGACAGTCTTGAGTGCTTCCCTATAATATATGCATGCTACCCTAGAATATAGTTCTTAGTTTCAAAAAGTAAGTCAATGCTACAGAGTGGTAAATTTTGTAATGCTGTGCAAAATGACAAAATTTATATTTGAAAAATATGGAATCAATCAATATTTGAAGAAATTTAACTCGTGGAACGTCAGACAAGATTTTGAGTCATGAACGCGCATGAATACATGATGGCGGATCGCCATTTTTGATTCGACAATGTTCGGTGAAGACGAAAAATCCATCTGAATCAACTGAACAGTGAGTATTTATCGAGTTATTTTCGTGATGCAATGTTTTTATTATACCTATGTTACATTTGAATGTATATTGACAATAGCATTTCCCTTTATAAATAGAATTTTTCATGTGGAAAATGGAGGCTGATTTGGTGGTTTACGAATGGTAACGTTACAAACTTATTGTAAAACTTGAAGTTTTAGATTCGAAAGACTGTACCGCAGTAAACGTGATTTAGGCTCTTTGGGTTTTATTAAACGTTAGGCCTACGTCACTTAATTAATCATTCTCTCACCAGAGGGCGTGCTACACAAGTTTCGCTTACACCTCTGTCAACGCCGGGAAAAGTAGTTCTCATACACGTGATATTCTATCGTCACACCGCAAAATAGTTCCCCGAAAATTTGAGTTAAAATATATCTTAAACATTGTTCTAAAAAAATAAAAATACCCATTTTCATTTTAAGTAAAATATACAGAGATCAAAATAATCTCACGAGCATTTTATTCATTATTTATATTTTGTACAAGAATCTTGTACATCGGGCGTTGACAGAGGTGTAAGCGAAACTTGTGTAGCACGCCTTCTGGTGAGAGAATGTTAATTAATGCACTCTCCAAAATGAAAGTAGAAGTAGTAGTCTCAAAATAGACCGTTGTCGTTGTAAACACAACGAGTAGGACTAAGCAAAACTTTGTTCCCAAATCATAACCAGCTACATAGTTGACATGGAGTTTTCTGAAGTAATGAATTTCAAAGAAATGAAAATCTAATGTTTTCAATAATTGCACCTTATATGAAGCAGACTTCCCGAAAGTTGCAGTGTTTTTTTTCACTTTTGGGGGAAGGAGGTCGCAGCCCTTTGGAGGGGGAAAAATTGCGACGTGAACAAAGGAAAGGGGGAATATTTGGAATATACTTGCAGCCTGTCAAATACAACAAAACAGAGGGTTCACTATTTTTTTAATTCAAAGAAAGTCAGTGCCGTGTCAGTGGTCTACATTGAAATGTCTCTTTCTCCTTCTGCAATTTTATCAATTATTCTTGTCAATGTTATAGTCTATCAGTGGGGTATCCATTTAACATATCCTGACTCAGTACGGTCTGTAACAGACTCCAGCAAAGGGGGAATTTTTTATCGGACATGGGGGAAAAATATATACTATTTTGAAGGGGGGGGGGGGAAATGGGGCCCTATTTCTCCCAATATTTGGCATAAAAAATCACTGAGTTGCCAGACCGAAGGACCTGTCTGGTAACTTTTCAGCTGGTCAGACATGTTTTGTGTTATCTGACCGAATGACAGACAAAAATTTAAACTCCTAATACTTTATTATACCTTTTTAGCATGTTTCGGTCTGACAGAATTTGTTTCGGTCAGACAGTTTTTCACATCTTGTCTGACCAAATGTCTGACACTTTTTTTCAACTTTCGGGAAGTCTGATGAAGACCTTCTGAAATCCGCTATCAGAAGTTTTTACTTCTTTCAATTTTGTCTTGCACTCCATTCCAAAATGTCTCACAGGTTATTTAATCAGATCAGATATATTTTCAAAATTACCCAGGGAAACCCAAAAGAAGAAAAAGAGTAGCACCTCAGGGATTCACTGAGTTTATACAGAAACAGGAACTGTTTCACAATATTTATTTAATAGTTACTGTATCTCTTAAATGCATTTCAGGTGAATTTAACATCCTGGAAGAAAGAATGATGTATTTATTTGTTAATTTAATTATTCTTAAACAGGTTTAGATGATCTTTGGTTCATGTCAGACCCGTATCAACCAAGTTTGACATAATACCCCATTTGAAGCGGTATAGAACTGTTTGACGTCACATAATGAAGTTCAAGCGGACAACAAAAGTGAAGGTAGGAAAAAAATGTTTGAGTTAAATTAGGAATGACTGTTTAGGAGATGTAATTATTGTTAACTGTATATTTTAGTTTCTTTGTAATGCTTCCGCTGCGATAACGCTGTGTCAACATTGCAACTGCTAAATTCTTGTAACATGTTAGTGGGTGGGGAAGAAATCTGTTGCATCGGGAAAATGTAATATTTTTTCAGATCTGGATATTTTCTGATGGAAATTCAGGTTCCTGTAATTTGATAAATAATCAGTGTTTATTTATATTGACATGTAGCCAGACTGGTTTAGGTGGGGCGACTACTACCCTCAAGGTTCATGCTCTCGGCCCAAAAATACAGTATCAATGGACATAAAGCAATTTGATGTTGTTTATTCTGTGTTCTGTTTCAACGGTGCAACAGTAATTACTATGCTAATAATAGTAATATGATATTGTAAATGAATCACTTCATAAATTAGAAATTTTCTAAAGAAAAATTTTAATTATTACTACAAATACCTAATGCAAATAAATTATTTGCCTTATTTAATAATGTTATTTCAGTATTATAGCAAAGTGCAAAATGAGAGTAAATTAATATTGTTATGATCACTCACTTTAAAAATAAAATCAGTTATTATAAAGAATATTTGTAATTTGAGCAAAGATCAAAATAATTGTTATAATTTTGTGTTTGTTAAATATGTATTTCAGTGATAAAATCAAATGAAAGAAATGTGACATCTCGGGTTCAAAAAGCATGAAATTGGAAGAGGAGAGGAAGAAGGGTAATGGTATTTTCAATTTTATAAATTGACTATTAACAGGGCTCTCACCAGACTTGCAAATCAAGGAGTTTTGTCACAATTTACTAAATTATTGTGAAGTTTGCAGTCAAGAGCATTCTTTCCCTATATATTAAATACAAAATGACTTCTCCCAAAGCTCAACAAAGAGAGAAGTAAGGTCACTTTTGATGAGACTACTTCCTTCAAGTCTGTCTCTGGTGAGAGCCCTGTATTGATAAACAGGTACATGCATTGCATACTTTGCCCTTTTTTTACATGACTGCAGTGTAGCACAATCTCTAGGCATGTCATCACCTAACCTGAACATGCCATATTCCTGGCGACACTACATTGTACACCACATTAATACTTAACTATTTTATAATTGCCCAGCAATTCTCATATTGGCCCGGTTTTGTCTTCATATGAATTTGATGTTTTTATTCTGTTAATTAATAAAATCAGTCAAGTGTATTCACATTGACCATGTTATTGGGCCTCGGGCTGTCATACTGTTTAATGGTATTTTTTTTCGCGAGCATAATTGTTTCGCTATTTTCGCGACCGTCGTAAATTCGCAAAAATAACAAACGCCAAAAAATCCCTACTTCACTTTCGCGAAGTGCACTATATTGCATGACTGCACGGTAGGCTTGATTAAAACTGTCGTTGCTATTTCTTTATGTTCTGGGTTACTCGAGTATATGTCATAGTGCACAAATTAAGTAACACTTCTGGCAGAGTAGATAGGTACCGATACAGTTAAATGTTCGGGAGTGGAAAACATTGGTATTGATGACAAGCATGAGGATAATTTCACACTTTCGAAATTTGCTGCATATACTATGCTTTACAAACAATGCAGATGAGCGTTACTTAATAAGTTGTTTGAAAATGCTTTATATTCGCCCCAGCGGGCTAAAGGTTAATTATCGCTTCATTACGTCAATATTTGCGGTGGTCACGGTTATTATTCCGTCGATAAAAACATAAATTATTAAAACGGATGTCAATAATGCTACCGGTAATTTGGTTTATAACAGTTTGATAAAATACCACAGTGTTAAATGCACAGCTTTCACATAATATCAAATACTTATAATAATACTTTGTTTTTACAGGTACATTTGCTGGTACCGGATTACAAGAAATATAGCCACATAAATGCAGTGCAACAGTAAAAACGCGAAAATTAATTTCTGCGAGCACAAATTCGCTAAAATTACAACCGTGAAAATTAAAATTATGGCAAAATTGCGAAAATTTTCGATCACGAAAATAACCCATTATACAGTATTTACCCCTCTGCCTTCTGCCTCGGGCATATATGACTACCCTTGGCCCAATAACAAAGCCAACATGAATTTACTTGATTAATAACATTATATAATATTCATCTGTGTGCCACCTTGCACAAACATGATGGGTTCTTGTAAATGCTTATTCGTTTAATAAGTAGGGTTATCTCTTATGAATGTGTCTCAAAAATCCAATGCTGTTTCCATTTTCACAGTAACTTGACCCTTTCAGGGCTGGATAAATTTTGTTTTCTTGTAACTAGTCCACGACTAGCTGGGTACACATTTCAGCTTGTCCCACTTTTGCGCAAATAAGCAAATTCTGATTGATCAGTATTTACAGTAAAGAAAGAAACAGGAAATTCAAAAGCAAGCGTTACATCGGGGCTTGATAATGTTAAAACAGATCTCAAAACATGTTATTTTGTAATAAACTTATTGCTGTTGTAATATGATATGCACATGGTGCTAAAAGAGAATGGTGCATATCAAATTAAAGTTTAAACTAGTCTGCACTAAATAATTGAGCTAGCCCATGGACAAGCAATCAGATAGTTTGAGATTGTCTGATACAATTTTCAGCTTCTCCAGGGCGTCGGGCTAGTGGGTTTGTCCAGCCCTGCCTTTACTCCATTTACATGCTATTTTACCACATGGGCAACCAGTGTAAATACAGATCAGATAGAGATAACACAGGTGTAGTTCCAGATCAGCTTGCACATCAGACATTTATGTGGTCTGATCTGTATCTACTCTGTTCAGTAGATACATTTAAAGCTCCTTTTAACTGGAAGCAGATGTGTCAGCACCTAGATCTACAATAGTTGCTATGTTTTAACTTTTAAGGTGTATCCTTCGAGTAAAATGAAGTATCAAAATGCAGGTGTGTTATTGTAATAATTCACCCTTTACTACATTTATACACATTTTCATGCCTGTGCAACCAGTGTAGAGATCCAGATCAGATGGCAGATCTGATCTGGATCGGCACTGGTCACATTGTGGTCAGAAATAACCTATTGAATAAAAAAGCTAACAGTTTAGATCCTAATCAGGCACTATGGTTGATCTAGATCTACACTGATCACCCATGCCATAAAGACATATACATGGAGGAAAAGGTTAAATGGAATAAATTGAGCCTATAGGAATGGAATATGGCATGAAGCTTACATCAGAAAAACCTCCTTTGTGTGATATTTATAAAAAAACCTTGAACATGAATTATGACAACAGTGTCTGTTAACCTGCAACAGCAATTTACATACATCTCTATAAGCAACAACAAGTGCAATGAAATTGACTTGGGTTATTTGTTATGATTTAAAATACAACATTTATTTTCAGCCATGTGTATCATCAGTCAAGTGAAAGCTGTGGACTTGAAAGGTCTGCAGATTTGGTAGAAAACTAGGGAGCAGAATATGAATGTTACTGTAGAAAATGGAGACAAGGTTTGCATTTTTTATTTTCATGTATAAGAGCTGCATGAATGTATGATAGACACCAAATATATCTGTATATGTTGGCATTTGTATTTATATATCTTGTAACAAGAAAACAAAATTGTGTTGGTATGTATGTGAAGACTTGTGAGACCTCAGTTTACAAGAAAATTAATCATCCTATATAAAAGTTACTGTGTTGTTTTTGACCCTTTCTTCCATGAACACATGACATGAGTGACCAGTGTATATCCAGATCAGCAGGCATATCTGTGCAGTCTTAACAGGATCTACATGTTTCATAATAAGATTCGTCAGGCTATTTCTTACAAATATGCAAACAGTGTAGATTCTAATCAGATCCAGATCAGACACCAAAGTTGTTCTTGCTGATCTATTGTTTTCCAGGTGTCCACCAGGTGCTGAATGTCAAGCATCATTTCTCTGTCGCCCTTTCGAAGAAAAGGTGATACATAGGGATCACTTTGTCTGTCCGTCCATCTGTCCGTCCGTCCTGAAAACTTAATGTTCATTATAACTTTGCCATTTCTTAATATTTCTTCATGAAATTTTCAAATTATATTGATTGTGACCAACATGCTTGAGCTGATGTAAATTTTCAGGTCAAGGCCACAATTGTTAATCCTTTTCTTAATATTTCTACATCAAACTTTCAAATTATATTGCTCATGACAACACACTCATCATGACTTTTAGTTCTTCATGTCAAAGTGGGGGTTATTCCCCTTCTTTTTCTTGCATTTTAACCTTAATTACATAGCTCCCAGGGCGACACAAGTGAACAACCATCTAGTCTAACCTTTTTGTTGATTCAGGCAGTTAAAAACCAAAATTACCCTTAATTTAAGGGAAACAAAGACACTTCTTAAATATCATTGAAGTCAGAATGAGGTTTTTTATTTTTTTTTTAATTTTCAAAAGTCAAAAGGTCTTTCTGGGTCAAATGGAACCTCTGGTTGTCTATATGATAAAAGGCGTCTCCAAGGAGTGAAGGTTCATCATAAGAAATGAGAAATATTTTTCTATTAGAAAAAAAGTGAAATATGCTTATCGAGAATTGCATCATTCAGAAGACACAGCCTCTCCACACAGCCAAAGAGAGAGCATGGTTAATAAAATGGCCAGTTTAAAAACAGACACCATAAAGGATGAACGAAAATGAGAACCCAAGAGTCGGGATTAATGTAGTATTGCCAGAGCAAGAATAGCAATATTATTGGACAAAACTAATTTATCAGTTTTTAATGTTGACAAATAAATTCAAAAAAGCATAGACCATAAATTATGCTTGAACTTCAATATAAATAGGTTATTTGTTGAAATTAATATTTCAGGATAACAGCTTCACATGGAATGCTGTGAGGAGACCAGTTTGACAATTCTGTCTATGACTGTCTGAGGGAGCATACCGCCTTTATATTTCCACTAATTCCTGCAATGGAGCATGCTGCTTTTGTAATGGACAAGAATAAAAAATCACAAATGTCACTACACATCAATTGACAAAAAAGCATCGGTGTAATTGTGTGTTTGAACATTATTTGCTGAATAATAGAACCATTGAAAAAACAACAATATAGTGTCACTTGTAGTATTATTTTAAATCATGTTACCCAATTGTGTTTGTTGATTTCAAGTTTGAATATTCAAAGATTATGACAAGCTTAGCTACTTTTTCTGTCATTGGTGTCACCGTATCTCAACTCAGAATTTTAGGTGCTGTGATACTGATGTGTACTAATGATACTGTGCTTGCAAACAACTGGTCACAGGATTCTTCCAAGCTTTACAAAAGTATTTACGCCATTAAGGTAATATTCCAATTGTCATTGCACTCTCATTTATAAAATGAAAAATTAAAAAGTCTGTCTAAATGCAAAATGAAAGGACGAAAGGAGTAATACCTTTAAATAAAGTGTAGTGTCTGAGAACTATGACCAGCTTTGTTTCACTGTTGACCATATCATGACTTTTGAAGTATGATATCATCCACTTAATTTTGATTGGTCAATTCCGAGACAGGCAGTGCCTTATTTCATATTATCGTCCACAAGTCCAATCATATTCTAATTATGACTTTAGACATATTGTCCTATCCCCAGGTTCACTTTCCATGTCACCGCGTCTGCAAACTTGATAACAGTATTTGTCTTCACTTGTTAATTGGACCTTAAATGTTTTTGGGGTTGAAGATCTATGTCTCAGAGGACATAAAGTAAATTGGTCCCCGTTCTTGATACGAAAGTTTGTTTCTGGTCCAACTTAATCAAACCCGCACTCTTTGTCAAAAATACATCGCTTTTCAATTATGTTTTGATGGCCGACCCATCAGTACCTCCAGTCCTTTGATTTTTTAAGTTTTCGAAGCCTGGCGGCCTAGCGGTGTAATATAATAAGCAACTACAGCGATATCAGTTCGTACTCGGTGAACCTGTAAGAGGGTCAGTGTGTCAGTGCAAGTTTGCACTGGACACACAGCCTGCGGATAGGGTCAGCCGGTGTATCGCTGTGGTTGCAGACTATTTATTATTACAATAGTTATATAACCCTAGCGACATTATCGTTAACTTGTTATTAACGGTAGCTAGGTAAACAGATAGGGTTCTATATAAATACTGGGCGAGCAAAGCTCTCCAGTGCGGCAGTCTTAGTAGCTCGTCCGAGCGACCACGGCGAGGGCTCCCTGGCCGTAACAGACCTTCATTTTGTTAGAGTCTTCTATGCGGTAGCA